>BSBM01000994.1:15257500-15857500 GCA_027924585.1 Larix kaempferi | reverse complement strand
CTCCACACAGCTGATCAAATTGATCATCTATGCAGGGCAACGAATATCGATTCTTGATTGTCATCTTATTCAGTTGGCGATAATCTATGCAAAGTATTAAAGTGTCATCTTTCTTCTTAACAAATATAACAAGTGCTCCCCAAGGAGACACGTTGGGTCTTATATATTTTTTATCAATCAGTTCTTTCAACTATGATTTCAACTCATTTAATTCCATTGTATTCATCGTATATGGAGCTTTAGAATTTGGTACCGCTCCCGATATTAACTCGATGGTAAAATCTAGGTCTCTCTTAGGGGGTAATCCTGGAATCTCTTCAGGAAAAACATCTTGGAAATATTTTAGGACAGGTATATCTTCTATTTTATGTTTGTCCTCCTTAGTAATTAACTCCTCATTCACTACATTCACTGCAAACATTTGACATCCTCTTCTAACCGCTCTCTTTACTTGCATAGCTGAAATCTGTCTAAGTGATGTCCTTATTGGAATACCTTTTACTTCTATTGTTTCTCCTTCATCATTTAAACAAGTAAAACTTTTCTCATAACAATTCCGATTGACATGATGGGCTTCTAACCTATCCATTCCAATTAAGATATCATAGGATTCTGAAGATAAAATATTCAACTTGGTTTGTGTCTTTAACTGATTCATGGATAAAACACAACTTTCAATATAATCATATACTTTTCTTTTTGTTCATATTGCTAGTTTGACTAACCAGGATTTATTGAATTTTTCTGTTTTCAAATTAAAATGTTCTACAATATCTTGTGATATATAACTCAGGCCAGCACCTGGATCAATCAAAATAGTAACATAGTGGTTTTGTAGCATACCTTCAATCTCTACCATAGAGACTTGATGCTCTGCTTTCCTATTGTTTAGGGATGCATTAATTATGGACATTTCCCTTGCCAAGTCTCCCACAATAGGTTCAGTCTGTATGGAATGAATATTGTTAGCTGTCTGCTTCCTCTTGGGGCATTCTGAAGCATAATGAGGACCTTGACACTCAAAATATTTCAAAGGTTCCTTTTGGTCATTAGTCCTAGTAGCATTGGGAGTATTTCTAGGAGCTGCAAAATTCTGCAGCTGATTATTTCTAGGATTGTTTCCTTGAAAGTTCCGATTCTGAAATTTTTTCTTTTGGAAACTAGAATTTCCACTAAACCTGAAATTTTTCTTTTTCAGCTCAAAGTTGCTGGGTTTATGATTTTTCTAGTTAGATATCCCTTCTCTTTTGGGATTAGTGTCATAACAGAAAGTTGCTTTCCTCATGGCCTCTTCTAAGGTCTTTGGATTGTCATACTCTATTATGTCCTTGATGTTGAAAGGTAGACAACTCAAGTATATTTGAATCTTCGGTTTTTCTTCCATGAGGTATGGCACATACCTCAGCAAATTTAGAAATTTACTATTCATCTATTTCATGTTCATAGTTCCCAGCTTTAAATCATAAAATTCCTTGGATTTTTCTTCATAGTATTGTTCAGATAACAACTTCTTCTTGAAGTACCTTTTAAAAGTGATCCAATTCACATCTTTGTCTTTGATGGCCTTCACTCTTTTGATGTCCTGCCACCAAATATCTACCTTCCAGATCAAGTTGTATATTGCCATCTTTGCCTTCAATGATTCTAAATAATCATAATTTTGGAAGTACTTCTTCATGCCGAAAAACCATGTTTCTACTGTCTCTATTTTCTCAGTTTCACCATTGAAGGTTGGGGGTTTGATTTTCTTGAACTCCCCAGAAATCTGTTCATACTGTTTGTGAATTTTTCTTTTGGGTTTGTAATCTCCTTCGTTACTATCACTTGAATAATCACATTTCTTTTGCATTTTTCATTGGTAGCTTCTGATGATGTTGAAATGTTGTTTTCATCATCAGTTTTCATCTTCTTACCCCTGTCTCGATAAAGTAAGACTTCAATCTTGGAGTTATTTTCAATCTCTATATCCTGTTCATCAGTTGGGCACTAATCGGACAGTACTTGGTTAAGTTCCTCTAGTGCTTTCAAAATTTTCTCATTGTTCTTGTTTTACAGATCTGATTTCTGCTTTTAACTCTTGGAATGCACATAACAATTCTGATGAATTGTCATTTAATTCACCATGTACTTCTCCTTCATAATGTTGTCCCGTGCTATGACTGTTGGGTCAAAATATGTCCTCCATATGTTCAGCTAATCCTTCCATACCTGTAGCTTAAAAACAATTTCTATATAGCACAAATAGTTTTAAGTTTTAATTAGTAAGATTTCTACTATAATAAAATTTTATGTTGCATGTTCTTTGGACCTTTTCAGGCCTAGAGTTCGAACATGAGCTCTGATACCACATGTAGCATGCCGTAAAATACCAAAAATTTAAATTTGTTTAAAATAGCAGTAATTATCGAATTTGTTAATGCGGAACATATAAAATAGTTAAATCTCTTACCTAGGATAATTAATAAGATGACACGTCGAATTTCTCAAAATAAAAATATGATGTTAGTTGTATTTGCTATTGCAGACTTAATGGATGCTAATCTCTTTAACGAAAGATATTTTATGATCATAACATAATAATACAATCTTCATATCTGTTTAAGTTCTAAAAGTAACTACATGTTGTACATAGGTTTGTATTATTATAATTTTCTTGATGATGTGATGACAGTTTGTTTTGAATGATGACGAAGGGGTCCTACGAGGTACCCTGAGGTTTACTTAGCTACGTATAGCTAAGGAATTTGAATCCCGTTTCCATGTGTGGAATGTAGGTAAGAAATTCTATGACAAACATGAGTTAAGAGTACATGTGTCTTTCAATTCATCGTCAATGTAATATGAAAAATACTAAGTACTTCCTTGCAAAACAGGTTACTGGAGGTGTGGATATTTTGGTTTCAATTCTCGTATACGTGTTAGCTTAAAAACTTTTCAATGTTATTATAGTCACATCGTCATTTTACTTTTACATTGTTATATTCATCATCCATGAAAAATCATCCTAAAATGACTGTTATGAATAACATCAAGTGGTAATACTTTTGTCCATTTGTCACATTATTGAAAGTTTGTGAATATAGGGCTTATGCTATGTCAATATGAACTAGCATTATAATGTGCACCAATCAGAACTTTAGACTATCCTAAAATCTCACATTTATCAATTTATTAACAATACATAGTTAATATATGAAATATATAATGAATATAGTGTTTATGCTATAAACTAACATTATACTATGCATTAATAAAATATTAAACTATACCTATAGTCTCCAATTATCAATTGATTTGGCAATACATGGCTAATATATGAAATATATAAAGTTTACCCTATATGACTATACATAAGCTATAGAAATGAAATATAAACATTCTATAGTGACTATGCATTCATGCAAATACATCAGCATGTGATATTATTATCACGATGCCTGGTACAAACCTTAGGAACTATTATGAATTGTGATCTACGAATCTAACATTTGCAATGATTTTGATCGTGACAGGGTAATAAAGCTCAGTACTTGGTATGCTTTCAAACTGGTAATGACAGGTTTTAGCATTAACGTCACTCAACTGTTAAGTGAAGTGGAAGGCTTGGTTGGATGGTCTTCACATGATTAAGTTTACAATCAGCACCAAACAAAGTTGAGTTCTGCCATGCACTTGCGCTCGGTTCGCTGATTTGGAAACTTGGTAGATGCAACAATCAATGCAGTATTGATTGCAATGATCTCTTGAATCTCTGCGTGCTCGACTGGCAGCTAATCCACCGTTGATCTTTACAAGATCTAGGGCTTGGAATGAAACCCTAGTCTTTCTCTGGTAAGTAAGAATGAATGGTTTTCCTAGTCTTCATTTTTACATTTAGTGGTAAGGTTTCAAGAGCTGACAGTATCGCTGCAATGTAGGGTTTGGAATTTTACTATTAGGAGGACTCCTTCCTTGGTTTCGAACCTTAGATCTCTGAGATAGAGTTTATATGTTACAGGTTGATGATCTTGTGCAATAGAGCCACGATAAAACCATTGTATTTGTGGGGAGGTTCTTCTATCAATTTGTTGAATGTAACTCGAACCGGAGTTTGATTCTCCAATTCATAAAATGGTCTTCTGAGTTGAACTCGTGTTTGCTACAAATTCCATCAGGGTTCGTCGTTTTGTTGGTGTGGTGTGTCTAAGTCTAGGAGCTTCAACACTAATGGTAAGTTTTCAATGATAGTGATAGTAAAACTGTAATACGTAGTTTATATCTGCGTTTCTTGTTTCTAACCTTTTCGAACTGTGACTGGCAGGTACTAATTCGTTGGAGGGTTTCTATGAGCAGGACTCGGATTAGGGATGCTGTAACTACTTCCTGGTAAGCCTCAGTGGATCTTGAAACCTCGTAGGTACCTTTGGCATGGCTTAGTTGGTGGATGCAGTGTGACGAGAGTTGGAAATACAACCCTATTTGGAGTAATGGTCGAGTTTTAATGCTTTATTTTGAACAATACTGTAAAGAGGATAAACCATCAGTTTCAAGTTGATATTCGGCTCTGTAATGATTGTTGCATCATCTTGAACTTGTTTTAGTGTTGCCAGTTGTTAAGGGAAATACCCTGTGTAAATTTTGGAACCTTGAAAGGTTTGCAATGTAAAATCCGTTGAATTTTTACTTATAATTTTGAACATGAAACTTATAGAGCCGAGGGTTCATTCTCGTCTGTAGAACAATGGTTCGTTTGTTTCGAAATGTTATAGTTTTGTTTAAATAGTGGTTTGAGAAATCATTTGTATAAACTCTTGATTTTGTAACAATCGTTGTCTCTAGTTGAGAGTAGTAGATAAGTCTATTGGTAGATAGATCCTGTACTTCATATCATTTTTGAAACTCAAGTTTGGAATAATGATGTGATAAAGTTTGGTTTGTTATATGTTTCGAATTGGCTAATGCCATGGGGTTCGATTTTGTTTCAATGAATGAAACCTTGCCCTGTAGGTTTCATTGGCAACCTTGCTTTTACTGAGAATTTGAACCCGAGAATAGGGCGTTAACTTGTGTCTCTAAAGGTTTCGATAGTATGTATAATTCTTGTTAGGGTTTGATAGATGATGATACGAAACAAAATTATGCCTTCTGTTAAGTAATGTTATGTGATGTTAAGTGCCTTGTTGATATTCTTAATACAAAATAATAGATAGTAAGGTTAAATAAAATGTTGGCTAGGGTTTGGATACCATGTCTCCTATAACTTCAGAAATATTAACAATGTTTGCCATGAATGGCTTGATTTGTAATTTATTGAACTATGTACTCAATAAATGTTTAGAATCTAGAGTATGTAAAATCCTAGGGTTTGATGCTATAGTGAAAGTATCTATATTTAATGATTGACATCTATATTAAATCAAACTATGATAACTAATGATGAAAAATAATAAGTGTTTACTTATCATTGGTAAGTAACACTCTGTATAGAGAATAATTGCAGCTGCTAAATATTCCAGTCACAAAGACTCAACAGTCAAAAAGACGTACGCCAGCACCTCTGGTTTTCCTTCTCAGAATAACTAGCAGACTCACAATGCACTCACACTTTAACCTCCTTATTCAAATGTCTCAATGATCACCTGATACACTTGAGGAATATTTCTGCAAAAAATATTGTGGAGCTGCATGCTCAGTTCGAATTGCCTTATCTAGGCTGCCTAGGCCTTTTAGTGGTTAACCTGGTCATTAATGAGCCATCAGCTCTCTTCCACCCACCTGGGGGACAATGCCATAGATTTAGGGGTAGTTGTCCCATAGCCAACAACTAGCGGTGGAGTGCAAATGCTGCCATCTGTCCCATGCCTTCTAGCAGCTTCTAGTCCTCCTAGTGGGTCAGTGAACACTCATTTAACAGTTCCCTTGGGTGTTTGTCTCCTATTTTAATTTATTAAATAATAATAATCAGTAATTACAATCATCCTTAGCCAAACTTGGTCATAATTACAAAAAAATGTAATTATAATTTAACATAAAGTATTTTGCAATTAAAATAAATATTCTCAAAATTTGAGTAGTTTACATGGTACCTCTACAGGAGCTAACTATATTGGAACCCACAATACCTACACACCCAAAATAAGGAAGTATTCCCTTCATGACTACACAGTACCTTAGATCATACCTTCCCTTCTAGTGCTCTTCAGGGTGTGCATAGAAAAGTAGCCAAATCCCTTTGATGTTTGGTGAGGTTACACTCTTCACTAGGTTTATCAAGCCAATTCTAATCGTCTTTTACTCTTGTTTGCTTCCACACAAGTCAATCAAAATCAAGGGATACATATAAACCAAGCCAGAGCTATATCTAAAGCACACAATAGTAGACAATTGCTGGGAATGGAAAAATGATTTTAACCATGGGATGAACAAAACGATATTTCCATGGGTTTTCCCAAGTCTTGGCACACCAAAATTGAATTGTGGGATGGAAAAATAACCACAGCGGGTTACCAATTGAATTTCATCATAGACATGGGAAATCGGGTGACAAAAGTAGATCTCCCCAACCCCCAAATTGATTTCCCTTTTTCCCCATTGTTCTACAACACAAAACACCCTTCTCCCAGCTAAAAATGAAGGAAACACAACGAAAAACATGGTGAAAAACACCTAACATGCCCAGAACTCCTGAGAGAGCAAGCAATGACATATGAATAATGGGTTGGGGAGCATTTTTGTGGGTGTTTTCTTGCACAAGAATACAAACACAATTTTCAAAATTGATGGCTTTCCCATACACAAAATTGGGACATCCATACTCTCCATTTCCCAAAATAATAACTACCTCGACCACCTCTTCGAATAATTAAATGATTGGGTGCATAAGTCAAAATGGGTATTTGATGGTTTATGGGTTCTCTCATTGACACTTGGCTTGAAACTATTGGTTTATGGGTTTGAATATTTTTCCTCCCTATTCCTTGTAAAAATCATGCCCCCATACTCTTGCTGCATTACATAGCTAGTTGTGGGCATTTTTATTAAAATACATATTCACATCATATTTATGATTTCTATTTTGCCTAGCTAGCACATGATCCACATGCATCGATTTTTATTTGTTGGTACATAAAAAACTAAATCGATGGTCCGTCCTTGGCCTTGAGCTTCTCACCACGATTTTTATAATGATATTACATAATTTACAAGTTTAATGCAATGTGGTCAAAATTGGGGTGTTACATTCCCCTCCCCCTTAAATTAACATTTTCCTTAGTTCTCTTTATCGTTTTATGTATCAGAAAATTAAAAAAAGATGGCGAGGCCTTGGCATTGAGCTCCTCACCATGATTTTTATAATGATATTACATCATTTACAAGTTTAATGCAATGAGTTCAAAATCGGGGTGTTACATTCCCCTCCTCCTTAAATTAGCATTGTTGTCAATGCCCTTCAAAATTGAAAAAAATGTATATGCCATTCTCATGGCATCCTCTAGCTCCAACGTAGCCTCATTGGTATTGTAGTGCTTCCATTACACCTACACCTTTATGATGGCTCGGTCCCAGAGCAATGTTACCTTCCTATCTAGGATGCGTAATGGCTTGGTTTGGAACTCTCCCTCGGGTTCCACTTGGATCACATCCCAATTAATCACACAGTTAGGATCATGTACATATTTCTTAAGAAAAGAGACATGAAAAAAATTATGAGCTCTAGTGTTAGCAAGAAATGCAAGTCTAAATGCAACTGGCCCTATTCTTTCAAGCACTTCAAATGGCCCACAATATCTAAGTGATAGATTGGAAAAAATCCCAAGCTTCAAAGAACTCTTCCTTGGTCTCACTATAAGGTAAACATGATCCCCAACATGAATCTCTCTATGCACTCAGTTCTTATCTGCATAGATTTTCTCTTTATCTTGGGTTACTTTTAAATTCCACCTTATATTTGTAACCTCTTGTTCCATTTCCTTAACCAATTTTGCCCCAAGTACAATTATGTTCAATATATTATCCCATGTCACTAATGTCCTGGACCTTCTTCCATACAAAGCCTCATATGGACTCATTCCTAACGATGCTTGTTGCCCATTATTATATGCAAACTCTACCAAGTGTAGATAATCCTCCCACTTGGATGGTTTTTCCATTACATATATGTGAAGCATGTCTTCAAGCACTTGATTTACTCTTTCTATTTTCCCATTTATTTGAGAATGGTATGAGGTGATAAATTTCAACTGCACACCGAAATCTACAAAAAGACCTTTCCAAAAATTTGAAGTGAACTTGGTATCCCTATCAAAAAGTATTTCCTTAGGAAACCCATGCAATCTGAAAATATCCTTCATGAAAATATTTGCAATGGAATCGGCTTTATATGTGGACTTAACTAGTATACAATGTGTTTCCTTTGTTAACTTGTCCACCAAAACCATGATGGAATCATGTTGCCTCACAGTCATTGGAAAACTTGTAATAAAATCCATGGATACTACTTCCCATTTCTATTCCAGAATAGGAAATTGATGCAGTAATCCTACTGGGTGTTGGTGTTCAACCTTTACATGTTGACATTTCATGCACTTGGAAATGTATTTAGTGATGTCCTTCTTCACTCCTGGCCATAAATATTGTTTTATGGCTATAGCCATTGTTTTCTGATATCTTGGGTGACCAGAATATGGATCTTTATGGATTTCATCCATTACAATCCTCCTCAATTATGATACATTTGGATAAATTCTATTCTTATAAGTAAGAATTATGTCACCTTCCAAATGGTACCCTTCATATCTCTTTTCGAAATTCTGTTGTTGTAATTTGTAGTCTTTATCCGCACATACATTTCATCTTTAGCAGTACAATTAACAATTTGCTGCCTTAAATATGGTTAGCATGTACTAAGGGTTGCCACATGCATTAAATGTAATTTCCTACTGAGTGCCTCAGCCATCTTATTTTATTTCCCCTTTATGTGTTTGATCTCAAAATCAAATTCACAAAAAAATTCCAGCCATCTAGTTTTCCTAGCATTTAATGTTGGCTGCTCAAAAAAATATTTCAGACCACAATGGTCTGTCCTTAGCTCAAATTTTCTACCCATCAAATAGTTCCTCCACATATTTAAAGCATGCACTATGGATACAAGTTCTAAATCATGGGTAGCATAGTTCTTCTTATGTTGCTTTAACTTTCTTGACTCATAGCACACCACATGGTTGTCTAGCATAAGAAATCCTCCAAGTCCTTGATTGCATGCATCGATACACACTACAAAGTCTTTTTCTTTCTTGGTCTGCAATTTTCAAAATTGGTGCATTCGTGAGAATCTCCTTCAACCACTAGAAACTCTCCTCACATCTTGGTGTCCACTCAAAATTTCTCCCATTCTTTTGCAAAGAAGTGATTGGATGTGAAAACTTGGAAAATCTTTCAATGAACCTCCTGTAGTAACCAGAAAGTCGCATAAAAGATCTCACATCTGTCACATTCCTTGGAGTTGGCCAATTCATAATGGCTTCAATTTTCTCAAGGTCCACAGATATTCCTTCCTCTGAAATAATGTGACCCAAATAATGAATTTTTTCTTTATAAAATTCACAGTTGCTCATCTATGCATACAATTTATGCTACTTATCAATTGCAAATCCATCCTCAAATGTTCTTCATTATCTTCTCCATTATTAGAATAGATACGAATGCCATCTAGAAAAACAAGAACAAACTTGTCCACATACTTCCTAAAAACACTATTCATGAGTCACATGAATGTAGCTGGTGCATTCGTGAGACCAAATGGTACCACCAAAAACTTATAGTGCCCATACCTTGTTATAAAGGTTGTCTTATGAATATATTCATATTTGATTCTTACCTAATGATAACCAGATCTCAAATCAATATTTGAAAATACCTTTGCTCCTCACATTTGATCAAAGAGGTCATCAATTCCAGGTAATGGGTATTTTTTCTTTATAGTGACTTTGTTCAACTTTTTGTAGTCAATACATAACTTGAATGGTTCATATTTATTTTTCACAAATAGAACAGGTGATCCCCATGGGGACACGCTTGGACTGATATATTTATTGTCCAGCAACGCTTATAAATGCATCTTTAATTCTAGCAATTTCGGTGTACTAATCCTGTAGAGTGTCTTGGACACTGGTGGAGCTCCTGGCACAAGGTCAATTGTAAAATAAATGTCTCTCTTTGGAGGATGTCCTGGAATCTGATTAGGAATCAAATCCTTGAATTCTTGCAACACATGATAGTTCTCCAACTTGAAAGTTTCATTTTCCATTGCTTCCAAAACATCGGCTGCATACAATTGACAACCCTTCCTATAGAACTTATTCAACTGCATGGATGAAATCATCCTAAAAAAAAAATCACCTTCGGAATTCCTTTTATGACCCTTAGGTTCCTTCTTCATCCATGCATTCAAAAATATTGTTGTAGCAGTCAAGTTTAACTAGATATGTGCTTCTAACCAATCCATTATATTCCAATGAGAATATCATAGGAAACAAGTGGAAAAATATTCAAATTTGCATAAGTGAATAGCCCATCCATTTCTAAGGGAAATTTCTCTACCATTTCACTAAATTTTCTCTTGGTTCTAGTGGATCACTAGAAACAACTAAATTTTCACCAAAAAACAATCTATCCCTGAAATAAAAGCTATGAATAGCTTATATATTATATCTTTATTTCTACAAGTAAAGGATGCTCCTACGATCCAGATCATTTGCAAAGAAGAAATTAATAAGGAGATCCCATGGCAATTTTTCGATGGATCATCTCAACAAGATGGATCTTTGTGTGGGGGTAGGGGGGGAATACCATTCCTATATGAACAACATTTGTTCAAGCTTTCTATGGGCTATGGGGAAGGCTCAAATAGCTATGTTGAACCACATGCACTGAAAATTCTGCTGCTATTTGCTTTAGACAATGGATGCCAAATATTACAAGTATTTGGCGACTAAATGCTGGCAATAAAATGGTTCAAAAAATTTCAAAGATGCACAAATATTCATCTTAGTCCATTATTGGGAGAGGTTCAGGAAATTGCTTAAAATTTTAACATCTCTCTTGCACACATGCTTATAGGGAGCACACTTAGGAAGCAGACTCCGTATCTAAGGAGGGTAGTCAGTTGGGTAAAGGGAATCTTCAAGTAACTAAGAAGCAACATGATCGATCCTTTTAGTTTTACCACCAACATTTCATTGAATAAGGTTTCGATCCTTAAACAAAGATTGATTGAATAGTACAAATTACAAGGTAGCAGGAATATTGCAGAAATGTTTTGTTATAGGATGGAAACTTTTTTGGTCTAGTTTTCTCTCATAATGTACAATGAATTGCAAAGATCCTAGCTTAGTGCATGCATTCATATCATCTTTGGAATGGTTCAAAGCATAATGGGTTCCCATCTGTCTCATAGTGATGGAACAGTTTTTTGGTGGCATTATAATGATTTCTACAATATTGTGATAGTTATGAAGACCTCTTCTACAGAAGAACACAAGGCAATTATATCTAATCTTGGGATGTGTTTACAACAAGGTTATTCTCTTTTTTATGTATGTTATGTTTTATATGGCGTATAGGCATAAAGACCCCTATATTTTGGTAATATATGCTCTGCATATATCTAGATATGTAATTTTATACTTATTAATAAAATTACGAGTTTTATTTTTTATTTTTATTTTTCCAAGGAAAAAATGTTACCATTAATATTAATATATTACAATAATAACTATATAATATATTAATATATTAACTATATTACATTAATATTATAATAACTATATTAATATTACATATATTATATACTATATATTAACCTCATATATATATCAACTATAATTCTATAAATTAACTATATGTTACTATATATTAACTTATATATAACATATGATATATATTAATTATATTAATATATATCACTATAATAAATCAATATTACAAATTAACTATAATATATATCTATATATATATATATTATTGAATCAAAGATTCAGATTCTCACTAGTCTAGCTAAGTTATTTCACGAAATTCGATAATGCGTATAAATTCTACAGTTTCGTAAATTTTAACGTTGCAGATGGATTCAAAGACCCTAGAGGATCTCTGAATCCATCTACAATGTTAAAATTTATGAAATTGTAATAATTTTCTTACAATTTCATAAATTTTTATGTTGTAAATAGATTCAGAAAGGGGGTCTCTAAATCCATCTACAGTGTTAAAATTTACGAAATTGTAAAAATCTATTGTTAAATTGCAATTATCCCTTGTTATAACAATGTATAATTGCAATTTTGGCCAAAAAAAATTACAATTGGTAACTATTAACAATGGACATCAACTTATTTAATTATTTACTTAGTTTGTCTAGTCATATTTTTTATCCCATGAATAAATTAGTCATTTATTTTAGCCATTTTTAGTTGTGATCAATTAAAATTGCTCAAATTTGGTCATATTTCACTTAAAAACAATGCGGTGACCAACCTTTTTGGTAGTTTAGACATTTATTTCACTTGGTGACCATCTTTTTTTTGTCGCCTGGTCATTAATCACCCATTTGTCTACTAATGTAATTTTTTCCCTAGCACTATGTGTGGATTTTTTGAAGTGAGATGGGACTGATAGGGCTTCTTTGAAATCCACATTGCTGCTATTGTTAAGACTGTGTTGGTATTCTCTCCATTGTTGGAGCTGCGTCTTCCCTATGTCCAAAAGCATTGGAATCCTACTACTGCAACCTCAAGCATGAATAGCTCTGAATTGATTTAATTTCCTTCTCAATCATGAAGCTACGATTTATCTATGATAAAGTGCTTCTACTTGGAAATTTTGAATGCAACTTGGTTAAGTATATCATGGAGTTATTGATATGATCTCCTTTATTCTTTATAATTGTGGCCTCCTCCTATTCTTGTGAGTGTGATCTACGATGAACAATTCAACCTTACCTCTTCATGATATCTGCTACGTGGACTACTGGTGGACAAGATATATCTCTACAACCACATTGAATAGATATAATGGAAACTGAAAACCCTATTGCGTGTGGTGACTAACTCTTTTCATGCACACTACTTGGAGTGTCTCTTTCCATTGGCTATGTTTCCATTATAATGAAGGTTGTGACCTAACCGTGGAGCTAGAGTATTGATGTTGCAAATCAAAAATGCTGCAATGAAGTATGACTGCATTGTTGTTGATGTGGAGCTCTACATTATTATGTTTCTACATCTCAACATTGCTTTCTACATGTGGAGCTGTGCGTTTCAATATTAATGAAGACTACTTTTGAAAAAGAGAATACAGAGTTTGGACTCAATATGAGGACATATTTCATTAGAAGCTCTTTAATGGTTCAACAAGTGCAAGTACACCTATCCTTGGAGCTTTGGGTACCCAGCCTTTGATGCAGCATATACTCCATCATTTGGGAGCAACACAATATTTGGAAGCATGATATTTGAACAAACATCTTTGTGGACAAGTATTTATTGTAGATGTAGATCGAATCCTATATAAGTACATTCTTTAAGTGTCACTTGAATCTTTTCACTTTATGCATGTATATTTCTGTCAAATTACACTATCAGAGATCTTTGAGGAGTTGAAGTTTTGTGGATTTGTGTCAACGTTCACATGCCAACAATTGTTTTTCAAAGATTGTCTGATTGTAGTATAGCTTGCATAATATAGACCTCCTGCAGAAATTATTATTTACAAGGAGCTTTCTGGTGTTGCATATTTCCTCCACAACAACACTACAAACTATTGCAACACTTCTCCAAAAGAAGAAAGATGGAAATTGTTCCAGATATTGTTTTTTATAGAAAAGAAACTGCATTGCGAGTGGCTATTGGTTGACAATGTTCTAGGCATATGAGAGTTGGTTTCCCATGGTTCTATAATCTCAGCTTCTAGAGAATATTTGGACTTCCTTTCTTGCAAAAGATTGCATGAAGATTGCATTGAAGAGGTTTCATTTTATTTTTGTAATAATTGGAATTGAGACCATGAAGATTATTACTACTAAGTGAATTTCTCTATGACCTAGTTTGAGACTGTGACCTCATCCAAACCCAGGCTATGCCGCGAATTCAATGTGTGAGTGAAGCTTATTGTGTGCTACAAAATTGTATTGGCTACAAAATTATGTTAAAGTCAGTACTGCTGCAAAATCATGTGTTGTTGCAGAATGCCGCACAATTGTTGATTTTTCCTACTTCTATAGAATTAAATTTCTGCTACATAATGCATATGCACACCTGCATAGTACACATAATTTCTTGAAATCCACTGTGAAAAATTGACATCTCTTTCTCTAGCCTTCAGTTATCCTACATCATTGTGAAGATAAGTTGCAGTTGATTAACAGAAATGAGCTTCCAGAGAATATTCGAGATTAGTTTGGTGTGCCCACTTGAAGGATCGAATCAAGTTTGTAGCTTCTTGCGTACAAATTCTCCAAAAGAAGAAACATTGCAGAACTAGATCCACATCATTCAGGTATAGTAGATTCCTCAATTCAACATCAATAGTGTAACTTGCAACTGTGTTTTTTTCGTAAGTTCTATTATTTGTTTTTGGTACTTGAATATTTATTTTTGTACAATACCAAATTGAATTTAAGTTGAATTGTACATTGTATGTGGGTGCATTTTCGGTTGAGACCGACACCCCTCAATTCTCAAGTTTGAATCTACTAAAATACTGCTTGTAAAGGGTGTATTTGCAAGAATCCCTCAGTCTGATTGAGTCCTTGTACTTGGTATTACCTACACAAGGAGGCCTCAAACTATCCTCAACATGTCTAATACAGAAGAAATATTAAAGTTATTGAATACTCTAGTACATACAACTGAAAATGACTCAATTAGAATCAACAAAGACACACTCCAAACTGTCATCAATCAACTTTAGAATTTCAAAGAAAAATACAAAGATGCACAACATAGGAATAAACAATATGAACTAGTTCTTGTTGAGAATAACCCTTTTTTCTTCTTCTGAAGATGATTCCTATCAGCTTCCAGAAAACAATGAAATAATGTCATATGTACAGCCTATTCAAAGTTCCAGATTCCAATAGTGTGACCAAGTTGGCCATATGAAATATTAATCTTTTGATCTTCATCGTTGTTAGCATTATGGGAAGCATAACCATTCTTCAGATCAGTGTGTGAAGTTGAAGAAACCTACATGAGTGAAACTTACAGCAGAATATTCTATTGCTTCTTACATTGTACCTAACAGGGGGGGTCATGATGTCAAGCTGCAAGTTTCGAATCCTTTTCCCTCTGGAAACAAACACTCATAGCCTTCATCAAGTAAGTAACATCAAGCGAGCCTGAGGCACAGTGATTTTGGGAGGCCACCAGATTTAAAGATGCCTAATTCTGAGATGCATGTATTATGAGGACATAAGAGAACCATGGCATAGAGTACCATATGATTTGTGTCTAGTTTTGACACCATGAGACCCTACTATCCTCATATTGTTCTTGATAGGGGGAAATGAAAATATTCAGAAAACAAAATGAGCGAGAACAAGCAATCTTACGAAAAGATATGTTTGACTAAGCTATAGAGTTGGTGGTCATCCTAAAAGCACCGGTACCAAGAGCACCTTCATTTAGCAGAAGCCAGTGCAAGCTTCTAAGTAAATTACTTTGAAAAATATTGTTAAGATGAAAATGTTCAGCAAGTGGTAGCTGCTTACTTCATGTTTTCATCTCTCCAGTTGGTTTGTGGTCAACCTAAAACCACCATTCCAAAAATAACCTGTGAGCCTTCGATCCAAGTTCAAGAGAACCTCTGAGCGAGTGTTGTCACCAAGTTCCAAAGTTTTTGGTCATACTTAAGCAACACACATAGTATAATATTTTAGATTTTTCTATCCCCTTTGGTTGGTGGTCAGCCAAAACCACCCATTTAGAGAGAAATTGTATTTAGCAGAAGCTAGTGCAAACTTCTAGCTAACATTCTTGGCAGAGTGCCAATATGGAAATTTTCAACAGGTGGTAGTTGTCCACTTTTAGCTATTCAACTCTCTCTTTTTCTTGGACTCATATAGACCCTTCGAATTCAGGGGGGAATTGTTGCGAACATTAACCTTGGTGTTTTGATTAATTCTCACTATTCACATTCAAGGTAAATCAAAAGTCTAGGTGAATAGGAAAATCCATTGGAGAAGACTATTAGCCTTTTGGGTGTCCAAGAGTCACCTTGGATATGAAACCAAGGGACATCTCATTTGTATAAATATGTATATTATTAATGAGATTAAGTGTGCTTTCATACGTATTTTCTTCTCTTCAAATCATTTATGCCTATTTGCCCAATAGGATACCTAACAATTTATTTTAATTCATTGTATATATCAATGGGTGAAAACACGAAGTTGGGTAACACTTTTGGCTTGTTTTTGACAAACAAAACTCCTACATTTTATCTTTTTCAACTTCGACCTCTTCAAACCCATATCTCCCTTAGGAATTTCAACTTGAAGTAAACACAAATCTTTTAGAGAATTGAATTATCTTTCTACTCGTATTTTTTTTTATTTTTTTTATGGACATATCGTGGGAAAATTTGTTTCTCACCAATGACATATATTTGAAAATTTTAGGTATGGATAATGAATGACCAGCGTGAGCACTAGTTGTTTGAGAGACAATTATTCATTTTAGGTAAAACAATATATGATCATAATATACACACACTGCACTTGTGCATGGACTATATTTTGAGGTTTTTCGGAGTTAAGAACTATTTTTTATTATTTATCAAAATAGCATATGTTTAGAAAATGGTGCCTTATTGACACATGTTGGTAAGCTTCAATTCTCTTTTTAGTGTGATTCTTATTGAAAAAACTAAAAGTACACTTTTGAATACGATGGGGCAAGGAAGATCTCTATGAAGATTTCAAATTTTTTGGTGTTGTCTTTTCTAGAATGAAACCTCTTTACTGACATGTTGGGAGTTGTGCACACTCTTAACAATGTTCTGGTAGAGATTGGAAGGCATCTAGAAAGTTACGGGATATGGATAAATGTTGTATTGAAGCATTGGATAAAATAATTGCATGACTGTATGACATATTTCTTTATGTGTAAGAATTTGTTCTGAAAACTATGAGATGTTTCTAATCATGCAATTTAACTTGTTTTTGTACGAAAGATTGTATATGAGTACCTACAAAAGAAGGACTACAACATTTGTTCAACAACAAATCTATCTATTGAAGAATCTAAAGTTCCCAGGATCTGGGATGAATTAATGATGCCATGATGTGTCGATCATGAAGAATGATGTTTGGGATGTGGTCCCAAGACCTGAAGGGAAGTCTATTGTGACTTTTAAGTGGATCTATAAGATCAAGCATGCTATAGTTAGGAGCATAGAAAAATACAAAGCAAGATTTGTAGCTCGTGGCTTCTCCCAGAAAGAGGGGATAGACTGTGAAGAGAATTTTGCTCCTGTAGCAAGGTAGACTTCCATCAGAACAATACTTTCTCTGGTTGTAGTGATAAAATGGAAGATACGCCAGATGGATGTCAAGACAACTTTCTTGAATGGTGTAGTCGAAGAAGAAGTGTATGTGGAGCCGCCACTCGATTTTTATACACATGACAGAGGGACTCATGTGTGCAAACTGAATAAAGCTTGGTATGTCTTGAAGCAAGCTCCTAGGACTTGGTATGGTAGGATGGACAATTTACTATCCAGCTTGGGCTTTACCAAAAGTAAAACAGATTCCAACCTTTACTACAAGGTTGAGGAAGGAAATCCAGTGATACTGCTGTTGTATGTGGATGACCTGTTTGTTATAGGTGAGTACAGTTTGATTTCCGATACCAAGAGGAAGCTTGCTGCCAAGTTTGAGATGAAGGACTTGGGGATGATGCACTATTTTCTAGGCATGGAGGTGTGGCAAAGTGCAGATGGAATCTTCCTTAGACAAGGGAAGTATGCAGTAGAGATCCTGAAGAGGTTCGGGATGATGGAATGCAAGGCCATGGCCACACCTATGGCATCGAACCTAAAGCTTCTATGTGATGCTTCATATGATCCGATTCATGTCACTCTGTATCGTCAGATGATTGAGTCCTTGATGTACCTGACAAACGCAAGACCAGATATTTGTTTTGCGGTGAACACATTGAGCCAGTTCCTGACAGATCCTAAAGGTGTTCACCTGGTTGTTGTAAAGCATATTCTGAGGTACCTAAAGGGTACAATTGATTATGGGCTCAAGTATGATGTGAATCAAAAGTTTAACCTAGATGGTTATGTTGATTCAGATTGGGCAGGCAGTTCCATTGATCGGAAGAGCACTTTGGGGTGCTGCTTCAGTATGGGATCCAGTATGATCTCTTGGTTTTGCAGGAAGAAGTCCTGTGTGGCACTAAGTACAGCCAAAGCAGAGTATGTCACAGCTTGTTAGGCGAGTTGTGGGGTAGTATGGCTTAGGAAGCTACTGTCTGATTTGTTTGATCTCCAGCTGAGTGCTACTTGTATATATTGCGACAACCAGAGTTGTGTGAAGTTGTTAAAGAACCCAGTGTTCCATGACAAGTTGAAGCACATTGAGATCATGTTCCACTATATCAGGTATATGGTGCAAAGTGGAGCAGTGATGCTCTTGTATGCTACGATGGATGGCCAGGTTGCAGATGTGCTCATGAAACCACTAGCCAGAGTGAAGTTTGAGTAGTTTAGAGAGAGGCTTGGTGTTCTTGAGATTGACAACACTTCGTGGAAGAAGTGATGGACACAATTGTAGGAGCCATTCCAAGCATGGTGAAAGCAGGATCTTTCCCATGGCTGTGGATGTAAATGCTGGATGATGAGCATCAGGACGATGCTCCAGTTACTGCTTTGTATGCATCGTGTTGGATTCTTTGTATGATCTGTTGGCTCATGTTTATGTATATGCATCAAGACAATGCAGTGATGATGATCAAGATGATCATGTGAGATGAGTATCAGGATGATACTCTGGATAATATGCATTAGGATGATGCTATGATGATGATCACGATGATCATATGTGATGATATGTATCAGGTGGATACATTACACAATCAGTTGGATTATGTGTGATGAGTTCTGAAGACACAGATGCACATGAGCCATTCTCTCATGGTGGTAGGTGTGTCCTCCCATGGTGCAGATATAAGGGCTGGGGCCATTCCGACATGGTTGAAGTGTGTCTTCCAATGGTCGTTGATGTAAGAGCTCTTCCATTCGAGCATGGTTGAAGTATGTCTTCCCATGGCTGTGATATAAGTGCTGTGTCATTTGAGCATGGTTGAAGTATTTATTCCCATGGCTGTGATATAAGTGTTGTGCCATTCGAGCATGGTTGAAGTGTGTCTTCCCATGGCTGCAATATAAGTGTTGTGCCATTCAAGCATGGTTGAAGTGTGTCTTGCCATGGCTGTGATATAAGTGCGATTCCATTCTAGCATGGTTGAAGTGTGTTTTCCCATGGTGTAGATATAAGTGCTAAGCCTTTCACAAATGGTTGAAGTGTGTCTTCCCATGATGGTGAATGTAAGTGTTGTGTGATGTGCATCTGGGTTGTGCTTCGTGAACAATGTTATGATCAGTATGATCATGAGAATCAGGATGATACTCTATGGCCGTGGATAGGTTGTGTACTAGCATGTAAAAGGGTCCTGGGAGATCGAATAGGTTGAGCTGTGTGCTTGTAACCAGTCCTGGGATGCTCTTTCGAGGTTTTGTAACACACGTAATAAGTCTTGAGGATTCCATAGTATGGCCAGTGATGATGAAGACCTATAGGTGGTGGGCCTACATCCAGCATGAAAAAGGGCTAGCTCTGTAGAACTTCCTATGACGAGCAGATTAGAGATTGATTGAGATAGCAGCAGTAGAGACAATGACGATGATTTGATGACGATGATCCAGTGACGATGTTCCAGAGAAGAAGACCTGTGCTAGTAGATAGGTGGTGGGCCTACATACAACATGAAAAAGGGCTAGCTCTGTTGAACTTCCTATGACGAGCAGATTAGAGATTGATTGAGATAGCAGCAGTAGAGACAATGACGATGATTTGATGACGATGATCCAGTGACGATGTTCCAGAGAAGAAGAGCTGTGCTAGCAGATTTGTGTCGAGAAATACCTTCCTAGTTAAGAGGGAGTGTTGATGTATATGTAACTTCAGAATGTATTTCACATATGTATATTGTAATCCTATAGAGATGTTATTATTCCTCTATACGGAAGTGTCGTCATTTATATTGTAAGTGTCGTAACTTATACTTTATGGGTTATTAGACCACCTTGATGGGGTCGGCCCTGTATAAGTCATGTGGGTTAAAGGGTTATTAGACCACCCTATTGGGGGTCGGCCTTGTCAGCATTATATTAAGTGGTTAAGTTGAGGTCGACCTAGTAAGGTTATTAGGCAAGTCAAGTCATGTATAAATAGAGTGCGGAAGGCACTCTATTTCATCATTCACTTTCTCACTCATACACTCATTGGAGAGTGGTGCACTATTGGAGGAGGAGAAGCTGCTGCTAGGAGGCTATCTCTTATGCTTGGGTTTTGTGTCATTGCTCTATCTATCTATGAGGAAGTTATTGGGGTTTTTCACCTTATTGGTTTTCCCCAAGCAAACTCTGTGTGTCTATTGTCTCTTGTGATTGATATGTTGTACATGTTATTCTATCAGTAAATATCCTATATCATATTGAATTGATGCTCAAAATTTAACAAGTTGGACTCCTCTCGATCCTTCTACATCCTTATAAATTAAATACAAATGGGATTTCAACCAACTTATTTAAAGATTGAAGTGACTATTTGGGTACAACATTAAATTACAAGAGAGATACTATTGAACAGTGGTTGAGATTATCTATGTCAACTAATACTCCCCCATAATTTCAACCACAATCTACAATACTTTTGTCAATTAAAAAATTCTTTCTCATAAATTCAAAATTGGCTCGTGTCAGTGGTTTAGTATGTTGATGTATATGTAACTTCGGAATGTATTTCACATATATGTGTATTGTATTCCTATAGAGATGTTATTATTCCTCTATACGGAAGTGTCGTTTTTTATATTGTAAGTGTCGTAACTTATACTTGATGGGTTATTAGACCACCTTGTTGGGGTCGGCCCTGTATAAGTCATGTGGGTCAAAGGGTTATTAGAACACCCTATTGGGGGTCGGCCATGTGGGTCTAAGGGTTATTAGACCACCCTATTGGGGGTCGCCCCACTCAGCATTATGTTATGTGGTTAAGTTCGAGCCTACATGAGTTAGGTAAAAAGGAAAGTCAAGTCAAGTATAAATAGAGTGCGGGAGGCACTCTATTTGCACACTCACTTCTCACACATGCACTCAAGGAGGAGTGGCACACTTATGGAGGAGGAGGATCTGCTGCTAGGTTATGGTATCTCTCTTGGTTGGTTGTATCATTGCTCTATCTATCTCTGAGGAAGTTATTGGGGTTTTTCACCTTTATGGTTTTCCCCAAGTAAATCTTTGTGTCTCTTGTGTGCTTGCATTATTGTCTCCATGATTGATATGCTGTAGCTATGCTGTACATGTTGTTCTCTCAGTTAAGATCCTAGATTAGATTGAAGTAAATTCTGAAAAACTAACATGGTATCAGAGCTAGCCTGAAAGAAGGCATGATATGGCATGTATGACACTTGTTGCACTTACGATGATAGGGCTTGATATAGAAAAAACCAGTCATCGTAGCACTTTCGCTATAAATCCGTTTTGGAGAAGTTTTCAGATCTGAAATTGTTACAGGACGAACCTAAAATCTCGAGGTACCTTTTGTCCAAAGGAAAACCTCTAATTCGTTGTACTTTGTGATTTATGATCTGTACAATATAGGGTTTCTGCCTCTTTCAGATCTGAGTCAAAATCAGGTGACCTTGGGAAAAAGGTCATAACTTGGGCTAGGAAGCTCCAAATGAAATTTCGTGAAAAGTGACAGGTAGTACAAAGTCTGTACTATCTCAGAAAACGTTTTCAGAGGCCGAAGTTGAACCAGTGACACGTGGAATGCCGTACAAGTTCGCTCTCCTGTATTATCCCATAAACAGGTCACGTTACAACACTTGGCATAACTCTCTCTCAGAGAATCTAATTGAGGTCATACCTGTCAGGATGGAAAGATAACAGGTCGAGATATCTCAGAAAACTTTTTCAGAGGCCGAAGGTCAAACAGTGACACGTGGCACGCCGTACAAGTTTGCTCTCCTGTATTTTCCCAAAACAGGTCACGTTGCGACATTTGGCATAACTCTCTCTCAGAACATCCAATTGAGGTCAGACCTGTCAGGATGGAAAGCTAACAGGTCAGGCTATCTCAAAAAACGTTTTCAGACCCCGTGGATCAAAAATTTCGGAGTTACACCAGAAACAATCAGGTACATATTTCTGTCAAAACAGAATTATTTTTTGGTACCTTCATTCACGGCTTCCGGAATTTAGGGATTTGAAGAAAGTTGGAATTTTTGTAATCGGAGACCACGGCTGGATGCTACTCATCAAAATAGAAATTTAGAGACTAAGATCAGAATTTTTGGTTGGGCAGAAGGCCGGGCTTGATCAAACCCTAGTTCGGGACTTTGATCAGAAAAGTGGAAAATTAGGGCTTCTGTAAAAATGGGAATTTTTGAAATCTGTGACCATGGCTGGAAGCTCCTCAGAAAAATAGAAGCTTAGAGCTTTGGATCAAACCTTTTGACTGGGCAGAAGAGTGGGCTTCATCAAACCCCAGTTCAGGGTCACGTCCAGTGAATCCAGAAGTTTCAAACGCAAAATTGAGGAGTGAAACTTTGCAGTTTTCAAATTCTGAATATACCAACTTGATCAGCTCATCAAGGCACATATTTCTATCCTGTCAGAAGTTTGAAATTCAAAGTTTGAATTTTTGGGGTTTCTCTGACAAACCCATATCCAGCTCAAGGTCCAGTTCTTGCAAATCAAGTGGATTGGGTTAATCCTAGAAGAAGATGGATTGATCATCTGCATGAGTGAAGAAGTTCCTGTTTCAGAAGGAGATGAGGCTAAGGCCTTATATAAGAAGATTACAAGCGATCTCAATAGGTATGACTCATCGAGGTATGTTTTGATATTTGTCCATGATTAAGTTTATGGTATGTTTGTCTTCATGTTATTACGGTTAGTACAATTTTGATTTTAGATTTGTCGTATCACCTTAACAAAATTATGAATGCATGATAGAAGATATTCATTGGTTAAGGTGTTGACACTTATGATTGTACTAATGCATTATGGTGTTGTATGAAGTTTATGTTGTCTACTAACATGAAAGGTACACCAAGGAAGACAAATCATGTTCTAGTTCAAGAACATATGATCATGATAACATGAGGACAAAGATTCATCTATTGTCATGGATCTCATAGAAGATCCATTTATGAGGTATGTATAACTTGGTTTTGTAATAGTTAACCTATGAGATATACAGGTTACTAGCACAAGTCATTGAAGAAGAACAAGAAGACATCATGTGAGTATGTTAGACATAAATAGCTAGCATGCTAATCCAGGTATGTTTTTCCTATATCAAGTTAGAATCCTACCTTGTGTTAGGATCTTATACTGTTGTTGATAATGATTATTCATGAAGTCATAGGTTTGAATAATCATGGTTGTATGCATATTATGTTTCTTACCTTAATTGCTGATATGACTAACCAGAAGAATCATGAAGGTATAGGTTTGAATAATCACAGGTTTTATGCATAATATATCTCTTATCTTGATTGATGATTCAACTAACCTGAAGAGTCATAGGTTTGAGTAATTACAGGTTTAGACATGTTATGTTTATTATGATTTGACTAACCTTAAGAATTCTACATAAACCTTGAATGCTAATGCTTATTATTTTCTGTTTGAAATGATCATGACTATACATGCTTGAGATTATTGTGTTTTAATAGTATACTAATGAATGTATGATTTTATATGAGATCACAAGGATAACACAATCATGATACTAATAAGCATGCATAGGAACCAAGGATGAATGTAAGTTCAAGGACAGGTAATCCAGGAAGCAAAGATCAAGAGGAAGTACACTCCAGTGGTTTATGCAAGGATGCAGATATTCAGAGGGAGTTGACCATCTCTCTACATCCCACAACAGAAAGGTGTAGAAGAAGCTACTTCAGATTAGGACTCCAGCAGCTCCTGCAAGGAAGCGAAGACTCAGAGGGAGTCCACCCAACGAACAAACAAAGATAAGTATTTGAATTGTCATTTCTTAAATAATATTGTTCAATGATGTATATGCTCATGGTCTTAGACTTAGGATATGTATTGTGCATATTAGAATAATTACATTAATGAACAGTATACTACTAATATGCATGGGTAAGTAGCCTATGGCACTATACAACATTCCATTGCTACTTATCTAGAATGAAACCTCTTTGCTAACATGTTGGGAGTTGTGCACACTCTTAACAATGTTCTGGTAGAGATTGGAAGGAATCTAGAAAGTTACGGGATATGGATAAATGTTGTATTGAAGCATTGGCTAAGATAATTGCATGACTGTATGACATATTTATTTATGTGTAAGAATTTGTTCTGAAAACTATGAGATGTTTTCTAATCATGCAATTTAACTTGTTGTGTAGGAAAGATCGTATGCCATCTCCTACAAAAGAAGAACTACAACATTTGTTCAGCAACAAATTTATTTATTGAAGATATTGAAGTTCCCAGGATCTGAGATGAAGAAATGGAATGCCATGATCCGTCGATCATGAAGAATGATGTTTGGGATGTAGTCCCAAGATGTGAAGGGAAGTTTGTTATGACTTCCAAATGGAACTATCAGATCAAGCATGTTGCAGATGGCAGCATTGAGAAATATAAAAGTGATGAAATAGAAGATGCACCAGATGGATCTCAAGACAGCATGGTGTAGTCATATATGTGTGCAGAACTTGGTATGGTAGGATAGACAACTTTCTATCCAGTTTGGGCATTACCAAGAGTAAAGTAGATTCCAACCTTTTCTACAAGGTTGAAGAAGGAAATCCAGTGATACTACTTTTGTATGCAGATAACCTGTTTGTTACAGGTAAAGATAGATTGATTGCCGACACGCAGCGGAAGCTTTCTTCCAAGTTCGAGATGAAGAACTTGGGGATGATGCACTATTTGTTTTGGCATGGAGGTGTGGCAGAGTGCATATGGAATCTTCCTTGGAAAAGGGAAGTATGTAGTAGAGATCCTAAAGAGGTTCGGGATGATGGACTGCAACGATATGGCCACACCTATGGCATCGAATCTGAAGCTTCTATGTGATGCTTCATCTGAGCCGGTTGATGTCTCTTTGTATCGTCTGATGATTGGGTCCTTGATGTACCTGACGAACACGAGACCAGACATTTGCTTTGCTATGAACACATTGAGCCAGTTCCTGACGGATCCGAGGAGTGTTCACCTGGTTGCTGTAAAGCATGTTCTGAGGTACCTGAAGGGTACAGTGGATTATGGGCTCAGGTATGAGGAGAATCAAAAGTTTAACCTGCAGGGTTATGTTGATTCAGATTGGGCTGGCAGTGCTGCAGACAGGAAGAGCACATCTGGGTGTTGCTTCAGTATGGGATCAGGTGTGATCTCTTGGTTTAGCAGGAAGCAGTCCTGCGTAGCACTGAGTACAGCTGAGGGAGAGTATGTTGCAGCCTGTTCAGCTAGTTGTGAGACAGTATGGCTACGGAAGCTACTGTCTGGGTTATTTGATCTCCCATTGGAGGGTACTGGTATCTTCTGTGATAACCAGAGTTGTGTGAAGCTGTCCGAGAACCCAGTGTTTCATTACAGGTCGAAACACATAGAGATCAAATATCACTATATCAGGGATATGGTGCAGAGAGGAGCTTTGAAGCTCCTATATGTTGCGACGGACGAGTAGATTGCAGATGTGCTGACGAAGCCACTAGCCAGGGTGAAGTTCGAGTACTTCAGAGAGAGGCTTGGCATTCTTCAGATCGAGGACACTTCGAGGAAGAAGTGATGGACACATTTGGTGAAGCCATTCCAAGCATGTTGGAAGTAGGATCCTTCACATGGCTGTGGATGTAAGCGCTGGATGATGAACATCAGGATGATGTTCTGGTTTCAGCTTGGATATGATCAGTTGGATCATTTTATGTATGTATGTACGCATCATGTTGGATGCTGGATATGATCAGTTGGATCATTTATGTATGTATGCATCATGTTGGATGCTGGATATGATCAGTTGGATCATGTGTACGTATTTTGTATATGCATCATGTTGGATGCTTGGACCATGTATCTGTATATGTATCAGGTGGATACATTGTATGATCAGGTGGATCATGTATGGTGATATGTATCATGTATTTGTATTTGTATCAGGTGGATACATTGATGATCAGGAGGATCATGTATGATGATATGTATCAGGTAGATACTTGGTATGCATCAGGTAGATGCATTGATGATCAGGAGGATCATGTATGATGATATGTATCATGTATTTGTATCAGGTGGATACATTGATGATCAGGAGGATCATGTATGATGATATGTATCATGTATTTGTATCAGGTGGATACATTGATGATCAGGAGGATCATGTATGATGATATGTATCAGGTAGATACTTGGTATGCATCAGGTAGATGCATCGATGATCAGGTGGATCATGCAGCAGGATGTTGCAGTGATGATCAGGATGATCATAGATGACGAGCTTCAGGATGTTGCTCCAGATGACATGCAGCAGGATGTTGCAGTGATGATTAGGATGATCATAGATGACGAGCTTCAGGATGTTGCTCCAGATGACATGCAGCAGGACGTTGCAGTGATGATGATCAGGATGATCATGGATACATTAGGATGATGTATGGTGAGTATCAGGTTGATACTCTGTGGCCGTGGATCAGGTTGTGCAGATGAGCATGTAATCCGGTTCCCTGGGAGATTTGCAGATGGTCTTTCGAGGTTTTGCCTATGGCATGTAATTCGGTGCCCTGGGACATCTGGAAAATGCTCTTTTGAGGTTTTTCTCTGGGAGGACATGTAATTCGGTGCCCTGGGAGATCTGTAGATAGTCTTTCGAGGTTTTGCCTATGGCATGTAATTCGGTTCCCTGGGATATCTGGAAGATGCTCTTTCGAGGTTTTGTCCTATGGCATGTAATTCGTTTCCCTGGGAGATCCGATAGGTTGGGCTGTGTGCCCATAATCAGTCCTGGGATTCTCTTGCGAGGTTTTGCCATGACCACATGTAATTCGTTGCCCTGGGAGATCCTATAGGTAGAGCTGTGTCCTCGTAACAGCCTGGGATGCTCTTGCGAGGTTTTGTGGTGAGGTCACATGTAATTCGGTGCCCTGGGAGATCCTATAGGTAGAGCTTTGTGCTCGTAACAACCTGGGATTGTCTTTCGAGGTTTTGTGACGCACGTAATAAGTCCTGAGGATTCCACAGTATGGCCAGTGATGATGAAGACCTGCACGTGGTGGGCCTACATCCAGTATGAAAAAGGACTGGCTCTGTAGAACTTCCTATGACGAGTAGATTCAGAGATTGATTGAGATAGCAACAACAGTGACGATGATGATGACTTGATGACGATTATCCAGTGATGATGATCCAGAGAAGATGACTTGTGCTAGAAGAACTGTGCTGAGAAATACCTTCCTAGTTAAGAGGGAGTGTTGATGTATATGTAACTTCGGAATGTATTTCACATATATGTATATTGTATTCCTATAGAGATGTTATTATTCCTCTATACGGAAGTGTCGTTTTTTATATTGTAAGTGTCGTAACTTATAATTGATGGGTTATTAGACCACCTTGTTGGGGTCGGCCCTGTATAAGTCATGTGGGTCAAAGGGTTATTAGACCACCCTATTGGGGGTCGGCCATGTGGGTCTAAGGGTTATTAGACCACCCTATTGGGGGTCGGCCCACTCAGCATTATGTTATGTGGTTAAGTTCGAGCCTACATGAGTTAGGTAAAAAGGAAAGTCAAGTCAAGTATAAATAGAGTGCGGGAGGCACTCTATTTGCACACTCACTTCTCACACATGCACTCAAGGAGGAGTGGCACACTTATGGAGGAGGAGGATCTGCTGCTAGGTTATGGCTATCTCTCTTGGTTGGTTGTATCATTGCTCTATCTATCTCTGAGGAAGTTATTGGGGTTTTTCACCTTTATGGTTTTCCCCAAGTAAATCTTTGTGTCTCTTGTGTGCTTGCATTATTGTCTCCATGATTGATATGCTGTAGATATGCTGTACATGTTGTTCTCTCAGTTAAGATCCTAGATCAGATTGAAGTAAATTCTGAAAAACTAACATAGTAAAGATATGAGCCACTCACTACAACAAATCCTGGAATTAGCGTCCCATTTAGCGTCCCTTTTTACTGTAAATTTTTTTATCATTGAGCGGTCAAAGTAGACGCTAAATGGGATGCATCATGGACCAAACTTAAAGAGTCTAAAATAGCGTATTTTTTTGCTTCCTAAATAGTATGATTTCTAATGTCTAAAACAACACCCAATTTTTAGCTTCCATAATAGCATCCAATTTTGCATCCTAAACAACGTCAAGGTTTGCTTCCTAGATAACATCCTATTTTGCTTCCTAGAGATCGTCCTCTTTTACTTCCTAAATGACGTCCCCATTAGCGCCCTATTTGCATCGTTAAAAGTGTCATGTTAGCATTTATGTTTGCATCTACATTCGCGCCATACTTGCATCCAAATTAGCATCCAATATTGCATCCATATTTGTTACCACTTTAGCATCCCATTTTGCACCACATTTTAATTCCAATATGCACCAATTTTCGCTTCTAATTTTGCACCAATTTTTGCTTCATTTTTTGCATTGTGTTTTGCTACCAAAATGGTGCCATTTTTTTCTTCTATTGTTGCAACATATTTTTCTTCATATGTAGCACCATGTTTTGCATCCAAAGTAACATCTTATTTTTTCTACCATATCAGCACCATGTTTGGCTTCCTCATTTGCATCAAGTGTTGCATCATTTTTAACGCCTAGTTTTGCATCTCTATTTATGTCAACATTAGCACCATGTTTTGCTACCAATTTAGCGTCCATTTTTACTCCCACACTAGCACCACATTTTGCTTCCTGTTTAGCTCCTTGAATTTCTTCATGTTTTTCTTCCTCATGAACACCGCATTTAGCTTCCCATTAAGCATCTAATTTTGCTTCTTTGTTGGCCAATAGTTTAGCTTGTGGTTTGGCTTCTACTTTATCATCCAAAATAGCATCAGAAATGACTTCCAACTTAGCACTAGGTATTGCATCCAATGTTGCTTCTAGATCTATGACATAGTGGGCTTCCATTTTAGCTCCTAGTTTTGCTTCCTAATTAAAACCACATTAGGCTTGCTATTTAACACCTAAAACTATATCCAATTGTGTGCTAATATATTTATTATATCAAATTATTATAATTATTTCATTAATTTCAACAGTTCTCATATATCATTTACTTCATAGTTCTGAAATAACATAATGAAACATTCAAATTAATTGTAGATACCATTATTGAAATTAATTGCATAGCATTTGTGACGAAAATTTAACACAAACAAACAACATTTATACAAAGTAGTAACATCATCATATATATTAATTTTCCATGAAAAGATCATTGACAATTTCCAATATAGATAAATTTACAATATAATAACGATAACATCACCACTATCTTTCATCAAAAGAAGTGAAATTATAAAACATCATCACATCAATAACCTATCATACAGATCATCATATTAAAGTTAAAAGAATAAGTGAACGATATATATAGTGAAAATACCAATATCACAAGAAATATCTTTTTTAATATCCATATCTAGAAATGTCAAAATGACCAAGGATAATCAAAGTTTATATGTCAACATAAATCCACCATACAAATCAAAATGACCCAGAATTTAATATGAACTTGGATCATCACAAAAATAAGAATATGTGTCTAGTAGCATCGAGAAAGCAATAAACATCCACAATATCAATAGTAGCATCAATGGCTACCATCATCACCACCATTATCATCATCATCCTCATCCTCATCTATCCCAGCATCATATTCATCATCATTTTCATCTGATCCATTTGCATCATTATCGACTGGTACATTGGTGATGAAATTATCTAGATCATGTGAGTCATCTTCACCATTTTTCTGCAAACAATAAGAAATAATCAATTTAAAACATTAGTATTAATTTCATTACATAATATGCATATTTTTTGTTATACTGCAAATATCAGTGTGATAATTTATGCATTCTCACGAGTTTTCCAACCATGAATATAAACATCAACTCATCAACAGATAGTAACCACACATGTAAAGTGTATCCACAACCGTGCACACAGTCACACATACACACACATGTACACCATAAATTTTCATATCACAACAGAACAAGACATAGAGGCAAGGAAAAATAGACATCCTGGTGATTATATATAAAGTGAAGAAATGTTAGAGCTAATATTTGCATTTTCAAATTTTGGCCTAAAGGGCGCTATAAGAAACCCTACATGCTGAAATTTTGGTTTTCTAGTTTTCAATTTCTTAATCTTGTGTAGGGTTTCATATATCTATTGGCGAATGATATTTTTATTAAAATAATTTTGGTCCTTATCCCAATATCCAACTACAAGTCAAAGCACCTAGGATGGCAAGTTTCATTAGTAACATTTTAAACACCTAAAGAGATCGAATTTATATGCCAAGTCATAGGTGTCAGCCCAGCATTCGAATTTAAAGTGCCAATCGTCAAAGAAAGTGGTTACACTAATCATCAAAGGTAGAGATGTCATTTTGCAAGTTTACTCTAGAAAGAGATTGCAGAGATTCCAGATGTCCATGAATAGAGAATGCACGCAGGTGTCAAGGGAATCGCCCAGCTATGATCAGATGGTTAAGGGATAGAGCTCGCGGGTGTCAAAGATCATTGGGTTGTTGTCAACAAATGTTTTTAAACTTACCACCATATGCCCAAAATCATATTTAACCAACGAACTAAGGAGTTAAATTGTTGCGTTGCAGATGAATAGGACAGTAGATATGTGCCCACTCAAAGTAAATATTTAGATTCCATCATACACAGCTACAATTTTTTCTAGGCAATATTGATGGTGAAGGGATAAGTCTTGTCCTGTACTTGAAGCTTTCTGAGAACTATGCCAAAGAAATACTTCCTCATATTCAAGATTGCATCAAGAAATTGATTGATGATGAAGATGGAAATGTTAAAGGTTTTGCAGTGGATTCAATTGTGCCATTTAGAGAAAGGTTAAAGATCTTGGGTGGGGTGGTGAATCTAGAAGAACTTCATTTAAGTACCACAGAAGAGAGATTTTTACAGGCATATAATGAAAAGCCAATTTTTTCACGACTTCAACACAGATTTTTACAAGGGTACAAACTACTTTGAGATTGATTTAGATATCCATCGTTTCAATTACATTTCCAGAAAGGGGCTTGAAATATTCTGGAATCGATTGAAATTTTGCATCTTGAACTTTGGTTTGACAATTCAAGGAAACAAATGAGAAAAATTTCCAGAGAAACTTCTCTCATGTCTGAGAATGAATCTAATTGACTTTATGAGCTGCAAACAATTAGTAACTAGTACCATGCCTAATCATGAGTATGATGCCTAAGCAGTAATAAACTTTTCTAGCATGTTTCCAAGTATCATCATAAATGGCATGGGCTTATTAATATGAGAGCATCTATGGAAACAAATTCTAGTTTCCAGTTAATTCCCTTCTTGATGTAGAATGACTGTGGTGATAAATATAGTGCAGCCTACACATTTCTAGAAAAAAAAATCAATGGTCAGGAATATGATCGAGATCTTTCCTCCTTTAATTCAACAGATGACAGAGCATCCCAAATGATTGGCAGGTCAACTTCAGATCCAATTTTCTTTAGGGATTTAATCAGTGATTTTAGGCAGAATTTGAGCATATCAAGGCACATATCAAGAACGTTCCAGATTTGAAGGAGTTTATTCCAGCAGCTCAAACAATTTAAAATTCCAGCTCCATCAACTCGAGATATCTAGCAGCAGTTTCCAAATTTGCCTCTATTTTTTAAAATAGTATTTAACTCCTACAAGCTAGCAATAGCTGGCAAATTTTATTTGATATATATTTCATCAATGGTAATAGCGGGAGGGTGGAGGAGAGTTCTCAAAGATATAGTGAGTCGAGGTAAAGTGGTGAGCTAGTTTCAAATGGAGGGAGGGCGTATTAATGTTGTTGTGGGTGTCAAGAGGAAGGGTGCACCATGTGTTATTGTTGACATTCAGGAGAAGTGTATCACTGCTCTACAACAATATTCTTATTTACAGTTGCATCTGTGTTATCAGAGAGGGCGTTCAAAATAGTATGGGTAGAAACGTGGGTGTCCTCATAATCTCTAACTGCTATTGAAGAGTGAAGGGCATGATTCTCGTGAAGGAAGCCACTCATCCCTATGATTGTTGAACATAATGGGTAATTGCTTGTGAAGGAAAGAAATTGGGTAGTTGTTCATTGTTTCTGTCCTTTGGAAACTACTACATTACATTTCTACCTTAGATCCCAAGCCAAAGATACATTCCAGTGGGTCATGTGAAGCTAGAAACCTGAGAGTTCTTAATGATGCCATATAAATATCAGCTGTATGGAATTCTAAAACACTGTAACGTGAAGTTCACACATGGTCTAGGAATTGAAGGAAGATATCTCCAATCTGTGGGGCTGCCAAGCAGTTCTGAATATTGGGAAAAGCATTCCCTTCTTACTCATCTTCTTGTCAAGCAAACGACATACTCTAGGCTTCAAACATTAAATGAATATATATCAGATCTGAGTATTTGTCATTTAGATTGATCAATTGTGCTAGTTATTATCAATGAGAAGCAACAAAGATGTTTGTTATTCATTACCACATGAAACACTAAATGTAAAATATTGGAAACTTAGTTATCAAGTTCAACAATTACAAGGTATTTCCAAAGTGTTTGACAAAACTTCAAGGAAGATTGTTCTAACTGTAAGCCACAACAGTCAAATATTTAGTGCATAACAAAGGGTTCTCAACCTAGTTCTTCATCAAGAATTGTATAATTCAGTTGGTCACACTTGCAATTTCAGCAGTAAGCCAAATTACTTGACATTATTCCACCAAATCCTTTTCCATAAGAACAAACCCTCCAAAAGGAAAATAATTTAGGCCACATAGACCTTGGGAACATTACATGGGAAAGTTATCAAAGTATAAGGCACCAATATACAGGGCACTTCATGAAGTGGGCATAAAATAATGAATGCTATGCCAATAAAGAAGAGGGTGATGAGAAGGACACTTCAAATGATGGACATTTTATTGAAAAGGATCACGGAAAATTTTGCCACACAGTCTCCAGAAGTGATACTGCTTTGGTTTCTTACTAATTTTACCTATGGCCTACACTGAAATGGTTTAGATTCTCAAAATATAAAGCATCCTCCAAAGCTGTGGTTCTGAACCAACACTCAAGGCTGAATGCTATGGGAAAATCAGGCTGGTTGATCCCTTATTTGGCAATCTAATCCTCAATTCTATAAGATGCAAAGGCATGTTAGAGGAATAAACCCCTTTCTACATATAAGTACTCCATACTATCAATTTGGCATGCATTTTGGTTGATCTAAGGCTATCATCACATGAAATCGCTCCACAAAATGCTCAGAAATTTATGCAGATTTTAATATAATGCTTCTTATTACTGTTTTATGCACAAGATCATCCAAAATTGTGGCCAAGTTTACCTAGGAACACCTTTACTGCTATAGGAAAGCATTGACATAGGTCTGAGAACTGTTTCTAAAGCCCAGAATTTATTCAGATCCAATAATGATGATGTTGGCTACCTAAAGATGAGGCTTCATTGCTATTTGAAGATAAAAAGAGGCCTGAAACATGTGCAGGAGGGCCCATAATTGAAGAAATGGGCAGTTAAATGATGTTTCTATGCCGAGGCTTGCCCAGATCCGAGATTCATTGTTGTTGGGAGGCTTTGATATGCCCATAAATGCCCAGTTATGTCCAGTTTGAAGAATTAGGCTGTTAGAAGGCCTTAACATCCATAGGTTGCCTAGGAAGGTGCCAAGAATTAACCCAGGTTGGAAATTTATTCCTTCTTACTGCTCTTAGAGGCTAACCTACTCCATAAATGTCCCCTACCACTGGCTTCCATCAATCTTGCTTGAATAGTACTACAAGAAATGATGAAATCAACTCTGTTTATGAGGAAAATCTAGGCAATTTTACATGGGGAACATCTTCAATCACTATGGTACCATGAAGCATGAACCATCACTAACAGTCTAGAGAATCATATTATCTAACCAACTACAAGCAGTCCGTCCATGACATAGCAAGAAACCTAGCAAAGACTCATGTTCAATCAAGGCATCAACAATGCCACCCCCACTGAAGATTGTGATCAATATCACAAGTGGACAACCATACAAAAAGGGGGTTAACAGGGTCAACAATGGATAAAATAAAAGTGGCAATTCCACATGTGTACATCTCAAATGTGGACACAAAAGCGAGTCATATTCTCCAACGTCATCCTAGAAAGGCTTAGGTAAAATCAACCCCTTCAAAAAATTCATCAATAGGAGTATCGACAACCTCATAAAATAGTGGATAAATACTCTAGAGTGGATGTGCCAAATAGGATGTGAGAATCATGAGAAAAAAGACCAAGCCGGCAACACATGTGTTGTAGTGCTTTGTTTTCTCAGTTACTTTTCTATGTAGTAAGCTTACCCTAAGCTAGTTTCAGTAAATTTCCAATATCTTGGTGTATTATAAAAACTCCAATTTCTCAAATTTAGGCTTGAGAAATAGTCCACCCTCGTGTGTAGAAAAAATTGAAGGCATCTATATTAAGCAACAAAATACTTGAAAGTGAGATGAAAAAATCTAAACTGGCATGATATATTGGAGGAAAATGAGATGCAACACTAATTGATACCCTGCACTTGTAAAAAATACCCCAATTTCTCAGAAATGGGTAAGTAAAACAACTTAACATCAGGTACAAATTAAAGAAACATGAAGGTGGTCTTTTCAAGCAATACAAAAATTTGAAGGTGACCCTGTAATATTATCAAAGGATGGCCTAGGATCTGGGGATAAGCCATAATGACAGTTTTCACCCCACTATTAAACTCGAAGGTTATTGGACAAAAACGGAAGGTTGTTAAAATATTTGTGTTTGTCTGATGTGTGCATAAAAGATGACCCAAAGATAATAAAAAAATAAGAATGTCCTAAATACCACGATATACATGCCTCAAAACAAATATAGAGAAACAAAACACATTCAAAAGCATCGGGCAGATGACTGTCTATAAACACAAAGGAGAGTGTGTAAGCCACCATGGACTTGAAAGCAGTTAGATGAAATTCAAACATAAGGGTGACCAATTTTATCATGATATAGGGCTATTTAGAGGAAGGTCTGGCATGGGACCCACCTCGATATCCTAAAGGGGAGTATATTAGTTCCCTTCTAAGAGCTTGACTTTGCATTCTTATGGATTTTACCCTCTTAAATTAGTAGAAACACTGAAGCAACTCTTGAAGTTGTACAGTCTACATCATTTATTGTTGGTTTCTAGCTGGAGATGCTCAAAGAGGTACAAGTTACAACAGAGAAATGACAACCATGAATAACCAAGACAATCCTAGTTTGAAATCCAACTCAATAGGTTCTGTATATTTTTACAGCTGTGTTGAAAACACTACAAAACACTTTGGGATATACATGATTGCATTCTATAAAGAGATTAGATTTGTAATTAAAATTAAGAAGAATATTGATAGGAATTTATTCAACCATTTAGTACACAATCCAAGTCTTTACTATCCAAATGTTTTCACAATGCTTGAAAAGACAATAATTAAATCCCTAGAAACCCAAATCAAAACCCATCATACAAATACCATGTTTTGAGCTGCAACTTGTACAGATTCAGATTTAGATTTGGTATATATGGGATAAATGATCATTGTTATGTGAAATCACACTAATAGCTTATCATTAACCCATTCATGGAAAAAATCCTCATGAAAGTGTGAAATCATTGCGGAAAGATCTGCCTTTGGGAGTTTTCTGCCAAAGGTGTAGCATTAGATGCAACAACATGACTATACATCTCCTCATATTGTGTGAAAACTATTAAGGAACCATGGGAGTTGCTAAACAAGCTATGTTAATTACCACAAATTCTATAATAAATATCCAATTTGGAGATAAAATTGTTCAGGCTTAGGTCCCTACATAAACAATCTACAGGTGTGATGATCCCATGGAAGGTAATGATCAACTAATCAACTAATCCCTGTTAATAATAACATTAGATTAAAATAGCATACATAGATAGGTTGCCTAACATACCCTAGCATTCTGTTCAAAACAATAGATATATTAGTAAGGATGGTAACAATGATGACAAAGTAGTTACTATAGACCTAAAATACATCAACTGGTTTCATTTGCCCTATTCCACCCCTTACAGCAACCATAAACCATAACAAGGTCATGCATAAAGAACAATAAGCTTATGCATTATTTTTCAATGCAACACACTGTTAGCTGCAAACATTTTCAACTCATAGAAGATTTGGCATGCTCTAATAAAAAGGTGAAAAAGGATTTCATTTCAACTCAAAGAAGATCTTGCAGGCCCAATTAAAAAGGTGAAAAAGGATTGCATTTCAACTCAGAGAAGATCTTGCAGGCTCAAATAAAAAGGTGAAAAAGGAGTAATGAGAAATTTCTTAAATCAATCAAACATTTTATCAAGAAGACACCTCTAGATATTGTTTTGTATTTTGATTGGCTGGATATGTAGAGTAGCGAATCTGGAGATCTTCCACTATTGCGAACTATTACAACTATTGCATAAAATTTTGAGTTGGCTATCTAGTTTAATTCCATCATAGTCCTCACCCATGTTGCATATGCTCCACCTGATGGAAAAAATGGGACTCCTTTGAGCAATGAGATGTTATCTCAGTGCTATCATGTGGTTCGATAGGCTATTTTCCAAGAAACTATAGACATGCAACTTATGAATCTTGTATATTTGGTGGAGAATCAAATAAAGGACCAATAGGGAAGGGAAAAGAGTTCTGTCAAATGGGAAGATCTATAATCCTCAATTAATACTACTTTGCTTTGCATCTAAAATCTTGGCTGAAGCAAATGCACTCCTAAAGTTTCAAGGTAGAACGTCTATTAAACCATTTGGTTCTCACCCAAGGGTCCCACCTTTTCCTTTCCTCTTGTCTTCTATGGTGTAGTCAAGACCTCACCTGAAGTTGCCAGAAGAATAGTTGGTAGATGAGGTTGTTTCAGATGAGGATTTGCATGAGTCTTCAGATACTAAAGATGCATGAGAGGATGATAATTACCTCCTTTCAAGCATTTAACAAAGTATCAACTAGATAAGTTGAGTAAAGAGCAGAGGAAAGCATACTTTGATGAGTTGGAGTATAGAGAAACAATGTTTATGAAATGACATATATGAAGAAGCTACTGAGCTCACATTGGATGATTGGCAAGAGGTAAATGATAAAAAAGTACAAGATGGAATTGAAAATGGAGAAGAGGAAAAATATTTTGGAGGGCAAGGAGTATCTGAACCAGTTTTGACAAAAGATGAGGAAATGTTTGATGAAACCGAGGAACCAATTGGTCTTGAAAATAAAAATAGAAAAATATAAAAGATTTTTTTCTATGTTGTTTTGCTTTTGCTGTAAGTAAGTTTGGATTTGCAGTGTTTGGAATTTATGAACTGTGTTTTTCCCAAGTTTAAGGATTTCATGGACACTAACAACATCAAATGCTTGAAAAAATCTAACAAAAAAATCTTAAATAAACACCCTAAAAAAAGCTTAAAAGAGTAAAAACAAAACCTAAAAAAGAGATTCTAACCTCTAAAACCCTAACAATAGATTAAAAAGAGAGAAAATATACTTGAAAGTGTACCCCTTTGGATTTAAAAACAAGTTGTAATAGTACAATATGAGAAGCCCTAGTTGTATTGTGTACCATGAAAGAGGAAACCCTAACAAACTACCTCTATTAAAAATTATGGTCCCCTAGTTGGGTTCATATACGCCTTAGTTGCTTTGGTGCATTGTCCTTCAGTCCTCTTCCTGAGTTGTGGTTGAATTCATTGAAGGAGAGAAAAATGTAGGAAAAATGAGTATGTAAGATGGTTTCCAAACTTTTATACATATTTCGATTAGTTGATTTGGGACAATTGAGTTTCATTGGCGATGAGTAGTGGCCACCTTCAATGAGGTAGAGAAAAATGAAGGAAAATGGGTATTTCAGAGTGTTTCTAGGATTTTATAGAATGATTCCTACATCACATGAATTTAAAAGGAATGATGATATGTTCAAATCTAGGTGGAATACCCTTCAGACCTAGCACCTAAGCCAAATGAATTCTTCCCTTGGGGTGCAACAGCTTAGGAATGTTTCTCCACATGTGGTTAATTTTTCAATGCAGCACACTGTTAGCTGCAAACATTTTCAGCTCATAGAAGATCTCGCATGCTCTAATAAAAAAGTGAAAGGATTGCATTTCAACTCAAAGAAGATCTTGCAGGCTCAGATAAAATGGTGAAAAAGGAGTAATGAGAAAATTCTTAAATCAGTCAAACATTTTATCAAGAAGACACCTCTAGATATTGTTTTGTATTTTGATTGGCTGGATATGAAGAATAGGTACTCTGGATATCTTCCACTATTGCGAACTATTACAACTATTGCATAAAATTTTGAGTTGGATATCTGATTTAATTCCATCATAGCCCTCACCCATGTTGCATCTGCTCCACCCGATGGACAAAATGGTACTCCTTTGAGCTGTGAGATGTTTGTATATTAGTGCTATCATGTGGTTCAATAGGCTATTTTCCAAGCAACTGTAGACATGCAACTTATGAATCTTGTATATTTGGTGGAGAGTCATTCTCAATAAAGTACCAATAGGGAAGGGAAAAGAGTTATGTCAAATGGGAAGATCTATAAGCCTCAATTAATAGTACTTTTCTTTGCATCTAAAATCCTGGATGAAGCAAATGCACTCCTAACTTAGCCCTTGCTGCCTCTACTTTGAGTCCTAGTTTGAATTTAATCCTTACTAGCATGACTCGGGGGATATGTAGATTTTAAAGGTGATGGCATCCATTCATCTCTTAATTCCCTCCTAATTCCAAAATCAATGCTCATACTGCTCCTACTATTAGCATTGCCACTAGAACTACAATCAATATCTGGCAACCGTGCCCCTAAAGGCCGTAAAATAGATGAATTTTCCCTAGCATTTGTTGTTGCTCTCATAGCCTCATTAGGGTTCAGTTTTTCCAGCTTCCAAGCACTGATTCTAACTAGACACTTTTGCATCTTGTTTTCTGAAATATTTACTATAGTTGAAGCATATGGATCAACTATGGATGGCGCCTGACCAAGACCCAAATGTGGAATAGCTTTGTCCTGTCGGTCAAGCTAGAAAATGCTCATTAGAAACCTGCTATGAGATTAAAAATCCATGCCTTGCAGAACATAAATATGTACGTGATATGTGCCCTGGGTATGCAATTTAGGTATGTAAAGAAGAAAATCTATGAAAGTAGTCATTAGGCCTTGAATCAAACTCTAAAATAAGGGCAGAAAATAATAATCATCTTCATGCATGTATCCAATCCTTATTGTCATCATGATTTTCAAGGAGGTAATCACACTTTGGGAACATAACACTATTTCTTGGCTCATTTTTAGTTCTTTTTAAGGCACCCAATCTGCTAAATTATTTCTGAGTTAGAAACACTATATTTTGGATCCCTCAAGTAGTGACACAAAATAGTACATGTGTTGTATTCGTGGAGACCTTAACACATGGTATCTGGCTTCATCCTTAAGCTATAAACATCACTTCACCACAAAATCTAATGGACCTACCAGCATTGGGTTAAAACTTAACACAATATCATGCATTTGACATAATATGAAACCTAAGGAACATGAGCTCGAATATGAAATTGCACTGGAAATACAATTAGTACATAGGAATATGATCCACCTATAAACCTCGAATCTTATTATTGTTCAATGAAAGATAGATAGACTAGACCTAGTGGTTATCTCATCACTATGTCATGGATGTAGGAAAATGCAAATGCATATTGATATAACCCATAATTGAATTTAATGCATGTGGGTGGGAAAAGAGTGGTAGACTTAAGAGTTCAATACTCTAGATAGCACCATAGCCAAGATTCAACTAAGATAATTTTACATAAGTGGACCCTCACTCCAAGAAAATATGAAGTGTGAAAATTCCATAAATCTCCTAGGTCAAATATAGCATGCAAAAAACCATAAATCTCCTAGGTCAAATATGGGATGACTTGATCGACATTTCCTATGTGATCTTCCATAACATCCAATAGTTCCACATATGAGATATATGGTTTTCCCATAGACACTTGACACATAGAATTTCAACTAGCTCAGAGATGATTCCATCCTACTCATCCTACCTTGCCACGTGACAGAGACACATGGGGACATCCAATTTGTACCAGTGTTATGAAATATGCTCTCTACTTAACTTGTGGTAAATGCTTTCTTATGTGTGGATATTGTTTCCCCCTATTTCGTATGGGTTTCCATGTGTGATTATGATCACTCTTACGGGGGTGACATTGTCATGGTGGTGGCTATGATTGAAAGAAAAGCTAGGAATGTTGGTGCAAGAGAAACAAATATGGGCAATTCGGAGGAGGTTCTAGGAAATTTAAGACCTCTAGCTAGTAATACTCTGCAAAATAATTTAGATCACCTGTATGCTATAGTTGGAACTTTTTTACTTTAGATCACTAGGGATGCCCCACTGAGGCTAGAAAACACTAGCTGGAAGCAAAAGGCACTATCTGAGGTGACATTGACAATTTCCCTAAATGTTCATTTGATCACCTTTGCACTAAATTCCCCATGGACAATTTTGGTTGATGACAAGTCCCTCTCTTTTAACATTCCATCTAGGATTTAGGCATTGAACACTGAGAAATTTAGAAGAGAAATACTTTTTCTACTAGAATCATGATGTAGTTGTCAAGGACATAAATCCCATCTGTTTTCATTGCCATTTGACTAAAATAAACTTCAACTACCAATTCGAACAATCCTTATTGTATTCCAACACAAGTCCATACTTAAGACATTGTAAAACCTGGGTTGGAAAATAACTTTATTGTTGTTCCAATTTCATGCAATCCTAACTGTAGTATCCAAGCAACAAAATTTTGTCTTTTCAATGTCATCAACATATGAAACATCTCAGGAAACACAAAATTAATTAGACCAGTCACAACTGTAACTATAAAGCTGTTGAAAATAAGTAATTTCATGTACACCCAAAGAGCACTACTCCCACATCCTGCTTTCAATTCATTAAAGACAAAATCTAGCAATCATTGTTTTCAACTCATAGGTGAGAAAATTAGATCTTAAAGTCTAAATAGATTTTAAGATTACTGCAGTAAAATTGCCATGAGAACAAATATGATACAACATAACATGAATTAAGTTTCAATTGAGTGTATCCACGGAAGTGATGCAGAAGCATCGGGACCTAGGCATATCAGTCGAAGTTGATCAATACGAGGGAAGCTGACTAGTGAGGTTGCTGATGACCATTGGTGCAGGGAGTAGGTTGACTTGTTGAAGTCAACAAGTCGAGCAGAAGCAGTCGGCGTGCGACCGACTGAAGCAGCACAGCGAATGTTGCGATTGGGTGAGGATCGACAGGAGTTAGTTGATGGATGACAAGTGAAGGAGTAAGACGTTGGGTAGTCGATGACCAGTCGAACTACGATGTGACAGCTTTCGTGAAGCCAAGCATGGAGGAAGGGAAGGACTAGCAAACCGACGAGAAGGACAAGTCAAGGCACTGTACCTTGTAGCCATTCAGGGTTGCTGAGTAAGTTATTATGCTGGTGAAAGACATGACAGGTGATGTCATGGACAGAGGCTGTGTAGCACGGCTGGGAGATGACAGTTGCAAGTTCGCAATATTTGAAAGGATTGACGGATAGGAGGATGTGTGTCTCGGGGATCGCAGGAGTCTCGGGAACAGCAGCAGTAGCAAAGATGTGAGAGAGGAAATCACAGGGGGATCTTCAGTCTTTGATCAACAGCATCAGAGAACAGATCTGAGAAAGTTGTGAAGAGTCACACCGGTCGAAGAGGAGAGTTGAGATCGAGCCATAGCTCAGTGTCTGAGTTGAACTAAGAGAGGGTGAGGTCGACACATAAGGAGAACACACTACAGTTACTTCTAAGATGTAACGGATGAGGCCAACTGTAGTTAGTTATTTGTTTACAGTTATTCTGCATTGTAGTTGAATTCAGTGAAGTAATATAAAGCCACTTCTGGCATATTGTTTTACACTTTGTTTGTGTAAGCGTTGTGGTTTGTGTCATGTGCATTTCTAAGCAAGAAAGTACCCAGTAAGGTGACTTGCGTCAGTTGGTATCAGAGTGAGAGATTAAAGTCTGGTTGGAACGACGACTATATCAACCTGACTGCGTTGGTGCGTCAGTTGGTATTGGAGTAGAAGAATCCTTCGAGTTCGTGATATTAAACCTGCAAGTGAATTGGACAGCTCCAGTTGCGGTTGCGTAGACTTGTGCATGACTTGTTTTAAAGTCCAGTTGCGATTGGACACGTGAGAGTTTCAACAGAGGTTGAAAATGGCTCATAGAGGTGTTAATGTCCAAGGACGAAGGGCGCATGGCGCAGCAGCCATCACAGTGGATCGTGAGATTTTCAACGAATGCGTAAGAATGATGCAAACTTTGACAAATGAAGTCGCAGTGATCAAAGAGAACCAGAGGCGTGGTTGTATTCCTGAAGCACTAGACCACAACAATGAGGAAGTCGAAGAAGTGGTACCTCGGGAAGAAGTCGTAGAAGAACCAGAGAAAAAACTAATCAAACTTCTGATAGATATGAGATGTTGGGCGAAGATAGATGTGCGTACGTACTTAGGGATCCTGGACCCAGAAGATTTGATCGACTGGTTAAGATAGATGGAGAAATACTTTGACATAGAGCAGATCAAGGATACTAAATGGGTTAAGACTGCATGTCTGAGGTTGAAGGGTCATGCCTCGTTGTGGTGGGACAATGTATAGGCTGACGGGATTAACAAAGGCAAGGATAAAATCAAGTCTTGGGACAGAATGGTTGCCAAGTTAAAGGGAAAGTTCTTGCCCAATGACTATGTGATTTCCTTGTTAAGGAAGTTACAGAACTTTCGATAGAAAGAAATAACCATGAAAGAGTACACAGAGGAGTTCTACTGATTGTTGATTTGGTCAGGAAAAACTGATGAAGGAGAAGCTGTCACCAAGTATGTGAACGACTTGAAATATGCTATTTAGGATGAACTTAGCATGTTGAGATTCAGAGCAGTTGGCGAAGGCCACAGTGACCAGAGGAAGGATGACTAGTCGGGGTGCGAAGATTGTCTCCGCGAAAGGTCAAAGTAGCGGGTACACAGGAAAGTGTTGAAGATATCCGACACGATGAAGGGACACCGACACGGGAGAAAGCACAAGAAAACTGGCACGATGGTCATGAGAACCGTGGTCGAGGTGCGTATAGTCAAAGTGGTCCATCCGACAAGAAAGGAGCTAACAAACCAACCATAATCTGTTACAAGTGTCGAGGAATGGGACACAAGGCATATGAGTTCCCAGAGAACCTACATGCTGCAGATGATTTGAAACCCAGACATCGAAAGGATGAGCAAGTCGACGAGAGGGAAGAATTGGCATCCAACAGTAGTGGAGGTGAAAAGAAGAAGAATCAGAATCTAACGGTTCAGAGAGCCTTGATCCAGGAAGATCAACGTGACCCGATGGAACCAGCACAATGGAAGGCGATCTTTTGAACAAAGGTGTGGATCGGAGAATAGCATTGCAAAACCATAGTGGATGGTGGAAGCATGGGGAATATTGTGTTGACAGAAGTCATCGACAAGATCGGGTTGAAGTGTCGAGAACACCCACACCTCTACAAGATCTCATGGTTGTAGAAAGGACACCATGTCAAGGTGACCAGACAGTGCCTGATCAACTTCAGAGTTGAAGGATTAGTGGACAACATACTGTGTAATGTAGTTCCCATAAATGAGTGCCATCTATTGTTAGGAAGGCCATGGAAATATGATCGGAAAATAAACTATGATGGTCAAGCCAAGACAGTCACACTGTGGAGGAATGGTGTGAAGAGGACTCTTAAGCCAAGGCGAGAAGAGCAAGCCGATAGTAGGCAAGGTGAGAATAATATTTGGGAGAAGCGAGTGTTGATGAGCATAGCAAAAGAATTCCTCGCAGAAGAGAAAAAGTAGTCGAGATGTTTTGTGATCATTCCAAAAGAGCCATATGTCAAAAGAAGGACCATGGAGGAGAATATTCCAGTCGAGATCGAGGAGTTGCTCGAAGAATTCAAAGACGTAATGGCTGATGAGAAAGCGAAGGGATTGCCACCAACAAGGAGCATATCCCATCAGATCGACTTGATTCCAGGGTCGAGTCTGCAAAACAAAGCACCATATAGGATGAGTCTGACAGAGGGACAAGAATTAAATCGACAAGTCCAAGAGTTGTTGGATAAAGGGTTAATTAGAGAAAGTCTGAGTCCATGTGCAGTACCAGCGGTATTGACACCAAAGAAGGGTGGAGAATGGAGAATGTGTACCAACTCCAGAGCCATCAACAAGATCACGATCAAGTATCGGTTTCCATTGTCGAGGATGGATGCCTTGATGGATTTCCTGAGTGGAGCGACATACTTCACGAAAATTGACTTGAAGAGTGGATACCACCAGATTAGGGTCAGAGAAGGAGATGAATGGAAGACAACATTCAAGACAAAAGAAGTGTTATACGAGTGGTTAGTAATTCCATTTGGGTTGAATAATGCACCCATCACATTCATGAGATTGATGAATGAAGTGTTGAAACCATTTCTAGGAAAGTTTGTCGTAGTCTATTTATATGACATCCTGATTTTCAGTTGAACCAAGGTGGAACACTTGGAACATGTTTGACAAGTATTGCAGAAACTGCAGGAAAAAAAGCTAATGGTAACCTACAAAAGTGTTTCTTCATGAAGAAGGAATTGGTGTACTTGGGATTTGTGATTTCGGGTAAAGGGTTGGTGATGGACCCAGAGAAGCTAAAGGAAATCCTAGATTGGTCGGAACCAACAAGTATGACTGGAGTGAGGAGTTTCCATGGACTTGCTAGTTTCTACTAGAAGTTCATTCGAGGATTCAGTCGAATTTGTGCACCATTGATAGAATTCATGAGATAGGGTGATTTCAAGTGGATGGACGCAGCTCGGAAAGCTTTCAACAAGTTGAAGGAAAAAGTCACTGAGAGCCCAGTCTTGGTGCTCCTAGACTTTGACAAAGTTTTCCAGGTCGATTGTGATGCGAGTGAAACAACAATTGGAGCAGTGTTGAGCCAGGAGGGCTGACCAATTGCATTCTTTAGTGAGAAGCTGAATGAAGCGAAGCAGAAGTATTTAGTCTATGACAAAGAGTTCTATGCTATCATTCAAGCACTGAAGAAGTGGAGGCATTATTTGTTTCCCAAGGAATTTGTGTTGTACATAAATCACCAAGCACTAAGTTACTTGAACACTCAGTCAAAATTGGATTAGAGACACATGAAGCGGGTGGAGCTACTTTGGAGATATACATTCATGTTGCGACATAGGTCAGGCAAGTTGAATAAAGTTTCCGATGCATTGAGTCGAAGAGTTGTGCTATTGAGCACGACAACAGTTTAGGAAACAAGAATAGAGTTGATAAAGATGGAGTATGAAATTGATGAGTATTTTGCGAAAGCATGGAAGGCTTGTTGAGAACCTTGGAGTATCGACAGGATTCCATATTTGAGTTACTTTATTCAAGAAGGATATCTGTTCATGGGAAGTCAGATGTGCATTCCCAGAGTATTATTAAGAGAGAACCTAATTCAAGAATTTCATAATGGCGGGTTAGCAGGACACTTTGGAATTGACAAGACCAAAGCACTGGTTGATGAGAAGTATTTTTGGCCAGGTATGTTGACAGATGTCAGAAGGTGGGTTCGACAATGTCAAGTTTGCCAGTTGGAAAAAGGAAGGAGTCAGAACACAGGGTTGTATACACCATTGCCGGTACCAGAATACCAACTGTACTGATTCCATGTGTAGTACTAGTGGTATTGATACCAAAGAAGGGTGGAGAATGGAGAATGTGTACCGACTCCAGAGCCATCAATAGGATCACGATCAAGTATCGGTTTCCATTGTCGAGGATGGATGACTTGATGGATTTCCTGAGTGGAGCGACATACATCACGAAAATAGACTTGAAGAGTGGATACCACCAGATTAATGTCAGAGAAGGAGATGAATGGAAGACAACATTCAAGACAAAAGAAGGGTTATACAAGTGGTTAGTCATGCCATTTGGGTTGAATAATGCACCCATCACATTCATGAGATTGATGAATGAAGTGTTGAAACCATTTCTAGGAAAGTTTGTCATAGTCTTTTTAGACGACATCCTGATTTTCAATTGAACCAAGGTAGAACACTGGGAGCATGTTCGACAAGTATTGCAGAAACTACAGGAAGAAAAGATAATAGTAAACCTACAAAAGTGTTTCTTCATGAAGAAGGAATTGGTGTAATTCGGATTTATGATTTCGGGTAAAGGGTTGGTGATGGACCTAGAGAACGTGAAGGCAATCGTAGATTGGCCAGAACCAATAAGTATGACTCGAGTGAGGAGTTTCCATGAACTTGCTAGTTTCTACCGGAATTTCATTTGGGGATTTAGTCGAATTTGTGCACCAATGATAGAATTCAAGAGAAAGGGTAAGTTAAAGCGGACGGACGGAGCCCAGGAAGCTTTCAATAAGTTGAAGGAAAAATTCATTGAGAGCCCAGTCTTGGTGCTCCCAGACTTTGAAAAAGTTTTCCAGGTCGATTGTGATGCGAGTGGAACAACAATTGGAGAAGTGTTGAGCCAGCAGGGCAGACCAATTGTATTCTTTAGTGAGAAGTTGAATGAAGCGAAGCAGAAGTATTCGGTCTATGACCAGGAGTTCTATGCTATCATTCAGGCATTGAAGAAGTGGAGGCATTATTTGATGCCCAAGGAATTTGTGTTGTACATAGATCACCAAGCACTAAGTTACTTGAACACTCAGTCGAAATTGGATCATAGACACATGAAGCGGGTGGAGCTACTTTAGAGATATACATTCATGTTGTGACATAGGTTGGGCAAGTCGAATAAAGTTGTCGATGCATTGAGTCGAAGAGTTGCGCTATTGAGCAGGACAACAGTTCGGGCAATAGGAATAGAGTTGATAAAGACAGAGTATGAAATTGATGAGTATTTTGCGAAAGCATGGAAGGATTGTCGAGAACCTTGGAATATCAACAGGACTCCATATTTGAGTTACTTGATTCAAGAAGGATATCTGTTCATGGGAAATCAGATGTGCATTCCCAGAGTATTAGTAAGAGAGAACCGAGAATTTCATAATGGGGGGTTAGCAGGACACTTTGGCATCGACAAGACCAAAGCACTGGTTGATAAGAAGTATTTCTGGCCAGGGATGTTGACAGATGTCGGAAGGTGGGTTCGACAAGTTTTCCAGTTGGCAAGAGGAAGGAGTCAGAACACAAGGTTTTATACACTATTTTCGGTACCAGATATCCCTTGGGAGCATCTTAGCATGTATTTTGTGTTAGGATTACTGAAGACACAGCAAGGGAACGACTCAATATTTGTTGTAGTTGACAGATTTTCGAAGATGGTGCATTTCATACCATGTTAGAAGACGAGTGACGCCACAAGGATTGGTATACTATTCTTCAAGGAGATAGTCAGATTACATGGGTTGCCAAAGAGTATCACGTCGGATCGGGATACCAAGTTTATGGGGCATTTTTGGAGAACCCTATGGAAGAAACTGGACACGAAGTTGTAGCTTAGTTCAGCATACCATCCGCAGACAGATGGACAGACCGAGGTGGTCAAAAGAAGTTTGGAAAAACTTCTGAGATGTCTATCAGCCGACAGACCCAAGCAGTGGGAGAATGTGTTGGCATAGGCAGAGATTTGCATATAACAATTATGTGAACCAGTTGACGGGATTGAGTCCATTCCATATTGTTCACGGGAGAATCCCACACAAAGTGGTGGATTTGGTCAAATTGCAGACAGAAACCAGGAAGAGCGCGGATGCAGAATCATTCGTAGAGCATATGCATGAAGTTCATGAAAATGTGTGGAAGCGCATATAGAGGAGTAATGTGGCATATAATTTGAGGGACGACAGGAAAAAGAGGCTACAATTGTTCCACGAAGGGGACTTAGTCTATGCATACTTATGGAAAGAGAGATTTCTGACAGGAACATACAACAAGTTGAAGCTAAAGAAGATAGGGCCATTCAGAATTTTGAAGAAGATTTCGGACAACTCTTATGTATTGGAATTGCCAGAAGAATTGAACATTTCAGCCACGTTCAATGTTTCATATCTGTATAAATTTGAAGCGGGGTCAAGCAGCGGAAGCGAGGAAGTGATAAGTATCGACTGGACTGACCAAATTCCAGACCGACACAAAGAAGAGATCGCAGAAGTAATCGAGGAGCATGAGCTTGGGTGAATGCGTAGCGCACGGAAAAAGGAATACTTGGCGTGATGGAAATATGACGAGTTGCAGGAGGCGACATGGATTTTTGAAGAAGATTTCAGGATATTGACGGATTAGTTGAATTATTTTTCACTTGGGGAGTCTGATGCAGGAGCATCGGGACCTGGGCATATCAATCAAAGTTGATCGACAGGAGGGAAGCTGACCAGCGGGGTTGCCGATGACCACTAGTGAGGGGAGTAGGTTGACTTGTCGAAGTCAACAAGTCGAGCAGAAGTAGTCGGAGTGCGACCGACTGGAGCAACGTAGTGAACGTTGTGATTGAGTGAGGATCAACAGGAGTTAGTTGATGGACTACAAGTGAAAGAGTAAGACATCGGGTAGTCTACAAGCAGTCAAACTACGAAGCGACAGGTTTGGAGAAGCCAAGCATGGATTAAGGGAAGGACTAGCAAACCAATAGGAAGGTCGAGATGTGACCGACTACTGTAGCGGGGTCGACAGGACAGAAAGTCAAGGGACTATACCTGGTATCCGTTCAGGGTTGCTGAGGAAGTTATTATAGTTATTTTGAGTTGGTGAAAGACATGACAGGTGATGTCATGGATAGAGGCTGTGCAGCACGGCTAGGAGTGGACAGTTGTAGGCTCGCAAAATTTGGAATGATCGGCAGACAGGAGCATGCGTGTCTCAGGGATCGTAGCAGTCTCGGGAACAGCAGCAGCAGGGTAAAAGATGTGAGAGAGGAAATCAGAGGGGGATCTTCAGTCTTTGATCAGTACCATCAGAGAACAGAGCCGACAAATTTGTGAAGAGTCACACTGGTCGAAGAGGAGAGTTGAGATCGAGCCATAGCTCAGTGTTCTGAGTTGAACCAGGAGAGGGTGAGGTCGACACACAGGGAGAACACACCACAGTTAGTTCTAGGTTGTAACGGCTGAGGCCAACTATAGTTAATTATTTGTTTACAGTTATTCCGCATTGTAACCGAATTCAGTGAAATAATATAAATCCACTTCTGGCATACTGTTTTACACCGTGTTTGTGTAAGTGTTGTGGTTTGTGTCGTGTGTATTGCTAAGCAAGAAAGTACCCAGTAAGGTGACTTGTGTTAGGAACTTGAGCAATGGAGTGTTATCCTCCCCACCCAGGATCAATTCCCACAAGTAATGCATTGAGCTCTTAATGAGTTTATTGTTGTATCAACCTCAAGCCATAAAGAATCTGGTTTACATGTTCTAGAATCTATCTGATATTTCAATGTCCAATTAGCTTACTAGTTTCCTCTTCACGGTGATATTACTATTTTGTTCGGGATGGAGGATGGGCAATGGTCATTTCATATCTTTAATGTAATTTTGTATCATGGTGCCTATAAATGGCACTCTGTGCTATGTTATATATCCCTCTATGCATCTGGTTTAAAAATTGTGGCAGCTAATGACATCTTTAATTGTGGTAGTTTGGGCTTATTTTGATATTTGGAGATCATGCTTTAGAAGGTCTATAGCATGAGTTTCTTTTTTGAACTTTTAGGACTTGGAAATTGGAGACCATTTTTTGGATGGTTGCAAAATGTTATATGCATGTACATAATGGAATTTATCTTCTTATTAATGTAATTTACAATTTTATTTCCGATATATACTATACATACTAAAGACTCAGTCTACGACTGAAGCTCAGCCTTGGGATGAGAGCCATTCCTTGAGAATGGAGGCACTTGGTCAGTTACCAAGATTATGATGTGTGATGTCCTCTTCTCCTAGGTCTTCGAGATGGATGAGTTAGTTGATCTTCTCAAGGGACTAGCCACCCCTTGATGAAGCCACTGACATTTGACCTTAGGAGCAGTATAGAGGACCACATGATCACATCATCTATGTGAACCCTTCCTTATACAGTGATGATGAACTTTCAGGTTATATGGAACATTTGTACATTTGAGAGAGAGATGACTCGTTGTACCTTCCCCACCTTGGTTGATTTACTTTTGATCCTTACACATTGTTGATTATTGGTCTTGTGGTACATTATGTTTCACTTGTGGTTAATAGGGTCATTTACCCACCTTGAGTTATTTTTTATTTATACCACCTTTGATGTTTTTATCTTATGGGTACTATGGTTGTTTGTCCACATTTGAAGTACACCCCTTTTGGTCCTAGGGGTTATGGGTCAAGCTACCCACTCTTGTTTGTATGGTTTTGACTTATACCATTTTTTTTATAGCACCCTACTTATTTGAATCTTTTATTTTTTATTTTTAGTTTTTATCTTTTATTTTTTATTTTTTATTTTTATTTTTTATTCTTTATTTTATCTTTTATCTTTTATTTTTATATTTTATCTTTTATTTTTATTTTTTAAGTGGTAACTTCCTAACTTAATAGAATCCACTTAATCAAAGGTTTATTTTATTAATCCTTCTAGAAGACTCTTTATCCTATGTATACTAAAGACCTATCATTATCAATGCATCACCACTTATCTCAGCTCTGATTCTTCTACTGCTTGATGGGAAAGGGTTAAGTGGTTCTTCCTATTACTTGCACTCATCTGATTAGGCCGCCCACCTGTTGGAGATCATCTTTATCTCAGATCTGATTTAAGTTGACCTTATGCTGATAAATTCCCCTATTTTTTCTGTTGTTGGTTTGGGACTAGGCCGTGAGCCTTATTGATCTGATTTAGGTTGCTAAGAGATCACTTGTGGAAGCCGCATGCCCTAGATTTTATTTGTTGGTTGTTCTTTGACTAATATGGAGGCATCCTTATCTAGAATGTTGAACCGTGAGTCAATTGAACTCTTCCTGAGATCCTATCTGCTACCTGTATGCTTGGCCATGTGCTCTGAGGTTAGATATATCATATGTCTATTGAAGTGCTATTTGTAAAGGCTGCATCGACTAAGTTTGTTTTTATGATGAGCCTGCTATGTTTTTATGAAGGCCGCACCATTGTTGACTGAATTGTGGATTTAAAGTTAATTCCATGGAGGCTACTGATTATGGATGATTATTTAGGGACAGATCTATGTGTTAATACCTAGTTGGGGTCTAATCTATGTACTGAAATTTGTTTGTGACCAGATCCCTACTGCTGAGACTTGAATAGGGCCATATTTATAATATACCGAGACTTGATCTATATGTTGAACCTTGTCTCTGACCAGATCTATGTACAGAGTCTTGTTAGTGACCAGATCTAGTATGTTCTGTGTTGTCTATGGTCTGAGCTATTTGTTGAGTCTAACTTGTGTTCAGATCTAATGTGTTGAGCCTTGCTTAGGGCTGCCACTGTGTCTTGACTCTTATTGACCATCTACTATAGCCTTTCATCTCTCTTTCTCTTAGGTTTGTTCAAACCCTCTAAGGGTCAGTTTGTTCCTATTTGTTGACTTGCCTCTGAGAGGCAAAGTCTATTATGAAAGTCAATTTTTAGAGTATATAATAGGAAGGGTCCCACACTCCAGGTAAGTGTTCTAACCTATTCTTCTGAATTAAACATTTTAGTCTACTACTACTTATTACATGTTATTGAAGATTTCTTTTTAACAAGGGGACCTACTTGGTAGTGTTAAAGTTGAAAGAGATGAAAATTATGTTTTAAATTATATTGGTTGTTTACTGCTGTACTATTCTACTTCAGTTGAATTTAATCCCGCATTAAAGTATATGAATTTTGATTTATCTGCAATAAAAACTAACCCTAACCAAAATTTAACAGTTTTCACGAAGATGTGGGAAATATGGAAGCAATCTAACATGGAGGCAATGATTGAGAAAAGAGAGATTATTTTGGATGATCATTTTAAGAAATATGTTACATCTGTTGAATTATTATTCCTTATGTTGATACAGGTAGCCCATGTTTGGGATATATTTATGAGAATGTGACTCTAGGTGTGACAAGATTCATTCCATTATCGATAGGAGAGGTCGCACCCTATGGCCACAATTGCAAAAATTCATATATGGGTAGTGGAATATACTGAATACACCACTTCACGTGGCGGTGTATACCCTTTATCTAAAAATGGTATGAAACTAAGAGAACAAAAAAGAGGCCCTTTTCCAATATAGAGAGGCTATCAAACATTTCATGACTACGGCTAAGAAGATCTATGGATCTACAAAAGAGGAATATGAAATCCATAACCCAATTCTCTTGGGGGCTAAGTGTGTTTGGATCACATGATACAACAAAAGATAGGCATAAGAGAAAGGATCTAATCAATTGGGAGTGGATTCATGGTGCTCATGCTTTAGGTTGTAGTCATTTTCCACATAGCTATTTTCATTAGTAGCCAATTCCTCTTCCTCTAAGAGGAACTGATCACCTATTCTTTCATCCATTCAATGAATGAAAATTGGTTTGGATCAAAGAAAGCAAAAAAATAGTTAACATACATAGCACACTTCCTCTCATTGCTCGGAAAGACCCAATGTTTTTTATGCAATAGGAGAGTCCCTGCAAGAAATATGACAAATACACAAATTATGTTACACATGTGGGCAAGGTGCCAAATCCAAATGGACATGTTGAGCTACCTCAACAATAGTTCAAGATGATACAAATGACTCAATGCTTGAGATCAATGTTTTCCTGGAAATCCTCCTAACAGAGGACCTGAACCTAATTGATAATGAAGATGCAATAAATGCAAAAGACATGGGTACTCTAAACCTAAGACTATGTTGAACTTGTTTTTTAAAATTTTGAAATTCCATTAGGAAATTTTAGCATGCACGTAGCTTAAAAGTTAAAAATCATAACTATTATTAATGGTTTTTCAAATTCATATCAATGAAAAAGTTGCCAAATTTTTTTTTATCTAATCATTGTTTGAGGTAAAATTTGTCATACCGATACACCTACCATGGGAATGCTTCCCCTTGTGTCCCCTCTTGTTTGTTTTAGTTGATGATGGTTTAAGTAGACAAATGAACCATCTAAAGGAAGATGGAGCCTTGAAAAGAGTCCAGGTACTTCCTCTTACTCATCTACTATTTGTGGATGATGTTCTAATCTTTGAGAATGGCTCCATAAGAGATGCAAATCCCTATGAATAGGTTCCAAACATATATGGCATATCCAGGTATCAAGAGAATGCTACTAAATCCACAATATCATGTCATAAACTTCATCCTTTTCAAGAACTGGTCCGCAAAACATTACTTCCATTCAAAATTCTGAGTTTTGATACAGGTTTGAAATACCTCGGTTTTGAGATGAAACCAAATGACTATATTGTAAAGTATAGGCTTGGTTTTTACTATTTACATAAAGATTGAAAGGGTAGACATGCTACAAGAAATGGCTATCCCTAGGAAGAATACTAACTATGGTAAAATATGAGTTAGAAGCCACCCCTATTTATTGGCACATCCTATCTTACATTCCAAAAAGCATTATCAAAAAGATAGAGAGTGTTTTAGCTTCTTGTGGACATGCAGGAAAAAAAGGAAGGGAATCCTCTGATGAATCTCCTAATCCATTGTACTCTCCTATCCACTAATTTGCAGCTTCTTATCTTGGAAAATTGGGAATGGAAGAAATGTTAGGCTAGGCCTGGACCCATGAATAGGAAGAAAAGAGGTATGTAGATTATCTAAAAAAACTAAACAAATTCTAAATCAATAGGGATATCATTTTCTGGAAGACACCTACTCTCCAAACATATGTTCATTGTGGCAAACAGAATGGAAAATGGAGCAATAATTAGGATTGAATGGAGACATCATGGATCGGCTCCTTCATCTTGAGTGCAGGTCCAAACATTATGCAGCCAATACTCCACTCATGCAGAGAATTATGAAAGGAATCGAATGAAAGGAGTTGGTCTTGGGTTTCATACAGGTTTGCAAACTATGGTGAACTTTGCAGAGGGAGTTGTAGAGGATAGCACCACCAAACCCTTTGCTTCATAGGGCAGGAAAATTGACTTAGTTTCTTCCTGGTATGATGTGGCTTTTCTTCATCTGGTTTGACTTGATTATTGTTCATGGGTTAAAGGCTAAAATTCTAGATGATTATCCCCGCTCATAGAACTGGAATTTTCTAAATTCTTAATTTTTGTGCTTTGGCTTGAAGAGGCATCCATTTCCCTTCCTCCCAATATGTTAACATGTTATGTTTTGAGTATTTTAGATTGTTTTACAAGATGTTTTTCCCACTCATTTCATCAAACACTTCACTTCAATAACCCCATCTTATTGCTAATTACAAGGTCTGAGTGTTCATTGAGTTTGTTGGTTTAGAGATTTGATTGTTTTTGCAAGGGAGATTCAAGTTTGAGGCCACGCAATTTTTTTTGCTTTAAATATGAAAAAGAAAATACAAGATGGAAAATGACACACTCAGAAAGATGACAAAAACTGTTCATAAATTTGATTACACTCCTGACCTGAATGTGTGCTTGGACAACCAACAAATGAAGTGAATAAGAGTCCTCGAATGCATCAAATCATCATCTATGGTAGTGATATGGGAAGCAAGACATTGCTGGCCTGGAAATGATGGTACTATGGTCAATCCTCTAAACCCCAAATCTGAACTCTCCTCAACACCTCCACTGGCTATATATGAATGTAATATGTGTGAATATAGGCTCATAATTGAAGTGATGTATTCAACTATTGGCTTGTCATGTAGACAACTTGTTAACATTGTGGAAATGCCCAGTATCAAGGTACATACCCTCTTAAACTAGAACGCAATAAGGAACAACAGTAAGCTTCATCAAAATAAATATCACCTTTGTATAAGCTGAGAGTGCCCTCTGCAACTGAAAGTAGCTTGAAATGGAATGTTCATCCTTCCTAAGCATCAAATCGCCCTCTTCTTTCACAGAGACTGGTAGCGACAACTTTAATGCAACATTTCTATGTTCCTGAGTGGATGAAGAGTGAAAGACCCTCTCTGGCTGAGTGCACCCCACTAGGAATACGCACCAATGCACATGGTTCCCTTCGTGGTTGATGATTTGATTATATCTTCCCATTGTACTAGCGTTCCTGCATTGCATAATTTCATATCACAAGAATAAACTCATTACACTTTCCTTCAAAACATTTTCCCAATACATGACTCTGCTTAAAAGATCTACGTTCAAAACTTATTTTCAAGGAAGAGAACATGAATATCCAATTGATATACCAATAAAAATATCACGACTTCCATTTTTCTTGGGCTCACGAGCATTATTCATAAGATATGAATACCCCATTGCCCCCTTTGACTGCATAATGATGCTATTGTCCCAACTAAACTAAGATGGAGTAGGTAGTGAGCATTTGGCATTCTCCAATGTAGTTGTTTTAGTTGAACTCTGTGTTATCATAGGGTTCATCATAGCAGATATTGAACTAAATCCCACTATGTGGAAATTTACAAAGGCACTCTAACCCTATATCCCAATATGCTCTTCAGTTTCACGCATCCTTATAACCCATAACACCTCCAAAGATACAAATGTGTCCATACTTGGTAGCACTTCTAACTTAGAGCACCCACCTACCTATAACCACCAAAGATTTGTCACTACTAAAACCTCGGCTTTGCACAACCCCTGCCCACAAATCCTTCAAAAATCCTAGCACTGAGCCTTTTTGCTTAGGATTTTATCTCTCACACTCTGTCGTTCTAGCTAAAAGATTCACCCTGGACACTAAAAGAATGCAATGAATAAGGGATCTTTGATTGGAAATGTAAACCTCCCCATTTTTTTGTTATATATAAATAGGTGTTGGTTCAATCAGTAGGCTAAGTAATTTCTCTCGTCGATTCATTCCCACATATTAAAAAATTTTAGGCTCCCACCGATTCATTCCCACTTGTTAAAATTTTTTAGGTGGCTATGATAGCGAGCCATGCCGATTCATTCCCACCTATTAAAAACTTTCAGGTGGGTATGATAGATAGTCATGATGCTTTCCATTTCCTGGTCAGCCACCCCATTGAGACTCACCAATTGGTATGGCATTGATGTGAATTTTTAAAATTCATTTCACACGGTACATATAATCGTAATTGTAATGCAATGAAATCCCTTTGGTATGATATTGATGTGAATATTAAAAATTCATTTCACATGGTACATATAATTGTAATGCAATGAAAGTCCTAGTAGAAAGGTTGTTTTAAAGGACCACCTTCAAATTGGAAGAAAATAAGAAATATTTATATTAAGGTAGAGGGGTAGTAAGGGCACACCTATATAAATATTTGGGGGTGAAAGAAGAACCATAGCCAATGCCACATCTAGTTTATTGAATTGATCCATAAACAATCACATTTGATTGAGTGAAATAATCAAAAGTCAAGGTGGTCAAAACTAGGGCAGAGTTCGTGTACAGGGTTGAATAATAACGTATTTATGGGTGACCCAGTAATGTAGGTGAATCTAGGAATAACCTATAAATGCAATAGGGGCATAACCAGATGTAGAGGTAAAGGAGGTTCCAAGCATGGTCGCACCAACGACATAAGTAGCATTTAACCTATTAATCCATGATCCATTATATTGATCCTAAGGAGAGATAGGAGCAAGAATAGGAGACGAAGGTTGTAGAACAAGCACAAAAATGACATAAAACTAAAATCAATCAACTCAATAGAATGGTTAGGAAACTCCAAAATGAAGTATAGTGTAGAAAACAGAATGAAGATTGGAGACCACATCCAAAACAAGGAGCACAAGGAATTGAAGCATGAAGAATGATACAATCTTTCCCGAGAATGATCATATTTTTTACTTATCTGCTATCCATATCAATCTGAACTCTAAAATTATCATGGTAGTAGTAAGGATAAAATATGAACTTAGGCCAAGATTGAATTTCCCAAATTTCAAAAGGGATGATGCAGCTTAGAGTGTCTAAGGCACACACCACTTGAGCACTAACCTTCATTACCACCATGGAGCAATACCCACACTGCATGTACTATCTCATCATCCATGGTAACATATAGCTCACTTGACACATCTCATACCTATGATGTTGCATATGCAAGACAAACTCACTCTGCTACCAAACAAGTTGGAGTAGCCCTTATATAGCCCCATGGTTTATTTTATTTCAATCAAATGCAACATGTTTGAATTAGGATCACTTCTATGCAAGAAAAGGGGGTCACCCTCTAACCCCAAGTATTCCTCAATGACAGATAGTGTACAAGTATCATGAGGGAAATTTGAAAAGAACCCTACGAAAGGGAGTGCAATAGAAATAAATCCAGTGCAAACAATTAGTCAAAGGAGCGAAGTGACAGGTTTTATTGGTCGGGTGGAAAATTTATAAGTATATATTAATATAGTAAAGACCATAGGTTACTTCGAAGCGATAGAAACCATGGATGAAGGCCTGCCCATTTGTTGCTAATATAACTGTTCATGGAAGCCAAATAGGAGATGACAGAGTCCTATAGTTGTCTTCCCACATCCTCACCTCATTGGGAGGGAAAATAAATATACTTTTTTTCTGTTTCGAATGCATCTTAGTATTCTCTGATTTTGAAACGATACCTCAGCTAGAATGAAATGAGTTTTCATTTGAAAACTTGCATTTCGTAAGCCCTGGGCTACCTTCTCTAGGTTAATAATTAAGTAATTCATTTACGAAATGGACTTCGGTGAAAATAGGGTTGGCTATTCTATTTTTGGTAGTTTATGGATCATGTTGATCATAGTTATTGTAGGGCACTATGTCACACTAACTGCATGAACACTCCTTACAACACCCCCTTCCCTGCATTACCTATAAGTATTGCATGGATTCTATGCATATATATTTTTTGATGTTCTATTGGTGAAAGGAGGGGTCTACTCTATTGTTGGCAATAAATGGATCATGTTAGTCATAGTGGTTGTAAGGCCCTACATACTGATCATACATACATTCCTTATAACATTTCCTTCCTTGCAATAACTATGAGTATTGCATGGATGTTCTATGTGTGTGTGTGTGGCCTTCTACATACTGCATGCATTAATGGTTTATGCATGTTGCCTTCAAAAGTATGGACTTTTGGGGGAGATGTGAGAGTTTTGCATAGGTAATGTCAAATTTTGGCAAGGGGTGAGGGAAGGAATCTGGTAATGATTAAGGGTTTCTAACCAACCTATAAGGAAGTGCTCAAAACCAGTAGGGATAATTATTGTTCCAAGAAGCACATTATCAAACCCAACATGGGGGAAGGTATTCACAAATGAGTGCAACATAACATTGGCTTTTCACATTAATTTTTATTTAAAAAAATAATATGTCTTAATTATAACCTGTGTAGATTCATCTTAACGTTGGATCTATCAAGCACCAAGAGGGACCAAATCCATTTAGGTGCAAACCTTTCCACAAAATTTTTCATCATCAAGAATATTTTTGCCTCAAGATATTTGATCCCACTAGGCATTTAATACATCCAAGGTTAATATGGATCTATGCTAGTCATATGGAGCAATTCCTTTCGAACTTCCTGGAGCAATTCCATGCACTACGCCTGGCAATATGCTTGGCTCTATACCTAGCGCTATATCGGGCGTTTTTTCGGGTGCAATTCATGGTGTAATTCCCTTCAGAATTCCTAGCACAATTCATGGCATAATTCCTTTCAAAATTCCTTGCACAATCACTTACTCTATACCTGGCACTATTTTGGACATTATTTTGGAGGCTATTCTAGTCGTTAAATGGGATGTTATTATGGACGCTAATTGGGATGCTAATTGGGACGCTAATTGGGACGCTAATTGGGTTGCTAATTAGCGTCCCAATTAACATCTACTTTCAAAAAAGGACACAAATAACGCCATTAAAAGTGCCATCTCATGGAAAAGCATCCACTTTATACAAAAAAAGATGAAAAATACACTAAAAGTGATAGTGGATGCTAAAAAGGGAGCTAAAACAAATGCTAATTCCAGGATTTGTTGTAGTGATTTTATGATTAGATGTATATGGTTATGAGAATATTTTACCATTGTAGGCCAGCTCTGGAATGAAATGATATATGGTATCAATGTGTTTGATTTTCTGATGAAACACATGGTTCTTAGTTAGAACAATGGATGAGTTGTTATCACAATAAATAGGAGTTGAATCCTTTTGCTTGTGCTGGAGATCAATCATTTTTTTTTTAGACAAACTGCATGATAGGATACTAAAGTCACTGCCACGCACTCTACCTCTACTAATGAGATGGTAAGAATGGGTTGGTTTTTGGATTCCCATAAGAAAATATTTGTTCTTAGATAGAATACATAACCATAAGTACTCTTCCAATCATCCACGCCGCCTAAAAAATCACTGTTGGTGTACCCAACAAGTGAAATGATATTTGTGGTTGAATACTTAATGCCTTAGTTGATTGTCCCTACAATGTATCTCATATTTCTTTTACCAATATGACAATGAGACTCTTTCAGAGACTCCATAAATCTTGATATTAAGCTAATAACAAACATTATGTCAGTCCTAGTCGTTGTGTGATACATGAGGCTTCCTACAAGCCTCTTGAAAAGTGTGGGATCTATTCTTGATCCTTTTTATAATTTACTTAATTTTGTACCGGTAGCAATTGGTGTGACCATTAGATTACAATTAGTCATTCCAATTATGCTCAGCACATATTTTTCATATTTAGGTTGGCATATAAATATGCCATTCTCAGATTGTTCAACGTCTATGCCGAAAAAACACTTCATTAAAGCAAGGTATGTCATTTCAAAGTTATTTTTCATGGTTGTATTGAAATCATTTAACATTGTATTTCTTGTGAAAATCATATCATCAACGTATAAGAAAACAATAAGGATTTTACCATGTTGAGCACTTTTGACTATGAAATAGAAAACACATCTAAACAAAAATCATAGCATATAGAATTTAACATGGAAAATCCTTTATGAGAAAAACCATAAAACTTATCTTTATAAATTTAAGCACCAACCTACTATTACAAAGTTTGTAGGCACCAACCTACTAGATACACCAATCCCGTCAACTAATCATCGACTAAGCAATATCTATGTAAGCACCAATTAACAGGAGACATGAATCTCCTCAGTTCAAAACCAACTCTACAAGATACAAATAGACTCAAATATGGTGAAATAATATTCAATGTGGACATCTACAATCTCTCCTTGCCTTTGACATCAATGACAACAACATTTCCGACATTCCATTTTTCATCAAGAATATGATCCCATGCTTCACTACCAAATGCAAGGAAGTGGTTGACATCTAGCTTCATGTTACTTCATGCTTCTTCCAATGTTATATCTCTTAGAGCATGGGTGGGAGTGCAATTAACTATGTAATTGGAAAAATTAATGCGTTCAACCCAAAAATGAAGACTTAATAAGTTAACTTGGACCATCCAATTAACCATTTCTTTTAACGCATGACTCTTTATCTCATAAACATTGTTTTGTTGTGGTTTATATGAAATAGTATGTTGCATATGATTTCCCTATCTAGTCTATTAATCACGAAACATGTTGTTTACATATTTGCCTCCACTATCTGTTCTGAACATATGTATTTGATGTTCATATTGTTTTTGTACAAGGGCATAGTAGGCCAAAAACATGTCAAAATGAACTTCACTCTTAAGTTTTAAGAAGTAAACCAAAGTGCATCAGGAGAAGTCATCAATGAAATCTAATAAATACTTGAAGCTAGAGAAAGAAGCATAAGGAAGTAGACTACACAAATCACTATGAAGAAGAGGAAATGGGGTTGAGGCATGCCAAGAGGCACATTTTTCAAAACTATACCTATGATGTTTGTTGAGAACACACATGGGACAAACACCATCTCTACAAGAGACAAGAGGAAGGTTGATCACAATTTTATGATTACATAGTTTATACAATAAGAAATAGTTTAATGACCAAACCTCTCATGCCAAAATTTTCTCAAGTAATTTCAATGAGCAACAAAAATTGAGGATAAAAGTGATGACCCAAAGCTGTGGAATCGGTTCAACCTGGTAATCATCAACAATTCCAGTAGCTAGGACATGCTTAGGTTGAAATTTTGGATTACATCATGGTGAGGTGTAAACTTTATAGTCTTACATTCACCATAATGAGTGATTTGATAGATTGACAACAAATTGTAGGAAATTTTTGGAACACATAATACACCACTGAATTAACCATCGTTTAGCTTAATTGTTCCAAATCCTAAAGCATGAAGAGATCTATCATCACCGACAAATATTTGTTTTGTATTACATTCATTTATAGAAGAAAAAATGGCTCTATCCTTTGCCATATAATAACATGTTCCAGAATCAATGAGCCACTCATTTGAAGAAGAAGAATAAGATGCATTGAGGGAGAAATTAGAAGCAATTAGAAGCACAAAGTGCATTGCTATGAGTTGTAGTATCAGAAGACGAATCGAGATTGATGTTGTGCTTACTCATTGCTACTTCCAAGCCTAGAATCTTCTTGAAACACATAGATTCCAACTGACCATATTTCTCGGTAAAGTTGCAATGATGCTTAGTCTTCTTACTCTTTTATTTGATTCATTATTCATCATTGGAAGCATGAGCTCGTTGAAAGAGTTTGGAACCCATGTTTTTTTATTGTTATAAGGATTTTTCTTCTTGTGATGCTTGGAATTATCCTTTTGATGTGCCACTAAGGATTTTCTAGATGTATCAACACTGTTGATTACTCGAATATGTATGAACTTATATTTATCTCTAATCAAGGAATAAAAAAAATATCAAGAGTGTGTTCTACATAATTAGTCCCTAGAGATTCTTTCATGAAGTAAAAGGTAGTTGATACAAAAACATAATAACTAGGACCAATCTTGGAAAGAATAGCATAAATACATTGATTTTATAGCTTAGCTATTTTCATTCTTCAACGAAAGTTCTAAGTGTTTTGAATTTCAATAGATAGTCTTGAATGGAAGGAAAATCACTTGGATTTAAAGCAAGTAACTCATTTTCAAGATGGTGACCTCAAATCTCATTGTTTTTACAAAACATAGTTTCAAAATTTCCAAGCTATATCTTGTTCATCAATTACTTGAAGGTGGAATTGTAAGTAATTAGTTATTGACATCCCTATTAGTCCATGGGCTTCATCACATTTATCAACCCATTTTTTTCCTAGCCTTGTGAGTGGGCTTAGTTTTTTTCCCAAGGTAATTTATTAAAGTCCCCTACTTCATAGAACATCCTCCATATGGGATTTCAATCAGAGGTAGTTGGTACTGGTAAGAATAATATAGCATGTACCAACTAACATATTGTAATACATAGGTATTATGGCTTGAAAATAAAAAATTGATGGTCTAGATGCAAAATTTTAAAAAAATAAGCAGTTAAATAAAAAAATGACACTAAAAATGGACTCTAGATTCCAAATTTATTCCCTTTTAAAGAAAGGAATAAAAGGGAACTATGGGGTGTAAGACCCCTCATTTAGGGTCCCCTTGAAATGAACCTGAAACTTTAACAACTTCATACAAACAGATTAGCCATCATAGTTATTGGAAAAATAAAATAAAAAGCGTGAATAACTTAACAAAAATAAGCAAAACCTTAACCTGTCAACCCGATCCAGTTAGTCCATTGTCGCCTTCTTCTTCCGTAGGGTCCCTCCATCAAAGCTCGTATAACCATTGGCGAAGCAACCGTTAGCTTAACCATAGGCTCATGCTTTCAGTCGCATGGCCTCCCCCGAGCTTTGGGTCGTAGAGCTCACACAAGTATTTCAGAAATTCAGCTTGGGATTCCCTTCCCACCAGGATTTCTAAGCCAAACCCTTAGATAGCAGCAAGTCTTTGAGGCATTCGAAAATTACGACAATCGTCCAAATTATGGGCCCTTTACCCATTCCCCAAGTCTTCCTTATAAAGGAAAATCTCATGCGACACATGTCGCTTCATGCATAATTAAATATTTTTAATTAATTATTTAATTAAAACACTCACCCATCCAAGTGTCATTTTCTCTAGGAAGTGCACCAACACCCCTAAGTTTGCTCCAGTTTGTCCCCCAGATATTTTAATTAACTCCTAGCTTTTAGTTGACTAGGTGTCTAATCTTAGGATTCTATTTTGCTCCTAAATAATGATTTCTATTATTTTAAATGCTCAACAAAAATAACTATTCATGTGCAAATGCCTAAATTATTTTTATGCATTTGCTAAGTAATGATCTAGATTTATTCTCATAAGTTTTTATGCAGTTAAATTTAACAATCAAACTCACTAGGATCACGGTGCCGCGCCGTTGGGCTCCTAGTTCCTTAATTTTAATTCCTTGACATGGCACCACTCCGTCAGGTCCAGTCATCCATGGTTTTCATTCCTTGGCATGGTACCTCATCGTTGGGTCCTTGCATCCGTTCTTTCCGTTCTCGACAGGGTACCGCATCGTCGGGCCCTTCTGCCACCATCTTTCTGTTTTGACTTGCGGGAACTTTTGTAGGGATTTTAGGAATCGTTACCATCCATCCTCCGTCTACATGCTATCTAGGGACTAATGGCGCTGAGGAGTGAGTCCGTTCTCACTACGCGCCCCTCAACTCGTACGTGACCAGCTCCATCGTGGCCCACCTCGTACGTCCTCACGCATTCCTCTTGAGCAAGCGGATCAATGCTTATCTGCTCATGCGTGGTATTCTTGTCGGAAGTTGACATCGTCGTCGCTTCCCCTGTGTGTGATTTACCCGTACTCTACGACCCTCCATGTTCCTTTGTGTGTCCGTTGGTGAACCGTCTCACTTGTTTCTACACACACTTCTCGCAACAAATTATTAGTAGCACTGTTCTCAACAATCATCATCTGGTTTCTAACTCTAGCATTGTTAAACATTTATGATTTATTCAAACTGCTCATTCATCTTATCAAATATACATTTCGTCGCCAAGTACATAATCACCATACAGCTAGTCGTTAAGCATTATCCATCAACATAATTTTCCATAGTCATAACTAATCGTTTAACATATGCAATTATTCATTTACCTCAACAGTTCAGATACACATACTCAAAAAAATAAGGTCAAAAGGTTATTTAATTAATGTTTCAATCAGCCGGGTCACTTAGCAGGTGCCCTCAATGTCTACACAAGTTTAGGGGCACTACATGGGGCCACATGGCAATAAAAGGTTGTTGCATGTGATGATGAGAGCAAACAATATAGTAAACAATCCCCCCCCCCCCATGTACTAAGTTTTCCTATAAGCTCACTTTTATAAATAAGTTTCTTCAAAATAAGTGACAAACTTTTATAAAACAAGTGGGAAGCACTTTTACAATGTAGTTACTTTAAAAATTAAAGTTACATTAACTTTTACAAAAAGTAACAAAAAGAAGGATTTGAACCCAATACCTCTTACTTTTTAAAGTAACTTTCAAGCAAGTGATATAATCAAAAGATTAGTAATATTATGGAGGAGAATGGAGGTGCTATTTTTGTTTTTGTTGTTGGAAGAGCATTCCCACCCAAAAAACCTTGCGTTTTGGATTACAACACACTTTACACAACCACAAAGATACAAAAAAAAAAATCTTAAGCCCAAATTTGTCATATTTTCATTAGTCCTTGGTTAAGGTGACCCAAAAAATGTAAGTTTTCCCATGGTTTCTTGTTTACCAAGTTTGCATAAAGTGCATGACAAAGAGGATACACAGTAGGGATAAAAAACTGGAAATACAACATAAATCTAGGTTAAAATTTAAAACAATATGAGAATTTTTTGTTTTTAAAGTGTAATTGTAACCAATATGCCTCTAGATATGGTAAAACGGTCGTATATTAGGAAAATGAAAACCTTTTTCAATGAAACAAGAAGCGTCTCAAATTCAAAGAAGCACTATAGATAAAATGGAATACCTATCTCATCCCAAAAATGTAGAGAATATCAGAAACCATAAGTCCTTTAATGCATAGGGAAACACCAGTTCAATATTTCGATCATTAATGGAATTGGAACTTCATAAGAGATCCAATAGCTTGTTCAACTAGAACATGATCTTTCTAGAATATCAAACACATTCAGAAACCACTCACACAAACAGATCACAAATCAAGACACTGATGTTTTTACATGGATAAAACCCTTCAAGAGGGAAACAATCCACAAACCTATCCAAATAGCTACTTGAGACAATATATTGTGCAAAAGAAAAGAAATGTTACAAATGTTTTCTCACAATAGATCATCAAGAAAAAGACCATCCATTATCTTTAAATAGATATCATGGACCAATCTGGTGCAAAGACATGGGTTAGTGATTGTTATGATTAAGGTGAGGATGAACTATTAGATCACTCTATGTTTGGTTCATATTGTGACCGTTAGATCATATATGTACAAATGGATAGTAATCCATACTAAATAAACACACTTTACATAAAGATACATTATACCAAGTTAATCTAAGTATCTCTGTGATATCCCTCCTTTGTGACCTATTTTAATCTTTATTTGGTTGTTTTTAATAAATGTAATTGTATCTATGTAAATTGCCCTAGTGATGAGCTCAGGGCCAAAGCCCCACCAGTGGACCTAGAAACTAGCATTATGTTTATGGATGTTGTTCTAAACTGAGGGGACTAAGAGTAGGTTGAACTTAACGATGTGAAAACGATTTCACTGGGGATATGGTTGTCTCCCCAGAAGGCCATGAAAACTTAAGACATGAATGACAAATGTCATCTTGATGCTAGAAGGAACTTGAGGAAAAGTAAGCGTTGATTATGTTGACCTAATTTAAGGATTCATCTGAGAAGGGTTGTCGAAGGAAGTACTAACTCCTCTCAAGTCTCCTAGCAAATATTAAGACTTCTATATTATAAATGAGGATATTATTCCCTAGATAATATACGAACAAAGGAACATATATGCATACATACATATATATGAATAATCAAGTGTGATAAATATATATATTTATATGTGTGTGTGAACAAAGGACTAAAATGACCAAATCGCATGAGATAAATAAAATGTTATTTGTTTTCTCTCCTTATAATGGAAGACCCGACCATTTATGAGAGGGAGCGTGCTTAAGGTGGTGTAAACTCTTAAAAGATTTCATGGGTGATGTAACCAAAGAAGTAGATGACCGTTTTACTTCAACTGCCAAATGTCTAGTGCTTAAGGCGTGTAATCTCCTAAAACGATTTCGTGGGTGATGTAACCGAGGAAGTAGGTTACCACTCTACTTCCTTTGACAGATGTCGAGTGCTTGGAGGAAGCGTTTGGGGGGGGATTTGCTGAGTATGATAACCTGTGGTCAAGATACACTGAGCAAGTTTTTCGGGATGTTAGTTGTACCGACTCCTCGAGAGTTTGGTAGAATCGATTTCTGTGTATAAGTAAATATCGTGACCATTGATACGGGGGGTTCGGCGCTAAGGAGATCGTGGAAAACTCCTATTAGGGTTAAGTCTGATGGGATCATTGCGACCTCGGGAAGTGCGCTGGATTGAAAGACCTCTGCAATTGTTTTCGATTGAAAGGATCTCGGTGATGAGCCCAATGATGGGGAATCTCTGCGATGGGCGTAACGAGGAAGGACCTCTGCGAAGAGGTCTCTTCTTGATCAATCTTTGCGTTATATTGGGAGATCAATCTTGGTCTTAGAGGGGAGTAATATCTGCGTCAGGAGGTAAGCGGCCTTTGTATTCTCTGATCGCTGCCGTTTCAAATGGGATGGATCTTCTTTTTAACTGGTATGTTATCTGTATCTAAACATTTATACAATATTATCAACGGTCCGTGATACATCCATTTAGGGCGTATTCAATGATAGCTTGGACTCCCTATAGTTAGAGAAAGTTTGTAGTTTACATTTTTTCTACTTATTTTCTTCATGGAACAATCCGAGTTAATGGATAACGAGTTTCTCAACGGTCATATGAATTGTTAACTCAACGATGTTGGGTTACCAGGATAAGCTCGATCTCGGAGTGATCGTTGTTTCCTTCTGTAGTTATTGCGTTCTATTGACCGAATGGGCTTCAATCCCCAAATAAATATCATCGGAGCTTCACTTAACTTGAAGAAAGTACAAGTTATTAAGTAATATAATTTATATATGTATAAGATATCAAAAGAAGCCAATAGGAAAGGATGTTCATTTTTCCTCCGTGAATGTTGTCTACTGAACACAATTACCTTGGGCTGAAGTTCCTTGTTATATATCAAATAGATATAGTATGGTTACTTATATTACTGAAAAAGAGCCTTACGATTTATTTTGTGGAAATAATCATTTCGATCCAGACCATAGATGGTTTAAAGTAGTAGAAGTCTGTTAAGTCAATACTCGTCTATAGAATAGCACACCATACATCTCTGTCTGCATACCGATGGAAGAACGCAAGCCCAACCCGCATTGATTACAGTTTTATTTATAGTATCAAGACTAATGCGTAAACCTTGTGAGAGGGATCAGGGCCTGAATTTTCACTTATAAGCTCCGTAATGGTTTGAATCCATTGGTTGGAATAGTTTAGGAGTTAGTCTTTGTCGCATCTCTGCGAGAGGGCAATCCTACGTTATTTAACTTTGAACGCATGTAGCTCTACAAGTGATGCTTTGACAGAAACCCGTTTGCTGGTATTTACTTAAGCAAAAGCCTCATCATAGATGTTTAGTTTTCCTTGGAGAAGTATAAGTAAGTCTCTATTTTTCCATTTATAACTTATTGGAAAGATTATAGCCCCAATCTATGCATGAGTGGGACAGAGTTACTATTTTAGAACTCAGAGTCAGGGCTAACCCTCGCGACCTCAATAGATTAAGAGATTTAAGGTTTTACATTCTGGGGATTACCCCTAAGAGCAGATCCGATCTTGGATCTGTAGTTTTCGTCCTTACCCTCCATTGCAGCACTCGACTTGATAGCGATATTTTTACTTACCTACTTCTACTACCTGTATTGAATCTCTGTATGATATGGGTTCACGCCAGTAAGCTATAACCCTGTGATTTGGAAGATGTTGTTATATTATTTTTATTTTGTTTGAAACCCTTGTGTTGCATCATGAACTTAATGCATTATCTCTACTCTGAGAGGTCCAATCCAAGTTGTGGATCCATCACTACTTCTTCTATTAAATTCTAGTTGGGTGTATAACTTACTTCTACTAATTTCGAGATAGTGGAGGAATCATTTTCCCAGTAATAAATATAATTAAACATATAGTGGAGGAATCCTTTTTTTTGGATGTAATAAATATATTTAAACATATATTGAGTTTTAAGTATGATTATAGTACACCATGTAAAATGCTTGGTTATGATACATAAGATGACAGCTGTTGGTGGACGTAGCCCATATAATGGGTGAACCACGTGTATATGTTTTCGCCTTCCGTGTGTATTTTATGATGGTTCAATGTTTCATATTAGTTGTTTCTAATATTAAGTTATTTCAAATGTGTAAAGTTGACCTTATGAGTAAAATTCTGTTGTATGAGTAACAATGTCATAAGATATTGGTTACATGAAGAGTCAGCACCAATGATTAGGTATCCAAAGGAGGTATGTGTCTCATTTTTTATCTGTATGAAGTTTCGAAACAAGTAATCAGGTGGCATTTAATTATGGCGACGACTGTGTCGCAAGATGTAATCTCTTTGGAGAGAAATATAATTTGATTATTGTTGAGATTGATCTCCCTCTAGAGGAGAAGCTGGAAGAATAGCAACATTGAGTTGCATAATGTATCCCTTGACTTTGAATATTACAAGAATTGACCTGCCTTTGTGGACGTAGCCCAGCCGGGGTGAACCACCTATATCCTTGTCTCGATCATGTGTGTTTAAATCTGGCTTATTGTTTTGTCGATTGAGATGTTGTGCCAATTACTTGTATGTCCTCTTCTAGATGTATGTGATAAATTACAAATGTTGCATCTAAATGTATTTGACAAATTATAAATGTTGTATTTAGATGTATGTGATAAATTATAAATGTTGCATCTAAATCTATCTGACAAATAGAAGTATTTTTTTTTCACTAAAATCCTCACATCAATATTTGGGAGATGTTACATATGGTATCAGAGCTGAGGTTTCAGCACTCGGGCCTATAGGGGCTCAACATAAGGTAAATAAATATGAGGGTTTTGAAAACTAACAAACAAATTGTGTTTTGGATACATGGGACGAATGGACGAGAACATACTATCCAAATTAATCGTCGAGTTCGCCAAGAAGAAACTAAGGGAGATATGGGAATATCGTGACGAAGCAATTATTGTGGAATTCCAACCAAGACTTGTCTGATTAAACTGTAAGTATATGAGTTCCACTTTCATCTCTACTCGAGTATGTTGTGCTTTATTTACATACTGGGAATTGAAAGTTATTGGATTGAATGATATTGATCATCCACTATCATGTATAAGAATCATCCGCATTATGAAAGACAAAATGTATCATTAAAGGTTAAAGGGATTAACTTTAATGGTTTACTTAGAACTCCTAACGATAAGTGTGTTCGATGCCTAGAAAATTCCCTACATACTACATAGATAGACGTCGATGATCCGACATCCTAGAAGAATATTATACAAACCGGAAATTATTAGAATATTGACCACATAGATATGGAAGGGTGAATACGACTAAAGGAGTTGGTAAGTTTCCCTCAATTTTGAGTAGAAAAGTTAAGTAGTATATAGAATTCATGACAATAACTACAGTACATATTCCTTCGGAAGGGGTGATGCTCCTCTTAGATAAAACCAAAGGATAAGAAGTTTAGATAAATAATTTCTTAAACTAGTATATGGGGATGTGTGGTTCTCTTATGAAATAAACTGTATCACCCTGATAGGAAATGATGTAAAAAGTTATATCCTGTCTTGTGCGAAGTATAATTATTGGAATTTGTTGTTTACAAATCTTAGAAGTTTAAACGTGTTCGGTTGATTGAATGACAAATGGAGCAAGAATGTAGTCTAAACATTGACTACCTTGAGAAGGAAGTTAGCATGTTCTTCACCTGAGTGTACTTCCACAGATGAACAGTGTTTGTTACTATATTTTTCACTTTAGCAGATGAAGGTATGGGATAAGTGATTACGATACTGAATGTGAGACATTAGAGCATTCTTATACCTTGCTTGTTGTTCAACAAAAGGACAAAAGGGTTATAAACCCTTAAAAAGTATGCATATGTATAGGGTGCATATGATGAAAATGCATGTTTCCTTTTTACAACTTCTTACTCCAGTAATCCTTAAGCTAGATGTTGGGAACGATGAGTGATGGTTATAGAAGTTATACTTTTATTTGTTACAATATTTATGATGACTTGCTATCCATGTACAACTATATGTCAGTTGTTAAGGGATAGATTATTGGAAACCTAGAACCAACATGAAAAAAATACAAGATTAGTAGGATGCTGTAATCTTCTGACGTCCTTATGTTGCCACAAGGAATGACTGTTTTTATTTATTATGTGTTAAGGAAAAACATTGATGGCATGGATTTTGCAGGGTAGATCGGAAGTGATCTTTGAGACAATAATCGAGGTATAAGCTTTTATGGAACAAGTAAAAATGATGTTTGAACATCTGTTATATGTATGATTGTTTCATGAGTTAATTACCTTTTTACGACTAACACTTTGAATCTTGTGGTCGAGCAAATTGTTATTTTTTCCACACATCACTGCCTGACACCCATCAATGGGTAAATGTGGGATATATATCGATTCATGTATAATACTAATGTGTGATGATACAAGTAAACTGGAACCGCGGCAGATGAAGGTGAGCTATGTGGTTGCCTTTACAAAGGTACATGGTTATCTGTATAAGGTATGTAAGTTTGTTTTAGACAATTGGTTATCCCTATATGATGTTAGGGTATACAAAAGGGTTGTATAACTAAATAGGAATTGTGTTGAAATGGTGAAATCTAACATTCAAGGTTAAATGATCATAATGTCCATGGATCGTCATAGAAAGAATGTTATATCGTGTTCAAAGCATTTTGAAATCTTATAAGCTAGTTATGCGTAGTAGGAAATGACATCTTAGATGACCACATATGGATATTTTATTAAGAAAGATGATTTTTTTTTTGTTTTTGTTTAAGAAAGGGATCTTCTTATATTTGTTTTCGTATATAAAGTGATACTAACAAGTGAAATTTGGCAGATGGTGAAATTTCGGTGAAGCTTGTGAAAATGCAAGAGCATAAATGTATGCATGGTAAGATGAGGAGTGAATAAATAAGATTCACATCACACAAAAAAAAAATGTTGGTAATTATTGTTGAACAAAGCACTTGACCCAGATTGGTCAGAGTAATCGTATGGGTACAGAATGTAATATGACGAAATAAATTGATTAAATTGAAAGAGATTTTCTAGACTCAAGCAAGACGGCTTGGGGAAAATAAATTCCGGGACTCAAGCGAGAAGGCTTGGGGGGAATTGTGGAAGGCGAGTGTTGTAATGGCATTGAAATACTCCCTAAAATTAGGGATTGAAAAGCCACTAGGATTCTCGGAGAATCGGCTGGCTGTAAGACCTAGGCAAGCTATAAGAAAATGTATACGTGGGAGGCAGGACGCTGCTTAGTATACATGAAAGAAATGTTTGCTGTGTGAGCACTAAGGTGTTAGGCAAAACATGAGAGAAATGTTTGCTGCGTGAGCACTAAGGTGTTAGGAAAGACATGAAAGAAATGGTTGCTGTGTGAGCACTAAGGTGTTAGGCAAAAACATGAGAGAAATGTTTGCTGTATGAACACTAAGGTGTTAGGCAAGAATTTCCTGGATCAAGTGAATGTTGTTTGTTGATTTCGTCAACAATATACAATCAGGGAGCACTAGATTTATTCCATATATTACAAGTGATATGTGCAATAAAGAACTCATGATTTATGTTTTTGAGTTTGATTATGAAGTTGATGACAAGTTGTTACTAAACATTGTTTCTTTTGAATTCCAGTTCTACGGTACAAATGATTACTCCAAGAGAAGAGTGAACACCGAGGACGGTGTTATTTTTAAAGGGGATGAGGATGTGATATCCCTCCTTTGTGACATATTTTAATCTTTATTTGGTTGTTTTTAATAAATGTAATTGTATCTATGTAAATTGCCCTGGTGATGAGCACAGGGCCAAAGCCCCACCAGTGGACCTAGAAACTAGCATTATGTTTATGGATGTTGTTCTAAACTGAGGGGACTAAGAGTAGGTTGAACTTAACGATGTGAAAACGATTTCACTGGGGATATGGTTGTCTCCCCAGAAGGCCATGAAAACTTAAGACATGAATGACAAATGTCATCTTGATGCTAGAAGGAACTTGAGGAAAAGTAAGCGTTGATTATGCTGACCTAATTTAAGGATTCATCTGAGAAGGGTTGTCGAAGGAAGTACTAACTCCTCTCAAGTCTCCTAGCAAATATTAAGACTTTTATATTATAAATGAGGATATTATTCCCTAGATAATATACGAACAAAGGAACATATATGCATACATACATATATATGAATAATCAAGTGTGATAAATATATATATTTATATGTGTGTGTGAACAAAGGACTAAAATGACCAAATCGCATCAGATAAATAAAATGTTATTTGTTTTCTCTCCTTATAATGGAAGACCCGACCATTTATGAGAGGGAGCCTACTTAAGGTGGTGTAAACTCTTAAAAGATTTCATGGGTGATGTAACCAAAGAAGTAGATGACCGTTTTACTTCAACTGCCAAATGTCTAGTGCTTAAGGCGTGTAATCTCCTAAAAAGATTTCGTGGGTGATGTAACCGAGGAAGTAGGTTACCACTCTACTTCCTTTGACAGATGTCGAGTGCTTGGAGGAAGCGTTTGGGGGGGGATTTGCTGAGTATGATAACCTGTGGTCAAGATACACTGAGCAAGTTTTTCGGGATGTTAGTTGTACCGACTCCTCGAGAGTGTGGTAGAATCGATTTCTGTGTATAAGTAAATATCATGACCATTGATACGGGGGGTTCGGCGCTAAGGAGATCGTGGAAAACTCCTATGAGGGTTAAGTCTGATGGGATCATTGCGACCTCGGGAAGTGCGCTGGATTGAAAGACCTCTGCAATTGTTTTCGATTGAAAGGATCTCGGTGATGAGCCCAATGATGGAGAATCTCTGCGATGGGCGTAACGAGGAAGGACCTCTGCGAAGAGGTCTCTTCTTGATCAATCTTTGCGTTATATTGGGAGATCAATCCTGGTCTTAGAGGGGAGTAATATCTGCGTCAGGAGGTAAGCGGCCTTTGTATTCTCTGATCGCTGCCGTTTCAAATGGGATGGATCTTCTTTTTAACTGGTATGTTATCTGTATCTAAACATTTATACAAGATTATCAACGGTCCGTGATACATCCATTTAGGGCGTATTCATTGATAGCTTGGACTCCCTATAGTTAGAGAAAGTTTGTAGTTTACATTTTTTCTACTTATTTTCTCCATGGAACAATCCCAGTTAATGGATAACGAGTTTCTCATCGGTCATATGAATTGTTAATTCAACGATGTTGGGTTACCAGGCTAAGCTCGATCCCGGAGTGATCGTTGTTTCCTTCTGTAGTTATTGCGTTCTATTGACCGAATGGGCTTCAATCCCCAAATAAATATCATCGGAGCTTCACTTAACTTGAATAAAGTACAAGTTATTAAGTAATATAATTTATATATGTATAAGATATCACAAGAAGCCGATAGGAAAGGATGTTCATTTTTCCTCCGTGAATGTTGTCTACTGAACACAATTACCTTGGGCTGAAGTTCCTTGTTATATATCAAATAGATATAGTATGGTTACTTTTATTACTGAAAAAGAGCCTTACGATTTATTTTGTGGAAATAATCATTTCGATCCAGACCATAGATGGTTTAAAGTAGTAGAAGTCTGTTAAGTCAATACTTGTCTATAGAATAGCACACCATACATCTCTGTCTGCATACCGATGGAAGAACAAAAGCCCAACCCGCATTGATTACAGTTTTATTTATAGTATCAAGACTAATGCGTAAACCTTGTGAGAGGGATCAGGGCCTGAATTTTCACTTATAAGCTCCGTAATGGTTTGAATCCATTGGTTAGAATAGTTTAGATGTTAGTCTTTGCCGCATCTCTGCGAGAGGGCAATCCTACGTTATTTAACTTTGAACGCATGTATCTCTACGAGTGATGCTTTGACATAAACCCTTTTGCTGGTATTTACTTAAGCAAAAGCCTCATCATAGATGTTTAGTTTTCGTTGGAGAAGTATAAGTAAGTCTCTATTTTTCCATTTATAACTTATTGGAAAGATTATAGCCCCAATCTATGCATGAGTGGGACAGAGTTACTATTTTAGAACTCAGAGTTAGGGCTAACCCTCGCGACCTCAATAGATTAAGAGATTTAAGGTTTTACATTCTGGGGATTACCCCTAAGAGCAAATCCGATCTTGGATCTGTATTTTTCGTCCTTACCCTCCATTGCAGCACTCGACTTGATAGCGATATTTTTACTTACCTACTTCTACTACCTGTATTGAATCTCTGTATGATCTGGGTTCACGCCAGTAAGCTATAACCCTGTGATTTGGAAGATGTTGTTATATTATTTTTATTTTGTTTGAAACCCTTGTGTTGCATCATGAACTTAATGCATTATCTCTACTCTGAGAGGGCCAATCCAAGTTGTGGATCCATCACTACTTCTTCTATTAAATTCTAGTTGGGTGTATAACTTACTTCTACTAATTTCGAGATAGTGGAGGAATCATTTTCCCAGTAATAAATATAATTAAACATATAGTGGAGGAATCCTTTTTTTTGGATGTAATAAATATATTTAAACATATATTGAGTTTTAAGTATGATTATAGTACACCATGTAAAATGCTTGGTTATGATCCATAAGATGACAGCTATTGGTTGACGTAGCCCATATAATGGGTGAACCACGTGTATATGTTTTCGCCTTCCGTGTGTATTTTATGATGGTTCAATGTTTCATATTAGTTGCTTCTAATATTAAGTTATTTCAAATGTGTAAAGTTGACCTTATGAGTAAAATTCTGTTGTATGAGTAACAATGTCATAAGATATTGGTTACATGAAGAGTCAGCACCAATGATTAGGTATCCAAAGGAGGTATGTGTCTCATTTTTTATCTGTATGAAGTTTCGAAACAAGTAATCAGGTGGCATTTAATTATGGCGACGACTGTGTCGCAAGATGTAATCTCTTTGGAGATAAATATAATTTGATTATTGTTGAGATTGATCTCCCTCTAGAGGAGAAGCTGGAAGAATAGCAACATTGAGTTGCATAATGTATCCCTTGACTTTGAATATTACAAGAATTGACCTGCCTTTGTGGACGTAGCCCAGCCGGGGTGAACCACCTATATCCTTGTCTCGATCATGTGTGTTTAAATCTGGCTTATTGTTTTGTCGATTGAGATGTTGTGCCAATTACTTGTATGTCCTCTTCTAGATGTATGTGATAAATTACAAATGTTGCATCTAAATGTATCTGACAAATTATAAATGTTGTATTTAGATGTATGTGATAAATTATAAATGTTGCATCTAAATCTATCTGACAAATAGAAGTATTTTTTTTCACTAAAATCCTCACATCAATATTTGGGAGACGTTACAATCTCCTACGTGTCTTAATATCCTAACATGAAATATTGTTGGCAAGCAGGATATAATAAGGAGGGATTGTTTCCATAAACAAGATGAAAGGAACCTTGCCACTTTAGTGGTAGCATGATACATTATATTATACCACCTTTCTGCTAGAGGTATAACCACTAATGTCATTGGGATTTCCTATCTTAAGTAAAGAACCATAATTATGCATCTAGACACATGTTGATAGATGATAGATGTGTTCAGATATCCACATCATCTTTTTCAGGATATTGCATGCAATTAGGGTTTGCATGCAAATTCTAGGGTTTGCATGCACTTTGCATGCATCCCAGTCACTAGGTTGATGCCTCCAGCACCTTAGCCACCTTATTCTAGCACCTGGGAGCCACTTACTTCAGAGTTTTAGCCCTCCTAGTCAGGAAGGCGCCCACTTCTCACCTACTGCCAGAGAAGGGCACACTTCTTCACCTACCACTTTAGCTACACTCAGTTAGCTCCGATTCTCCCTGATTTGAGGCTAGTTTCACTCCCGACTGACTGTTTCACTTCCGTTGGACCTCCAGATTGACTAGATGACTTGTTCTGACTTCAGTTAGCCTCCCATGCGCCCTCCACTGAGCCTCCTTCCTTTAATCAGTGCTACACACTTCAGTTACACCTGTTACACTCAGTTAGACTCAGATTGACACCTGGATGACTGGTTCTTGTGAATTGATGACCACCACCAATTGATGATGAGGACTCCTAGTTGGAGCCAAGCTACACCATTCCATAATTCGAATGGCCTACTTAGTCAATTCGAATTGCTCAGTCATTGTTAGTATATTCTATTGTAATCATTCACCCTTACTGGGATATTGAGCACTGTTGCATGTTTTGGACAGTTTTACACCATATTTTCTATGTTCATCTATTGTGATTGATTTACTTGTTCATTAGATCTGCTGTGACTAATTTTACAAGATGATTATTAGATTGGGTTCAATTCCCTAGATGAAAATGAATAATTTCCATAAATTGGCAATGAAGGTGAGGTCACATTCCATGATAATAAATTGTGGCATACCATAAGTTTGAAGATATCGATCTTCAATACTTGAGCCAACATAGACGGGCATTGTAGATTAAAGAAAATGAGCATATTTGGAAAGACAAACAATCACAACCATGACAATATTTTTATTTCCATATTTTTGTAACTCCATAATGATGTCCATAGAAATGTGAGTCCATACTACTAGAATAATGAGAAGTGGTTGAATTTCACCAAGTTTTTTCACTATCACTCTCTTATGTCATTGGCAAATGTCACAATCTACCGGAAAGGTGTAGATGTCTTTCTCCATTCCATCCTATAAAAATGTCCGCTTCATCCTTTCAATTGTTTTAGGATATCTTGAATGGCTAACATTGAGAGATGAATTTAGCTCATTTAACTTCACACTTTATTATTAAATTATTGTTTAATTATAGATTCACTCTATATTGATGCTCAATTTTAAAAAGTGTAGTTGGGATTTGCATGGGTTTCCATTTGAAATTGTTGGATCATCAAAGACATCTTCTAATTGGTTAAGACTTCCTTGCATACATCATTCAATCCTTCTTCTACAATGCAAGAGAGCTAAAAGAGGCAACCTTCTTCCTCATACTTATGAGAGAGAACATATACTACACCATTTTCCTTTCCCTTCTTATAAATCATACCACAGTAATATCCCAACATGTTGGTGACCCAATTTTGTTTCTTAAGGAAGAAGGTTCTTTGTTCCATGAATTATTTTCAAGCTATGACAATCAATTTTAATCTAGAAATGTTTCCCAACTAGGTATGAATGCCATATGTCTACAATATGGCCACCAACTCTTTTTCATAAGTTGGATTTCTCAAGTTACCCTCACAAATTTGTTTTCTAGTAAAAAGAAATGGTCTAGCCTCTAGAATAAGTACTAGTATGATTCTTTTAACTAAGGTGTCACATCATAGCACAAAGGTCTTAGTGAGTTCAAACAAATAGAGTAATAGGGTGGTACATATACCCTTGTTTAATTCCTAGAAAACATTTTCCACTGTGTCATTCCAATTGAAAGCATCTTTTTAGAAATGTTGTGAGTGGATATACGATATCACCCTAGTTTTATATGAACATCCTATAATAATTGGTGAGACCAAGAAAACTTGTCAAGTGATTAATATTTTTGGGGTGAGGGTAATCCTTCATTGCTTAAATTTTCTTTCGATTCACATTGGAACTGTTGGAGGAGCCTAAGTCGGCCTATCAACTAGGTTCTCCGCCTGACCTATTGTAAAGCATGTTGATTGTTTTTTCAACCAGTGCATGTCGGGTCGGTCAGTTGAACCAACAAGTAGTTATATAACTGTCTATAAAATGTATATATAAACTAGTGAGCCGACTCATACATTAAGTTGGATATGTTCTTATGTATTGCTCTGGATATCTTACCGAGTAATAAAAGGCTTGTGTTTCTCTCCATCTCTTGTCTATTGTATATGTATCTTGTGTGCTTGCTTATATATATTATGTATCACTGGTAACGATGCAACCCCCTCGACTACAACATTGGTTCCATTGCTGGTGATGCATACATAAAGTGATAGCGAGCATGATCAATGGCATCAGAACAAGACATTAGGGATTGGTGGGATAGAAAGATTGATAACTACTTGCAAAATATGCGAGAAGGAACAAGCTAACGATTGCTCAAGCAAGATAAAAGTTATTTTCTGAGACTCATGAGAAATTCATGGAATCTGTGCCTCTCGCATTGAAGAAGCTCCTGGATGAGAAGAAAAGGAGTGCAAATTGATCACGAAGCTGATCAAAAAAGTTCTTACGAATCTATCTGAATGGTGCGAGAAGATTGCCGACTACTTCTGTGAAGAATGCATGATTGAAGAGCGAGTGTCTATAGACAACATGAGGAGAATATTTTTCATTGAACTCATCGACCAGTTCGTGTGTTCCTTGCCAACAATTTTGTTCAAGTTCTTGATCGACAAAGGCACCACACATATTATTGAGAATCGACCCTTGTTGTTTCTGTCGCTTCCAAATTAAAATTGGGAAGAAAAATAAAGAGAGTGGAAGAAAATCATACAAAAGCATGAGTGGGAGTATTTCTTGAGCAAATGAAGTTCCATGCTTCCCCAGTCGCCTAAATAACCCTGGGCCAGCATTGGGGGGGTAGCCAAACATGTTCTGATGGAGTAGATGCACAACAAAGATCGACATATGAAAAGGAGACATGACTACCAGTGTGATATCCGATAGATTCGATAAAGATAGAGAAATGAGTCATAAAAGAACTCCGGACATCTAGAAGATTGAGTGCGAGAAGAGAAGAAAAAGACGAGAAGATCTGAAGGAGTAGGCTAGTGCACTCCGGAAGAAACAAGGACTAGGTATCCTAACAGATGCAGAAGGAAATATGTTGGAGTCAAGTCAAGCTTGCAAGGAATGGAGCATTGATGAAGATCTGTCACAGATGGACGAAGAGTTGTGCATAGAGAGAGGCAGTGCTCTGCAAATTAATATACCTGAGGTAATAACACCCCCTTCTTCATTGTATCTTACTCAAAGTGTCTGAGTGCAAGACACTGTCGAAGAATATCTAGGACTCCACAATGGCCAATCGGGAATTTGGAGGCGACGAAGTAATGAAGGTGATGAAGTCGACCGTTTGTTGATTCATCGACCATAAGAATGAAATTGGGTGAGTTTTCAGCCTGAGTTTTCCAATAGAAGTTTCCATCTACTCTACTTCGATCATGCATAAGTGCCCCCCTCCCACTACCAGCATTGAGTGAATCATTGAGTTCATCGGAACTACCAAAAAGAAGCGAAATCAATATTGAGTAGAATATATCCTCGATTTTGACAAGAGCAGTAGAAGAAAGCACATTTTTGAGACCACAAACCGACCAAAGTTCCAGACACTGGAAGTGAAGGTAAAGAACCCACTCGCAATACAAATTTGGCATTCATAACCATTGAGGTTAACCCAACAAGTAATTCTGTCTCCGGTAATAATCCACCAACTCCATCGGTCCATTTATCGGTCGAAGCAACATACATGTCACAAACAATAGCACACCTTTCATTCTATGAGAGTGATGAAGACACCAGAAGACATTGGTTCATAGGCGAATCGATATGGGAAGCCAATATACTTACTAGTGAAGAACAACAGTTGGCTCAGTTTGATGGCTCTTTGAGAAAAAGAGAACTCACCTGGTACACATGGGCTACATTGATAAATCACCAAATGCGATGAAGAAAAAAATCAAGCAACACTTCCTATCTTTGTTCAAAACCTCGGATGCAAAATACTTGGCTGCCAAGAAGATAAAGACCATAGTCCAAATACCGAAAAAAATCGTAAAAGAGTATGATAGGAGGTTTAAAGACTTCTTGAGCCAGATTGATTATGATATGGAAGAAAAAATCTTAATCAAATGGTTTGTTGTTGGATTTAAAAGAAAAATCAAAGTGCACGTCCGCTGGCAGAACATCAATTCATACGAAGACGCCCTGACAAAGGATTTGGAAATCGAGATGGATGACGAGTATCTTTTGGTACCTGTCGACAAACATGTTGAAGAACAACTGGACAATATGAAGCTATCCATCCGAGATATCAGTATTAGAGGACCATAAGTATGGTGTACAAAATGTTCTATTGCAGGACATACCAAAGACTCTTGTCATATGGAGGATTGACAACAAGACATTAGACTTGTTCAAACAAGATGTTTCTATGATATCTGTTAGGATTATGACTTACATACAACAAATGATTGCCCATACAATTTAAATATTAAGAAAACTAAGTGGTATTAGATATGTGAATTCAGTACTCATTCTATAGCAGAATGCCATCTGAATTTAAAGAACAAGAAGAACTATCATGCAGTGTACTAGACTAACTCTGTCAAGCAACGAAACGACATAATTGAAAGAAACGACAGATACAATCGAAATGACATGAATGAAAGAAATGATTGATATGACCGGAATGATAGACATGATAGATACTCAAGGTACGACAGAAGAAGATACGATCGACGAAATGATAACTGCAATAGACACGGAGGATACCAAGGCTGAGGTCGTGGTAATGGCAGTCGAGATTTCCGACCTCGACGACATGGACAATGTTTTACTTGTCTTAGTGAAGGACATCGACACGTAGACTGTCCTTATAAAGATCGAACATATCTAAAATTATGTACAAAATGTGGAGGAGGGGATCACTTATTATAAACATTAAATGCTATGCGGAAGTATAAAGTGTAAGTTCAACATCTATAATTACTGTTTAATAAATGTGACATCTATTATATTTAATAAATAAAATTGTCTTATCGATAATTTAAATATATAAACATTCCTATATCATAAATACTAAACGTATAATCGTCTTCTCTACGAAATCATTTATGTATAAGGACTTGGACGATGTTATATCTATAATTATAAAATTTGTCATCTTTTAGTATTATGATGAGATAGAAGGACTGTGAGCCTCATATTCAGTTGCGACCACTTTACATCTCAGTTGTAGTCTTATTATGATCCAATGATCTTTCGATTAATAACTTATAATGTTATTAATGTACTACTAGATTTCTGTCTTAGGCGTTTGATATTTATCTTGCCATGCTTATGTTTAAATATGGTTGATTCTTAGTATGATAGAATATATTTAACATTTATCGTTGACGGTGTATGCTGGTATACCCCTAAGGCTTACTTAGATTAAGCTAATGCATATTAACCTTATCTGTATAGATTACATGTTTTACTTCTACCTAATAATGGTGTTATAATTCATTCTTTTATTTACCTTCTATGGAAACTATACCATAAGCTATCAAGTTTTGGTTTGATAAAGTATTAGGATTGAAAAAGGAATAGTTACAAGGTCTTATACTATGTGATGGAGGTGGCGTATAACCAAACTAAATGGATTATGAATACGATGAGCTCCTTTGTGCACAAACTATAGGTTATGCAAAAAGTGATGGAACATATTTCAACTGAAACTATGGACCAAGTGAAGGTGGGAACTCGTATTATGGTTATAAAATATGATGAGTAGTTTGTAACAAGAACTATAGACTATGGGTTCAAAATTTCATGCTGGTGGATAACAAGGCATGCGATTTAATGCAATCACGTGAAAACCATTAATGTGTCTCGGGTATACAAAAACCCTATCACTAATCTTTAGGGTTTGGTCTATTGGCCATTTCTTTCATTTTCTCTGGTATTTTGATGGGGAGATGGGCTCCTCTCAACCTCCACGGTGGTTTGAACAACCACAACACCACTAACTGAGGTGGTTAGGAACTGTGGGTTCTAGTTGTGAAAACTTTATGGTGTTCAACATCGTCCAAAGAGTTCAACTATCTAGTTCTTCTCAGCCTGGGTTCGAAACCCTGTGAGGTAAATATTAAATTAATATATTGATTCTTTAATGTTTACAGTATTGGTTTTGATAATTTAAACGTTCAAATTTTAACCCTGTCTCGGTTGTAATGGCAGGGGTAGGTTGCCAACCTCGATGATGGAACTTTGAGCGAAGGAACTGGTTTTAGTGGATCGTGAGTCCAAGGTAAGTTTTGGGCCTAACAAGATGATTCTCCTGTCAACGCTTAAATGGATTGTTGTTGTCTTGTTGCTCTTCTAGCGTTTAGCTAAATGTAAAGTTTAGAGAAGCATTGTTGCAGTAAGTTCTTTTCTTGGAAACTAGTCTAGTTTTGGTTTTTCGTTATCAAAGCTAGGGTGTTGGAAAAAATGGAGAGCATTTGGCCCACTACATAGTAATACTCTGGTTGTAATGTTTCAATATGAAAATAAATACAATGTATTGCTTGTTTTAAACTTTATTTCCTCTGTTAAAATGTACCAAGGTTTTACTCTCGGCTCCTGTTAGTTTATCTCGGAGCATTTGTCTACTCCTTTATGTTATTGGTTCAGTGTTGAGAGCTATAGGGTTTGAACCCTGGCCTTTGTCTCGATACTAAATTTATAGTTTTGTGTGAATATATTTATAAATTTATTTCTTGGTATTCTTATCAGTTTGACTCTTTTGAAATAAATTGATTTAGGGTTTTAAAATCTACTTTGTAGCTTCATTTTATTTCCAGAATTAATATATACCTATCATGATATTAATTCTTCTTTGAATGTTGAGCATTGGTAAAACCCTTTTTGGGCGAGTTCTCAGTTGAGACTCGAATCGTGGTAATTATTTGTTAAACCCGTGTAATGATAAGAGCTACGATGTAAGAAATGCCATCGAGATTAACTCTAATGAAATCTATGTTGATATTAGTATTTTTTAATAGTCTGGTTTATTTCGTGATTCTCTGTATTCAAATTGGTGGATGGAAATATTTTAAGCTGGTTCATATTATTTTAATGAACCCTTGGGTGAGCCCATAGGTCACGAACCTGAATCTTGTTGTATTCTTTTAGGGTGATAATTTCCATCCTGGGTGTACCTCATAACTATTCATTTACAGTCGTCGTTGACACTTGGTCAAATATAAAACTTTACAATAAAAGTTAAGGCAATGTTTTTCCACAAACATAAAATGTCTGAAGTAGTAGGTATGTTACAATAACAATGAATATTATGGTGAACCAAATGCATAGGGAGAACTCTACCTTGGAGACCATGCATCAGTCGGATATAACTTTGACACAAAACATTACCACTGGCAAATGGAAAATTATGAACTTCAAGCAAAAAAATGCTGGAGAGTTGAAGCCATCTCTAAAAATAAAGTCAAGAAATGCTTCTCAATCTTGACCGTTCCAAATGTATTCGAGAGGAAAATTCATGAATATTCGACTCTTCCACCAGTGAAGAATGAGCCGACACATACTCCAGTGTTGCGATACAAGGAAGGAGAATCTCCATTGGTACATGTCGAGGAAGTTTCAAAACATGTCGGAGAACAAGGGAGATTGCAGAGTATGGTCGAGACGATGCAAGATGGTGGGAAACACATCAATCGAGACTCCAAAAATGGACTACTGCGTCGACATACTTTGTCGAGAGGTTTGGAGGCAAGAAATTGACAGCTTAGGTATAAATCCCAATTTTCACACAGGAACAAGATCCTGAAGCTCATGTTGTCAAGTGTGAAAGAGAATGGAGAAGACTGGGATATAAAGATAGAAAAACTTGGCCGCATATCTTTCCAAGCATGCTCGACGACTTGCCAAATAAATGGTACAAGATGGAAGGAGAAATAGGTGATACCTTTGTTTGGAAAGAAATCAAAGAAAATTCCATGAAAGCCTTCCAATTTTCTCCATAGGAAGAGCGGCTGATTGAAGCGAGCAACCAAATCCAAAATTTTATGCTACAGATAAAAAATATAGTACCAATAGAAAAGAAGCCAATTGTTCGACAAACAACTGTTTTCCATAACATTCATTTGAAAGAAGTCCAACATTCGACACGATTGCGATTAGAAATAGAGAAAACAACCGGAAGGATTTTCCAGTGGACAGAATATCATCTAGCTATGTCGAAGCCAGTCAAAGCAGCTTTCAAGGTGGAAACTGCAAGGAAAGAAGATCCAGAAAGATTATCAGAAAAAGATTTCCCTCCAACATTCACGTACATGAAAGAAGGCAAAAGACCAATCAATGACAATAGAGCTCCATAGTGGATGGATGTGAAGGTCAAAATAAAATAAATACACATATCAAACGACGACAGACTGAAAATGTAAAAAATTGGCGATTACTGGGATGAAGAGAAAACATTAGAGATCACCAACCTCCTTAATGAATTTCAGGATGTATTCAAATGTGATTATAAATACTTGAAAGGACTTGTACAGGAGATGGGAGAAATGAAGATTCATATCAAACTAGACACCAAATCAATAAAGAAAAGATCTTACAAAATTGTTCATAAATATAAATAAATTGTCAAAGATAGAATGCATGATAAGATAGAACGCTTGAACTTATCATAAGCCTTATCATATAGCCTTAAGCATTAATTTTCACTGTGTTGAAATATAAAAATGAAAACATAAGCCTCACATATGATAAGAAAGAACGCTCGCACTTATCATTAAGCTTTAAAAGAGATATTCAACAATTCTCCAATAAGAAAACTCCTAACACATCCAACCATAAACTACAAATGGAGAGAGCTACTCTTTTAATAGAGTTTAGCTCCATCTCCTTACAATAAAAAATGATTTCTTTTCCTAGATTCACTAATATCTCCAAGGAAAAAAATACAATAAAATATCTAACAACCAACTCCTATCACAAGTAAACAATGAATAAATTAATGGAGTGATTATGCCATGTGTATCCTCCAAAGGTGGTTGACCATGTCAACAAGATCCAACTTATCCTACTCAAAGCTCATCCAAAACTCTTCTCACCCTTCAGCTTTCGCCAGGATCCATCCTTGAACCAGAAGTCTCTCACCCTTCAACAGAAGTGAGCCATATGTTGGTGACCTACGGGGTCAATTACGCCATGTGACATACACAATTGATTGAGTTATAACCTTAGGTTCGAGGGTTCTAGGAAAAAAATTAGATTGTATAAATATTTACATATCCTCAAGGATGTTTTAAAGTTACAGAAAGATATCTTGTAGAGTTGTAAGTATTGATGTATATGTGGATGAGTAAATGGATATACGTGCAAGCTAGGTTTAGGACATATACAATTAAATAAAATATTTTATAAACAAATAAGTTATGTACCTATTTGCTTTAAGTGGAAAATGAACAAGCATATATAACATGCTTCTATAATCCAATCCAAGTCATAAATTCCATTTCATCTCATAATGAAAGTTGTTCCATAAGTACATATTAGCTTATGTTTGGTCTACAATTAAGGAGATGGTTAGATATCAATAGGGAAAATATATGTACATAAAAACATATGTATATGAAAACATTTATACCTACATAAATTCAACCCAACAAAAAACTACATGGACTTATACATCTTCTCTTTTAAAGGACATAGTATATACATTGATATGAAAATGAACCATATAGTCCTTTCTAATGTATACTCCTTGATAAACAATGCAAAGGTAGACTCACAAGGATATGAGCAACATAGATCTATTAAAGTATCCATCAACGTTTTCTTTTAGCCGTGAGCAGCTTAGTTTTTTTAGCAGCTAGGTCTTAAAACCTTTATGCATTACCATTTCGTTAGCAGCTATCAAGTATTGAGCTTATATCCATCCGAAAACAATCGTGATAGGTAGACTATTAAAGATGTCAAACAAACAAGAGATGGATCCTATTCATCCTCTAGCTCATATGCTGATTGTCTGGATTAATAGTAAATAACGTAGTTCAATTAAATGTATTAAAGAAAACCATTATAAAAAGAACTTCCCTTGACACGAGTGTTGTACCTATAATGGTTGGATGGTCAAAATTACAATTGATCATAATAACACTTACAATCTTTACTGTATCTTGTATAACAGGATATCTTTTCCTAGGAGATTAGGTTAAATGTTTGGAATTTTAAAATATCAAAACATATAGAATTTGAATATGTTATGAGTTGATAGTTGTGTAATTGTAGATTTCATATCAAATGGAAAGAGAGGAGTCTTCGAGGAAAAAGCGTAGGAGGTCACGGTCATCAGGAATTGGTGTCTCCATTGATTATCAAAGGTTGTCGGCTTCACCTCGGGATTCTAGCTTATTGTATTTCACATTCATCCAACCATCGGTGAAGCCAAAGGGGTATAGATGATTCCACTATATCTTTTTGTGGGAGAACATTGATCCCGACTTTTTGTTGGTATGAACATTTATTTCTTAATACATGTATCAATTGTAATTTTGTGCATGTTCAAAAATTTTGTACATGTTTAATTTCAATTGTGTTTGTGCATGAAGCAGAGCAAGGTTCCAAAGAGGCTTGTAACTCTACAGAGAGGGACGAAAATCGAGCAAGAAGGACAGATGTTGAACCCAATGTGGGCATAGAGCAAGTTTTGCAAGAGCCTCGCAATTCTACATAGAGGGACAGAGGTCAAGCAAGGACAACATATGTTGAATTACAAGAGGGTTTTACACCCATAACAACTTATCCATCTAATTTACCCGATGAGCTTCCATGGGAAGGTGGTGTTCAACAAACTACCCTTGAAAGTTGTAGATCCCACTATGACAAGTTGCAAAATGATCTTTCTAGTTTGGATCTCCCTCTAGAGAGCAGACAAAGTCTACAGATTGTTTTGTGATCATTGCAAAAATTCATTGAGGCATATGAGGATCTCAGACCAAATACGAATGGATTTGTTGACTTGATGCAGAGGTGAAGGGAACAAGTGATGGGTCCGGACAAGTGGGAGGTTGTGAAGGAGAGAGTGACCAAAGAACAAGCCAATTCAATGTTTAATTTCAAAGACGGCCTAAAGAAAAAAATGTTTAAAGTGCAATATTTCAAGCATCCTGAGATTGCACATCTAATATATGATCAGTTCCTTGCAGCCTATGGTCGATTTCCATGCAACGATGAGGTTTATAATTATTTTTCCAGATATTTTTATGTGGATTTTTTTTTAGGAATGAAACCAAACTATACGAATCTTCATTCTGAATTTTATGGAGTTGGAAAGGGGCAAATATACAATCGAAAAGGTGCTCTTAGAGATCCCTCAACGATTTGACCTCCACCCCAGATATCTCACCCACCCAGGATTGTAGCATTAAAATCAGAGATGGAGCCCACATCCCAACTTGGGACAACTACTAGGGATTATGTTTCTGAAGGTTTAACAAAGACATTTGTAGGTGTTGATGTGGGATTGGCTCGCGAGAAGACTCGAGCCACAATCTGTCAAAAGTCTGTTTACAAAACAAATGAAGAGGTAGATGGAATGAGCATTGAATATCCCATGGATTATGCTAACGTTTGCCGTGATACAGCTTCAAATGTCCTATCCAATGACACATCCAGTACAGGAGAGGTGTGTCAAGTTTATGTACATACAATCTATTTAATTATTTTATTCATTTTGAATTGAACTTTTTGTTACATTATATTTTTTATGTATAGTAATAGATATATTAGGTTAATGTTTATTGGTTGCAGTTTTCTAGAATGTTGAATGAACATAATTTTTTTATTTTCCACAAGTGAAAATGTAGAAGAGAATGTAGAAGAGCATCTAGGAGAGGTATATTTATTATTTACATATTTATATTTATGTTTGAAATATATTGTATGTTTTTTTGAATTTGAATTTATCTATGTATCTTATTGTTAATGTGACTTATCCATGCAGGTTCATTTAGATTCCAACTTTTTTAATGGTTTTCCATCTCTTGTGAGCTCGTTATTTTAATTTTTTTGTTTCGGTTTTAAGTGAATTGTTTAATTTTAGTTTATTTTACTTGCACAATGTTTTTTTTATTAACAAAATTTAAATTTCAGGGAACCCTAAACATATCAAAATTAGTGGTGAGGATATAGGTTCTTTGATGGATGTGGATATTGGCACTGAGGTAATTTTGTTAATAATTGAACTATTCTTTTCAATTTTTTTTGTAAGTTTAATATTTTGATTTTTGAATTTAGTTCCTAATTGTTTGAATAATTTATGAGATTCATAATTTTCTTTTATACATGTTGCAGGTTGGGTCTCGTCGAGGAAAAGGGAAGACCCCAGTGGATGATAGTGGTGGACTTTCATTTAGAGAAACTGAAGTAATCTTGTTAATAATTGAACTATTCTTTTCAATTTTTTTTGCAAGTTTAATATTTTTTTTTTGAGTTTAGTTCCTAATTGTTTGAATAATTTATTAGATTCATAATTTTATTTTATACATGTTGTAGGTTGGATCTCTTCGAGGAAAAGGGACAACCCCAATGGATGATAGTGGTGGAATTTCATTCAGAGAATGATTTCTATTTGTCTTTATTTGTTTTTTCGTACTGCCATATTGGATACATCTTCATGTTGATACATATGATGTAGTTGTTTTGGACATCTTGGGACTTTATGTTTGAATTATATATGTACACTGAACTTACATGTCAAAGAACTTTTTTTTGGATTATATACATGTACGTTGATCTTGGCATATATTATGTACTTACTTTGAATGATTTAAATTTTTTGGGGGCTAATTACATAGCATGTAATTTGTGTGGTAAATGCTTAGAATATGATTTTGCATGATGTTCGTGAATGTTTGTTCAATCTTCAAATTGTTTTAAAATATATTAGTACACATGTTTTAATGTTTAAACTATTTTATTTTAATGTTTAAATGATTCATGCTTTCAATTTTTAACTATTGATTCATATGTTCAATGTACATGTGAACAATATTGAAATGTTCAATAATTGAATTTCAGTTTATGCTAGCCTTAAGTTTTGATAGGTGCAATCTAAAGTTATGAATGTTAGGAATGTTAAGAATGAATGTTAGGAAGTTTTGATAGATGCAATCTAATGTTAGGAATGTTAGGAATGAAAATCTATGAGTGCAATCTATGAGTGTTAAGATGTAAATAAAATTTAGTGAAGGTTTCAATCCTTTTTTTGTTTGATAATATATGATCTTGGTTTCAATAGTAAACTTGAAATGATTACTTGAATCTTGAAATGTTCAATCATTGAATTTCAGTATATGCTAGCCATAAGTTTTGATAGGTGAAATTTAAAGTTAGAAATGTTAGGAATGTTAAGAATGAATGTTACGAAGATTTGATAGGTGCAATCTAACGTTAGGAATGAAAATCTATGAAAATCTATGAGTGTTGAGATATAAATACAATTTAGTCTTAAGTTTTGATAGCTGCAATATAAAGTTATGAATGTTAAGAATGCATGTTAGGAAGTTTTGATAGGTGCAATCTAATGTTAGGAATGAAAATCTATGAGTGTTGAGATGTAAATAAAATTTAGCCTTAAGTTTTAATAGGTACAATTTAAAGTTAGGAATGTTAGGATGTTAAGAATGAATGTTATGAAGTTTTGATAGGTGCAATCTAATGTTAGGAATGTTAGGAATGAAAATCTGTGAGTGCAATCTATGAGTGTTGAGATGTAAATAAAATTTAGTGAAGTTTTCAATCCTTTTGTTTTCTGATAATATATGATCTTGATTTCAATAGTAAACTTCAAATGATAACTTGAATCTTATATAAATGATTCATACTTTCAATTTTTAACTAATGATTCATATGTTCAATGTTTAGGTACCACACTTTTGTTAGTTGGTGAATTATAGAAGCAACTGAAATCATGGCAAATGGGTATTTAATGATTTTTTGTTTTTTAATCATAAGATAGGATTCTACGATTGTGAAGCTTATGCTAAATTAGAGCATTGATTTTAGACAACAATTTGATGAATTTTCATCGGTTTGTTGTAAATAATCATTGCTCTAATTTAGCATAAGCTTCACAATCCTGGAATCCTTGCTTGTGATTAAAAATCAAATGATTGTTATCTCCATTTGTCATGATTTCAGTTATGTGAACTTAACAAGTGATATTATCCTTATGCATGTATCATTTAAAATTAAAAACCATAGGTTAGCAAAGTTCTAAAAAACGCATGTATCATATTTATATCAATTTTTTTTTCCACCACAAAGCCAGTAATTGATCAACCCATCTAATGGATCAAGAATAATAATTTCTCATTATTAAACACATTAGAGAAGCATGAAATGGATCAGATGAATACAAAATCTAGCCGATTTCTCGGTGATTCCTCAGTGACATCATTCAGTCAAAAGTAAAGATTCAGGGCAGAGTGTGGGGACAACCACATTTGTTATCTCATCCCTTAAGTGGTCTAATAGACATATGGGGACTAGAATAAAGTACTTTAGATAGATTTTATGATGAAATTAGATATTAAAGACAACATTCCATATAGCTGAAATATAACATTTTTCAACTTCTTCCAACTTTTATTAAAGTTCTCATTACCAAATAATTATCTAATTGATTTCAACATGCTAAAATACAATAATTTAAACTCTTATTCTAGTTCACATTCGAGATCATAGTCATAGTTCAAAGAAAAAAATATATTGTACACAACATTTGACATGCACAAAAACATCGATCAATTCATTTTTGATATAGTTAAAAATATCACAATATAATGTCGTCCTCAATTATCCGTTGATGGTCATATTTGGACAGTTTCTATTTTCTAGTTTTTAATTTTTTTTCGATGGAACTTGTACCGATTTTATTCGAGATGCACATACTAATTCTTTTTTCGATGGAACTTGTACCAATTTTATTCAAGATGCACATAACATCAGGTTCATAATCCTGAAAGTAGACATAATTTTCAGTCATATGGGTTTGTTGAAAAACATAACCTTTTAAAATGATGGATCCTCTCTCGTATATAAATCCATTGTCATCGTAGTCCTCCAATAACTTCATCATTCCTTCAGTGCATCACATCAAATAATATTTTACATTTTCGTTGTTGTCTAAAAGTGCAATCACAACAAAAAAATCTCATCTGCACATTACAATTGGCGTCAGATTTTTTAAATCAATTAAATTGACTATACACATAAGGTGATGGACAAAAATGAACAATCAAATGAAAAATAAACAAGATCATTACCTTTACTAACAAGATCTGAAATTCTATCGCCATTAGATGATATTACTATTTCTTCCGATTCTAATTCTTCTACGCTTGCTAGTGGCATTTTTCCCTTTGGATTAATCTCTGTGTGTTTCCAATGTTTTACGTAGTTGTTCATTATTTTTCCACAAACTTCTGTAGATTCAACATTTTCAGTGCAAATATGACAAAAGCATGATTGCTTTCTACTGTCAAATGCAAACACGTTTTGAAGGATTTTGTTTGAATAGATTGTAAATCTCTAGTCTCATGTATGGTGATAGCCTTGTATGGGATTGATCTATCTATATCTTGGACCCCAAGAAGCCAAAAAACATGCACAATAAATGATAAATCACAAATGAAAACTTTTACTGTTAGTGTACATATACTTAAATGTTAGTGTACATTTTTTTAAATTGACAATTAATATAAATTTAAAACATCGAGTACATACCTGCGCACATCGTTTGATTGTTGATTATAATCATGGCTTAGATGTGATTTACACCATTGGACAACCTCTGCAGCTGAATGAAATCGTGCAGAAGAATGGTTCATTTTCCAGCTTCGAAGTGCTCTTTTTACGCATGCTCCTGCACCATCATGTTCACCTTTTCCATGTCCAGTTTCAAAGAAATTCCAGCAATGTTTAATGGCCAATGCTTTATGAATTTCACATAACCAAAAAAATGATTGTGAAGATTTAAATTGTCCCGCACATCCATCTGACCATATCTAATGTTCATTGAAGTTAACTTCACATCTTTTTAGTGAATCATAGAAAATATTTTCAATACATTGTTGAACAAAATGTGTATCATGTGTATGATCATCGCTAATATAAAAGTGATTCTCTTTAATCACATCTTGATTGTCACACGTGCTTTCAATGCCATCAACATCATGTTGAGAATGTCTATGTAGAACATTGACAAATATCGAAACTTGGTCAAAGTGATATTATTCACTTTGTATCTATTTTGTGCATCTAATGTGTAGTTTTCTGCAAAACCAACTACAAACAAAATTGTTCTGGGTGGGAAAAATTCACAAGACTATTTGAATTGAAGGTCTTGTCACCGTGCTCTATGTGAATGCTTGGTGTATTTATAAAATTCACTTTCAAATTTCTTGAGAAAATCTGTCACACATATTTTATCTTCTCGCAAATCAATTCTTTTGGAATGTGCATTGATAGAACTTGTAGCATAATTGTTGTATTCATATCTACTCCAATTAACGCTTACAATTGACAGTGACTAATCATTATCGATAAGATATTTATTGTGGAATAAAACCAGATTTCCACAACGATGACAATGTTTTCCATTGACACATTTCTTATTATAAAGTACTTCATCGTGGTCTCTCTCACATAGAGTTTGAGATATGAATTCATGTATTGTGGGTGGAGGTGGTGAATTTGTCCAAAACATTTTACCAAATTCAAGAAATGTATCATAATATAATTGAAATTGCACATGATAAGGGAAACAACATGTGTCATGTATAGTAATAGATCTAACATACCATGGTTTTTGTTGCATAAATATAGTGATTGACATATTAATTCCATGATGATCCTCCTTGAATTTATTGAACAATTGTACTTGTATAATTTCCATTATATGTTTTGGACAGCTTTCATATACATTTCATGATACTCTTTGTTGTATCACATCGCTTGAATTTGCTGAAACTCTAGCATGTGCCAACCAATATTTTTGTAGAATATCTTCAACACCTTCTCCCATTCTATCTTTGTAAGGTTGTCTACAAATAATTGCCCAGCAAGCAAGTTCATCATTTTCATCTATTTGCATTCTGAATTTGCTATGTTTGTATAACGTCTTTCTTGAAGTTCCAATTGTTTTTGCTAGTTGTGTTGTCAAACGATTTTGTCTAGTACTAGATGAAACAATTGCTGTCTGAATTGCTCTACGTGCAGCACTGGTATCTTTCTTCCTGGATTTTTCAATTTTTTTATTGCATCACCTATATTTTCTATCACATTATGTTTCAATTTAGACTCTTTTGTTGCCTTGTGAATACCCAATAATGACGTAGCACCGTCTAACTTCTTGTACACTAATAAACATCTCAAAATTTGTGCTTTTCTTGCTATTAAATAATCTTTGAGAATATCATCATAAATTTTTGTAGCACAATATAGTGCAACATGTACAGGTATTTTTTCTCCATATTTGTCGCAATGAATGTCTTCTAACGTTTCATCATTAATGGTGAAAGTACTTATATATCAAGTTGAATTTAATTTAATATATATCCAAAAATACAATTCATTATAAAAAATGAATTTGAAAAATACATGATATATACATACCAAGTCCAATTTCTGGATCTTGAACTTGATCTTCAATATTGACTTCATCAACATTAGCATATAAATCACTGTTTACATCTTCAACAATGGTCTCTTCAACTTCAATTTGTTCTTCTTGTACTCTATTTTCAATTTCCATTTCATCAACATTATCATGTAAATCTGTATCTATATCTTCAATAATTCTCTCTTCCGTTTATGCAACCCTTGCTTTTTTGGCATTATATCTGAGTTTTTGTTTTTCCCTATTAGCATCATCATCATGTTTACAATCACTCTTTCTTTGACGGTTTCTCTTACTGCCCATGATTGTTTAATCTATAGATGATAAATTAAAGAATCATCACTTTATAGTAAAAAAATAAAAATTTAAGATTTAAAAATAGTTACGAAATTTATAAAAACATGAACTGAAATTTACTTCACCTTAACAAAATCTTGTAAGAGTCCTTTGAAGAAAAACTCCTTGGAAAGAAATTTCCTTTGAAAAAACCCATTGAAAAGAAATCTCCTTTGAAAAAAACCTTCTTGGAAAGAAATAAAAACTCCTTGACAATAAATCTAATTTGAAAAAACCCCTTGGAAAAAAATAAGAACACCTTGTAAAGAAATCTTCTTTGTAAAAACCACTGAAAAAAAAAAACTTCTTTGAAAAAATACCTTGGAAAAAAACCTTCTTTGAAAAAACCACTTGGAAAAATACTTTGGAAAAAAAAACTCCTTTGCAAAAATACCTTGGAAAAAAAACTCTTTGAAAGAACCCCTTGCAAAGAAATAACTACTTTGCAAAAATACCTTGAGAAAATAACTCTTTGCAAAAACTCCTTGCAAATAAATAAGAAGGAAAAATACCTTAGAATAAAAAATCTTTTGCAAAAATACCTTGAAATAAAAACTCATTTGCAAAAATACCTTGGAAAAAAAATTCTTTGAATGTACCCATTGAAAAAAAAACCTTCTTTCAAAAAATCACATAGAAAAATATTTTGGAAAAAAAAAAACTTCTTTGCAAAAATACATTTAAAGAAAAACTCTTTGAAAAAATCCCTTGCAAAGAAATAACTCCGTTTTGCACAAATACCTTGGAAAAAAAACTCTTTGAAAAAACCCCTTGCAAATAAATAAAAATGAATAATACCTTCGAATAAAAATTCATTTGCAAAAATACATTGAAATAAAAACTCCTTTGAAAAAATACCTTGGAAAAAAAACTCTTTAAATGCACCCCTTGGAAAAAAACCTTATTTGAAAAAACCACTTAGAAAAATACTTTGGAAAAATAAACTCATTTGCAAAAATATCTTGGAAAAAAAATACTTTAAAAAAAACCTTTGCAAAGAAATAACTTATGTGCAAAAATACACTGGAAAAAAAACTCTTTGCAAAAAAATAAGAAAGAAAAATACCTTGGAATAAAAAATTCTTTGCAAAAATACCTTGAAATAAGAACTCCTTTGCAAAAATGCCTTGGAATAAAAACTCTTTGAATGTACCCCTTGGAAAGAAATAAGATGAAAAATACCTTGGAAAAAAAACTCCTTTTGCAAAAGAAATATCCTTTGAAAAACCCTTCAAAAATATTTTGACCAGACATATGCGAAAACAAAATGTGTGAAAATAATGAATCTATTTAGTTTTATTTATATAAATATAGATAATGTAAATTTTTTTTTTCCCATCAGATAAAATTTTTTTGCGTTTCGCTTTTTGGCTGAACAATCTTTGTTATAGATAATGGTTCCTAACGGAAAAATATTATTCGGTCGAATAATCTCAGAGACCTGAAAACTTCACTGTTCTACACAGTTTTTAGGTTTCTCCATTTTCGGAAGGTAAAAACAATCTTTTACACTACAAATCAACTGTCCGATTTGATACCATTAGTTTCATCATTGAATCTACTTTCCGTAGGTATAGATTTTGTTGTGTATAGGTGAGATCTGATATATTTTTTTTTTTTTCTTAACATGTGTCGAGTTTGGTTTCATCTCTTTCAAAATACGGTGAAATGAAAAATCCATAACTTTAAAAATACACCACCAAAAAACTTGAAACAAATATGGTGTAGTTAATTGGAGTGTCTAATTCAAAAGGGTATTCCTAGATTTTTTAGTTTTCGAGTCAATTGAGAGAAATGTCATGCAACAAAAAATATGTTGAAAATCGACAAGGTTTCTCCATTGATTGAATTTAAAAAAAATAATAATTAACATATAGATCCATTGGTTACAAACTTATAGTCATGCAGTAATACATTGTGTGTAGATTGTCGTAGCATATTTTGCTTTTGCAAAAAACAAGTTTAACAATGATTTTATGCGCACAACAAAACATGACTATTTTTTAGTTCTTTTATTTTATAAGAACACACTGTCAAATATTTGCCAAATCAACACATCAAATCTCAATAAAAAAAATTGCAAAAAATTATGAATAGAAAGCTAACATAATTCTCTAAAAGTTTTCTTTTTACTGAAAAGTGAAATTCTAAACAAAAATATCACTTTTGTTCGCCCAAAGTGTAACGCCCCATATTTCGACTAGACAGGTTTATCCGTGACACATATTGAACTTTATTTTCTTATTATCTGTTGGACTTAACTAGACTGGGTAAACTATACTTATGACACGATACACCCGATTATATGTTGCTACCATGTGTATGTCGTTATTATGTTATGTTGTCACTATGAATATGATGTTATGATATTATGATCTTACTATGTTCATGCAATTAATAGGTTATGGTTATCATGAGATTCGTTTCTTTTATGATGACGATATATATGTTTTAACGTTTTCATTAATGGAATGTGAAATATATGATGTTATACGTGGATGCCATCCTATGATGAAATTGATTGAATTGTTATATGTCATGCATACTTGTGATGAGCTAAAATTGTGGCGTGAAATAAAACGATGTTGATGATATAGATAAATTGGCGATCGAATGGAAATGCTTGTTATAAAATGTGTATTTTGCGAAATACTAACCTACAGGATACAAGGGCTATGGGATAGCGAGATACTTGATCTAATACATGGGATAAGAACTTTTCCATGCAGTAAAAGCTTAGCAACCAAAATTGATGATACGATGACACAAACCGATAATCTCGATAGCAGCAAAGTATGAGTCGATAAGGGTGTAGGCCCAGTATGTTGAGAGGGATGGATGTGTTTCCCACCCTAGGTTTCCATGATACCCGAGGTCGTGGGAGGCCCGTGCTGAGACACACTCCCCATGTTGTTGTGATGACGATGGTCGGATGCCTGCTAGGGGAGGATAGGTCCGCTGCTCAGCCGACGCTATCGCTCTCAGGTTCTATGTGGTCAGGTCGGTGAGTCTGACATCCACTTTTGTACTAGCAGAGGAAGGATAGGGAGGATGGAGGACATAGGTTATGATGGGAGGATATGTTAGTTAGTATTGTTGAGGGTTGGATATTCCTTGATCTTTAGTTAGTGGGAGTAGATACCCTTCCTGTACTTGGTTGATTAAACTAATGTAAACATAAAGACAATGATGTTAAATCGTAAATGGTTAACTGTTAAATAACCGAGGATGTTAAAGTAATTATACTATATATTATGCTTGCTCTTCTGCATGGGGGTAAATACTATTATTGGTTAGCAGGTATGCATAGGCGGAATGGGGTTTTTTTATAGTACACATCCGACATGTGCATACACTGGCCATGCATGCACACCTTGTACGTGTACAATATTACTGGTGTATAACATACTTGTCATGCTTGAATAGTAGTATAAATGTCATAGATAACTCAATTAAGGATACATCAATCAACTTAGGTAATTAACGGTTAGGTTGTTAATGTGTAAATAAGTGAATTAGTAATTATATGAAAACATTGTAATAATAAATTAAGACAAGTGTCGTCAGTTAACATTGTCATAGGAGAACTGTTGTGAATAGGGTAACGATAGTGTCTAATTAATTAGTAAAATTGTTTAAGCCCTCACAAGTGCTTTGTTTATAAGAACAAGGATATTATATTGATGATAGGGTACTCATGTGATAAACAAATAATTAAGAATACTATGATTAATTCACCTGTTATTATTGTTAAATGGTGATTTAATTATTATTATTAATTAATAAATGGTGATTTAATTATTATTATTAATTAATAAATGGTGATTTAATTGTTATTATTAATTAATAAATGGTGATTTAATTATTATTATTACTTAATTAATAATATTCCAGCAACATTTATATCCCTATCGTAACAATTGCAATATAAGTAAGATTTAAAATATTGATTTATAAATTAATATTGTGTGATTATTTCCATTTCAAAAGTTAGCCATAATAGGATAATCATTCTTGAATGGATGTGATGTGAAGGAATAGGTATTAAATATTATTTATTTATTCAGTATGAGTCTTAAAGTTTAAGTTACATGATAAGTTATCTTGTCGGATTGGTAAAACCATTAAGACATGCCTTGTCCCAAACTGAAAAGTCAAACTAGAACATATATTATTGTATTATTTTATTCAAAAAACATTAAGTGCAAATATGGTGAATAAATGGAGAATTATTAAAATAGATCTCGAATAGAGAACCCGTAGGTAATACCTCCTACCATAATAAATACTTACCATCGAATAATTAAAGTACAATCAATTTACTGTAAGTGCATTAATTGTCGGTGCATTAAGTGAAGAAATATATTATTATATTGTAAACTTGTATAAATGTTAAAGTCAGGGGATTTAATGATTGAAGGGCTCGAGAGAGGGAATTTGGGGCGGTGGAGTAAGCCTCAAGTCTTCTCGAGGAAGGAAAGGTATTTAGAGAAGGGTGAAGGGAGAAGAAGGGGGGTTTTTCTTTGGGGGGAGAACTGTGATTTTGGAGGTGAAGCTGAGGAAGGGGTAAACTCCAACTCCAAGGAGGAGGTGGAAAAATCATAGGGAAAACTGCACCTATGGAAGTATAGTAAGGAATGATGCTCTCGGGATTATCGGTTTGTGGGCTCGGGGGCTAGGAAACCCGTCGGTTTCCTAGGGCCAGCATGATAAGAGCTGGTCGGTAGGGTGGTTCATTCAATCGGTTGCTAAGCTTTAAGGACAAAAATCGGGAAGGAAATCTACAGCAAGCTATGAGACAATCTACAAACTTCAAACTTCTGGCAACAGGTATTTTCCTTGTCAATTATTAGTTTATTATGCTGAAACATACTCTTACACTCTTATGTTGAAATATGTACATGAAATAAGGTTAGGAAATTTTCATTTGAATAGCGATATATTTATCAGAAATGTATACGAAATTTCATTTGAACAACATAAAATTTCATTGGAAATTTTCTGAACTAGATTAGGGTAAGATTAATACATAGAAAATGACTTAGGGCTCTCTTGGAAAACCGGAGCATTACATTTGGTATCAGAGCCGTAGGCTCAAAAACTAGGACCTTAGGGCCTACTTACAACCTAGACACAATTTGAACAGAAAATTTTGAAATTATGTATACACATAGCATCCTCAACCTGAACGTAGAAACTTGAACAAAAACAACCTGATGCAAAAGATAGAATAGATCATTACAGTCACGACCCTCTCGATTCCACCCTGGAGATTCTTAGTTACAGTGCCCACAACTCTTGCTTCCTGCAAGAGAAAAGATAAGCTTAGAAAATAAATAATAAATAAAGCTCAGAAAGTAAATAGAAATATTAAACAAAAGAAAAGACAAGCTTAGAAATTTTGAATAAGTATCGAAGAAAATAGACCATCTATATATATATATATAAAACCTGCAACAATTTATGAAAAGCGCTTTGTCACATGAAATGCTTGAAAATATACCAATTTTTAAGAACCCTTAGGCGACAGGGGCCTTGTCCACCTGCAGAGTTCTCCCTGGACATAACTTAGGAACTAAAGACAGAACGGAATTTTTCACTTGGGTGCACTGGGCCCATGTGTAAGAGGTAGATATCGGATCCTACAGTAGAATGGTCTTAAGTCGTTGGATTAGTTCTACCAATTTAAAATTCAAACTACGTCCTCGTGAATTGTTTCTGGAAATAGAAGCACAGGATTACTATATATTGGCATGGTCTGCTGGCATTACTACAAAAGATAAAATTAAAATGACCCAAGTCACCCTGGCCGCTATGAGTAAAATTGTTAACGAATATAGACCATGGTGATGAGAAACTAGAAATTAGTAAGCTGCCAGTCCAGACTTCCCAAGCCATACCGAGAATTTGGATGCCTAGCCACGGTGAAAACATTGGTGCCTCTTTGCAAAGGAAATATTAAAAAAAACAAAACAAATTAAATAAAATTATAATAAAATACACAATGCAGTTCAAGCAGCTGATTCAATCATCTGAAAAGCAATTCTTGCCCGCTGCATCTCGTCCAAAGAACTATCTAGGGTTTAAAACTGGAATAAACCCTTGACTAAAGTTTCATGAAGAAAACATCGTATTACTTCACTAACCCTTTGCAAGGTTTCATAGATCCCATTTAAGGTTTTCTAGGCTTTGAACTGAAAACCAGAACAATGAATGGCATTTAACAGGAACTATATAAAGCATAAAAATATATATATATATATATATATACAAATATAAAAATGGCGGAGAAATCTTAAAACTTCCAACTCGGCAATAGTTTTAACGACTTAAAACTTCATGCCGAAATTAAACCAAATGCCCTCTGTGTATTTATTTTTCGAGATAGAACTTACCATACAAAAAGGCCCAACAAAGCGATTGCAGAAGTAAGACATATAGTGATGATGACAGTAAAAGCGAGCATGGAGGGTCGGAGACTTCTGGCCGATAATGCAGAGGAAATGGCCGGGTTTACATAGACTGAAAACTTTGACTGATTTTTTTGGCGGGCTTCTGGGATTCGCCATGGCTCCGTAAGTCTGAAACCCTGAATTGAACCGTATGGTGCTTGTGTTGATAAAAAGGGAAAATGGGAAGGATGGAGGAGGGCAACATGATGAAGATGAGCATGCCTACCATTACCATGTCGGGGAGCTTCAATCCCCTACGCAATCCTGGTGGCCACCTTACGTGGGTAATGAGGGTAATGAGGAGAGTCCATATCCAGGACTGGCCGATATACCAGGGAATTACATTGCAGGGATTTATAATTATCTAAGTACCGATTGAATATAAGCATGGTAACAAGACATATATATATAATAATAATAGGTAAACTGAACAACACTGCATGTAGCAGCACATGTGAGAAGGAGGCAGAGCTGCCCTTGCGAACAAGAGGAACCCTAGATAAACCAGTAGGGAAAACCAACATCACGAATATATGATGCTAAAGAGAACTACGTTTCCATACCTAGTCCAGGAGGGCGAGTAAGAACACCTTTGTAGAATACATGCTCTGAGTTCAGGCGGATTACACAATAGCTGCTGCACCTAGTTGCAGAGCTCATCCTGAGAGAAAACAAATAAAAATCAGACACTCTGGCCTCATGAAAACTCTTTCGTCCCTATTACACAGCCCTCGCAGCTAGCACTCTCGTTGCATAGTTGCAGAGCCTTGAAAAAAAAAAGAGTTCACCCGCGCGCGAGGTAGGTGGAGACTTGAGATAAAGAAGACCACCTTCAGCTGGGGCTCCCCACCGGAGTCCGCCTGGAAGCATGCACACCGGCGCGTGGCAAGCATGCAGGAGACCCTCACTTGGGCTCCGCGGCTGATTCCACGATGGTGAGGTAGGTATCGTAGGTGGAGTCAAGAGAATGGGGGAGTCTTGTGGTGGGGAAGAGGTGATACTGCAAGCTACCTTCACGTGTCTTCACGCGGGCACCTTGGAGCGATTGGTTGAGTGAGGCGGTGAAATGGAGTCGATGGGAAATAGAGCTGTGATATCCCTCCTTCTTTCCCTATTAGTTGATAAATGTATATTACAAATAAGGATGAAAGTATAAATATATATATATATATATCAAGTAGTTATACTTATATGTATATAGATATAAGGAGAGAAAGTGGAGTTTTGTATGAAGTATCTTTTATTTAGTTTTAAACTATATTTATTAAAGATAAAATTATATACACTCCTAAGAGAGGAGGAAGTATAGCATTTTATTTTTAGATTGCTATTTACTATGATATAATATGGTTGAAGAAGTATCGCAAAATTTATTCGTTTATACTAATTACAAAGAATTCTTTATTTTGAGAATATGTATAGCATATATGTGTACATTTTGTAACATATAACATACCAGGTATAGGTGTGTGAGATAGGCTTTGATTATAAAGATTTTCGAAGAAGAAAACCTAAGAAAACTTTGAAAGAGTTAGAAAAGTAAAATTGGTTCACTTATACCTTTATTAAGAGAACACCTTTTCTTACTCGATTTTCCTCGGGAAGACATCAGCTCACATCTCGACCTTAACGCCACTACTCCCATGAGTTAGGGTTTTGTTTCCTTCTTTGTTGAAGTGAGGCGATCCGCCATTTAAAAAGATTTGGGAAATATTTATAGATGTGCAAAACGTTGGATATTGGGCGACACGTGTTGAGAATGGTGCTACTAAGATCCAAAAAGCTGGTCTTTTCCATTTATTAAAACTAGATTTTATTTTAGTAGTGGGGAAAAGAAAGAGTAACAGAATCTTAAACTAAACATCCACTAAGTCTTCGTAGAAACATTACAGCTAATTCGGCTGACAGATGTCAACTCTCGGGGAAACACCATTCCATTTAAACCGAGCTCGTGTATGGGGATAGTCGAGAAGGTGGAGGAGCAAATCAAGGAGATATCCTTGTGAGTTCATCTCCATCACGTGGAGTAAGTATTAAAGGAATTATTGGTGGGAGGAAATGATCGAAGAGGAGTGACACTTGTGTGCTTAAGTGCTCCATATTAAAAAAATGGTAGGGTAATATAAAGGTGATTAAGAAATTTTAGGAGCTTGTCTCCTTGATTGTCAACCACTGCCAACTACCGATTTGTCTTAGTGGAGGAACCGCCTTAACTGAGCTCGATGCTACTGCCAGAACTTCCACGATCTCTGAAGTAGTTGTAATCTTAATAGGCAATCTGTTAACAAGCTTGATTGTAGGGAATTGGTTTTGTGGCTCGCGAGGTATTTTAGTTGAAGGGTAGCGATGGAAAAGAGGGATACGGGGGAAAAATATGCTCCTGAGTTCGTCTCCCCTATAAGTCGTATTTCCATAAGAGAGGGCATGGGGAGGGCTCACGGGAGGGATGGTTACATCAAGAGTAGCCTCTCCATAAGAACTGGCAGGCTATTGCCAAACCAAACCCTGGAACGTCTGTATAGTGTGGGATAGAGATTTCAGGGATACAGAACGAACGTTGCAGTGTTAAGTTGATTTATGCGCAGCACCCAGACCGATGAGATTCGATAGACTATTACGGTATAGTTTAACAATGGAGAACGCCCAGATCGGCAAGGTCTCTGTGTTAATAGAGAATGTGGGTTAGTATTATACGTTTGAATTATTTAAAGTGTTAGATTGGTGTTTTCCTGTGAATGATCTAATCCTCATATTTTGATGCTACTGCGAATTGTTTGATTGTTGTTTGGAATCAAATGAAAATGTTGTTGTATATTCACGTTTGTGTGCCTACTTGAAACATGTTACGGTTTCCCTATTTAAGTTCAATACTGAGATCAACTCTGTATCTTCATTACAGTATTCAATGTTGATGCTCAGATCGACTTGTATTTTTAGTACAATGCACAGTCCTTATAGTCAGATCCGTTTCCGTCTTTAAGTAGAATATGGAGATCGACTCTGTATTTAAATTACCCTACTCGATCCTTATTTTCAGATCGATGTTTGTTTTGTAATTTCGGTATTTTATTTCTCTAAGAATTCAGATCAGATCGATCTCGGCAATCTGTCGGCATTTCCAGTATTTTATCTCTTTAAACCTTTTGATAAAATAATCCCTTATTTGAAGCTGTTGCGATTTAAGTTGTAGATCACGGTTGTCTGTTGAAGGATAGGGTAGACCTCTGTCTTTCTGCGGGATTTCTAATTGGTAAAATGAAAATACATATTAGTTGTTTGTGCAGGTAGAAAACAAAAACCTACCTTGTATTAGTGAATTCAGATCTAGATTGTTATTCTGAAATCGTGAATTACATTTCTATTGCTTATGCTAGATAGTTTTGTACTATGCTGAATGGAAGCATAGATCTATCCTTTATATCGACAGGAAATAGTTGCTCTGTTTTCTAGAATCCATTTGTTTGATATTTAGGCTGTCGCAGTCTGGGAGATACCAATTTATCTCCGGAAATTGTTTACTAGATTGCCGGATCGCAGAGGTTGAATCTATGTACTTCTTCGTTTTACTTTATTGCCAAAAACACATTTTGTAGAGACGCTGAAATGAAATGGATTGAAAGTTGTAAGACTCTGTTTTCTAGAATCCTTGAGTTACGAATTGTTTTCCTGTTAGTAAAGATCTAAGTTTTGGAGATATTTCCAGAGGGTTCGATTTAAAATATATATATATAGTTATACTCTGTCATTGTTTGAACTCTGATCACTTAGATCATATCATCACGGGCTATGTTTATAATCGAGGTGTCGTGGATCTCAATTGAATTGAAATCATTTTTTTTGCTTATAGCTGGAGGGAATCGATAGTTTTCAAAATCTTTGTTCCAGATCTGCATTGCTACTGAAAATGTGTTACCTTCTGGATATTCCGATGAGTTGGATTAACCCTTTTTTTTATTATAGATTCGTTGTTGAAATTATGGATATCGGTTCGTTAGAAATCATGGATCTCTGTTTTGGGTACCTTTGTGATACTAAAAGCGTAGCTATAGGTTTGATCTTTGAAATGGTGGATCTTAGTTTACGTTGGAATCACGGATCTCTGTGCTACTGCGAATTTGAGGAGACCATTTGTGATCTTTAGTGTTGACTGTAAGGGTCCTCTATACTGAACCAAGTACTTCATTGTAGTTGAATTTTGTTTATTATTATCATCTCAAAGTTACTTTTGCAAGATGTATGTTAACAATTATATACGTTGCAGGACACTAGTGTCGATCCATGGTCGCAGGGTACTAGTATTTAAGTTGGTATATTTCTGTTGACCTCGGAAAAATAGTATTGAAATACGAGCAGGTTATGAAGATCTGAATCTATTTTTTGAAATGGTAATACAGGGACAGGATCCCCTGTAAATCTGATTGATGTTATCATAAATAGGAGAATTAAACTCTCTATGAGTTAAGCAATGAGAAGTGGAGTTTCATATTGTAAATCACTGTTGCATGATGCAACCCTCGAGGTTGAGCAATAATAAGATAACACGCTTCGTGGACGTAGCCCAAAGAGTTGGGTGAACCACTTATATATGCCTCTCTTTATGATGTGCTTATTATTTGTTTTCTGATATGTTCATTATATGTTTCTTATGTGCCTTAATTTTCTTTGAAAATTTATAAAGGGTGAATGTCTATACCAGTGTACCAATGTAGATCTTGGTAGGGAAAGTGCGTTTGTTGACAATGTCATGGTCTTATAGACATATTTGGTGTTTAAGTATGGTTATGTAATCATTAATGGGTAAGACATCTAAATGTATCTGATAAATTATAAAGGATGTATGTAGATGTATGATAAGTTATAAGTGTCATGATTTTTCGGCAGGACAATATTGTCCAGTTAAATGTATGTAGTGAAAGAATAAGGCATCAATAGAAAATGTGAATGTTGCAAGGTGTTACATAGGGTTTGTTTTATTTATCTTTATTATGTGCTGTGAAAGATTTTTTTTTTTTTAAATTTCACTATCCTAACATCAATATTTGGGAGATGTTACATATGGTATCAAAGCACAAGTTGCTACACTCGGGCCTATAGTGGGCTCAGCATGAGGAAATAAGTTGGACGAACCAGGAAAGGAACTCCATTCGGAAATAAGTATCAAGGTAGATTTAGTTCAACGCCTGGCAAGAAGTAACCGACAAGTTGTTCGGGATCGCAAGTAAGTATGTTCCACTTTCTGAAGCATTATAATAACATAAAATTGTTTATATGTGAACGTGTTTCACTATGTAGTTGTATAGTGGTTATTGGAAAATATTATGAAGGAATATTTTCTCTTACTCTATAATTAGTTTTATGAAATGGCGAGAAATAACTCTTTAGAAAGTTAAAATATCAAAACGATTGGAGTTATGAAAGATTTATTGTAAGGGATCCTAGTTCTAAATAAAAGGTTTATATGCAAGGGAACCCTCCTAACTCTATCAACTAGATAAGTTCGATTCAAATGTTTATTACTTTCTCTACAGCTCGTGCCATTCCCAAAAGTTGACATCTTTCAGTCTCAACAACCGCTTTATAAATAGAAGTACGGTTTATACATTCTGTTGTTTTTTTTCAGAACTGACTGACCTAGTCGTCAAGATACCCAAATAGGAGCTTTAGATGGACTACTTAAGCAAACTTAAATCTGCTAGAAAAGATTCGTTAAGTGGGATTAAAAGTAAAGGTCCATTAAGATTTGAGAAAATGTGATGGTCTTGAGTTTTCAATGATTAATTTTTGTTTATCTTTCTTCGTATAAAGTTTGTTGTTGTATAAACGCCTTTAACCTTAATAGTAAAAGCTGTAAAAGTGCATACTACAAGGGAGCGAATGGGAATAAAGCATGTAACTGAGGTATGTAATGATTCCTAGTTATGAAGATAGTAGCATAGTCTTACTAGACTAAAGGTACCTAAAATTATAATACGATTTTTGGTGACATTGTAGCTGGCTCGTAACCTTATATATATGTGCAACAAAGGTAAAATAGTTATAATGACATATACATGTGAATATTAATCCGTTAAAGAATGCATGAGTACCTTCTTATATATACCTCTTACTTCAGTAATTTCTACTAAGATAGACGTGGGAAAACAATGAGTAATAGTGATACTTTTATTTTTGCTCAATAATTATGATGACTTGCCATTCATGTACAGTTATATGTTTTCTCAAATTGATTATTTTGTTAAACGGATAGATTATTGGAAACCTAGAACCAACATAAAATAAATACAGGTTAGTAGGATGCGGTAATCCTCTGACATCCTTATGTTGCCACAAGGAATGACTGTTTGTACTTATTATGTGTTAAGGAAAACATTGCTGACATGGAATTTGCAGGGTCGATCGGAAGTGATTTTGAGACAGGAATCGAGGTATAAGCCCTTATAAAACAAGGAAAAATGACATTGAACATATGTTATATATATACGACGGTTCTTATGATTTAATTATCTTTATACGACTAACACTTTGAATGTTGTGGACGTGCAAATGTTATTTTACCACACACCACTGCCTGATGCCCATAAATGGATAGATGTGGGATATATATATATATATATATATATATATATATATATGTATATCGATTCATGTATAATACTAATACGTGATGATACAAGCAAACTGGAACCTCGGGAGATGAAGGTGAACTATGCGGTCGCCTTTACAAATGTACATGGTTATCTGTATAAGGTATGAAAGTTGTTTTAGACTATTGATTATCTCTATATGATGTTAGGGTATACAAACAGGGTAGTATGGTGAAATCTAACATTCGAGGTTAAATGATCATAATGTCCAGGGATCATCATAGAAAGAATGTTATATCGTGTTCAAAGCATTATGTAACCTTATAAGCTAGTTATGTGTAGTAGGAAATGACATCTTAGATGATTATATGTGGGTATTTTATTAAGAAAGATGATTTATGTTTAAGAAAGGAATCTTCTTACAACATTTGATTTTGTATATAAAGAGATACTAACAAGTAAAATTTGGCAGATGGTGAAATTTCTGTGAAGCTTGTGAAAATGCAAGAGCATAAATATATGCATGGTAAAATAAGGGGTGAGGATTTAAGATCCACATCACAACTGTTACAGATTCTTTTAAATTTTGATATATTTTTAATCAGGAAACTCGACCCAGATTGATCAGAGTAATCGTATGAGTACAGAATGTAATATGACGAAATAAATTGATTAAATTGAAAGAGATTTTTCTAGACTCAAGCAAGGCGACTTGGGGAAAATAAATTCCTGGACTCAAGCGAGAAGGCTTGAGGGGAATTGTGTAAAGAGTGTTGTAATGGCATTGAAATACTCCCAAGAATCAGGGATTGAACAGCCACTAGGATTCTCGGAGAATCGGCTGGCTGTAAGACCTAGGCAAGCTATAAGAAAATGTATATGTGGGAGGCAGGACGCTGCTTAGTATGCATGAAAGAAATGTTTGCTGTGTGAGCACTAAGTGTTAGGCAAGACATGAATGAAATGTTTGCTGCGTGAGCACTAAGGTGTTAGGCAAAACATGAGAGAAATGTTTGCTGCGTGAGCACTAAGGTGTTAGGCAAGACATGAGAGAAAGGATTGCTGCGTGAGCACTAAGGTGTTAGGCAAGAATTTCCTGTATCAAGTGAATGCGGTTTGTTGATTTAGTCAACAGTATAGAATCATGGAGCGCTAGATTTACTCCATATATTGCAAGTGATATGTACAATAAAGAACTCATGATTTATGTTTTGAATTTGATTATAGAGTTTGATGATAAAGTTGTTGTTAAACAGTTTTTCTTTTAATTTCAGTTTTGTAGTCGGAAATGCAGATATGACTAATGGTGACTTATGGAAATTCATGAAAGTCTGAAGAAGGTAAAATTTATGAACACCGAGGACGGTGTTATGTTAAGGGGAGGAGGATGTGATATCCCTCCTTCTTTCCCTATTAGTTGATAAATGTATATTACAAATAAGGATGAAAGTATAAATATATATATATATATATATATCAAGTAGTTATACTTATATGTATATAGATATAAGGAGAGAAAGTGGAGTTTTGTATGAAGTATCTTTTATTTAGTTTTAAACTATATTTATTAAAGATAAAATTATATACACTCCTAAGAGAGGAGGAAGTATAACATTTTATTTTTAGATTGCTATTTACTATGATATAATATGGTTGAAGAAGTATCGCAAAATTTATTCGTTTCTACTAATTACAAAGAATTCTTTATTTTGAGAATATGTATAGCATATATGTGTACATTTTGTAACATATAACATACCAGGTATAGGTGTGTGAGATAGGCTTTGATTATAAAGATTTTCGAAGAAGAAAACCTAAGAAAACTTTGAAAGAGTTAGAAAAGTAAAATTGGTTCACTTATACCTTTATTAAGAGAACACCTTTTCTTACTCGATTTTCCTCGGGAAGGCATCAGCTCCACATCTCGACCTTAACGCCACTACTCCCATGAGTTAGGGTTTTGTTTCCTTCTTTGTTGAAGTGAGGCGATCCGCCATTTAAAAAGATTTGGGAAATATTTATAGATGTGCAAAACGTTGGATATTGGGCGACACGTGTTGAGAATGGTGCTACTAAGATCCAAAAAGCTGGTCTTTTCCATTTATTAAAACTAGATTTTATTTTAGTAGTGGGGAAAAGAAAGAGTACCAGAATCTTAAACTAAACATCCACTAAGTCTTCGTAGAAACATTACAGCTAGTCCAGCTGATAGATGTCAACTCTCGGGCAAACACCATTCCATTTAAACCGAGCTCGTGTATGGGGATAGTCGAGAAGGTGGAGGAGCAAATCAAGGAGATATCCTTGTGAGTTCGTCTCCATCACGTGGAGTAAGTATTAAAGGAATTATTGGTGGGAGGAAATGATCGAAGAGGAGTGACACTTGTGTGCTTAAGTGCTCCATATTAAAGACATGGTAGGGTAATATAAAGGTGATTAAGAAATTTTAGGAGCTTGTCTCCTTGATTGTCAACCACTGCCAACTACCGATTTGTCTTAGTGGAGGAACCGCCTTAACTGAGCTCGATGCTACTGCCAGAACTTCCACGATCTCTGAAGTAGTTGTAATCTTAATAGGCAATCTGTTAACAAGCTTGATTGTAGGGGATTGGTTTTGTGGCTCGCGAGGTATTTTAGTTGAAGGGTAGCGATGGAAAAGAGGGATACGGGGGAAAAATATGCTCCTGATTTCGTCTCCCCTATAAGTCGTATTTCCATAAGAGATGGCATGGGGAGGGCTCACGGGAGGGATGGTTAGATCAAGAGTAGCCTCTCCATAAGAACTGGCAAGCTATTGCCAAACCAAACCCTGGAACGTCTTTATAGTGTGGGCTAGAGATTTCAGGGATACAGAACGAACGTTGCAGTGTTAAGTTGATTTATGCGCAGCACCCAGACCGATGAGATTCGATAGACTATTACGGTATAGTTTAACAATGGAGAACGCCCAGATCGGCAAGGTCTCTGTGTTAATAGAGAATGTGGGTTAGTATTATACGTTTGAATTATTTAAAGTGTTAGATTGGTGTTTTCCTGTGAATGATCTAATCCTCATATTTTGATGCTACTGCGAATTGTTTGATTGTTGTTTGGAATCAAATGAAAATGTTGTTGTATATTCACGTTTGTGTGCCTACTTGAAACACGTTACGGTTTCCCTATTTAAGTTCAATACTGAGATCAACTCTGTATCTTCAGTACAGTATTCAAAGTTGATGCTCAGATCGACTTGTATTTTTAGTACAATGCACAGTCCTTATAGTCAGATCCGTTTCCGTCTTTAAGTAGAATATGGAGATCGACTCTGTATTTAAATTACCCTACTCGATCCTTATTTTCAGATCGATGTTTGTTTTGTAATTTCGGTATTTTATTTCTCTAAGAATTCAGATCAGATCGATCTCGGCAATCTGTCGGCATTTCCAGTATTTTATCTCTTTAAACCTTTTGATAAAATAATCCCTTATTTGAAGTTGTTGCGATTTAAGTTGTAGATCACGGTTGTCTGTTGAAGGATAGGGTAGACCTCTGTCTTTCTGCAGGATTTCTAATTGGTAAAATGAAAATACATATTAGTTGTTTGTGCAGGTAGAAAACAAAAACCTACCTTGTATTAGTGAATTCAGATCTAGATTGTTATTCTGAAATCGTGAATTACATTTCTATTGCTTATGCTAGATAGTTTTGTACTATGCTGAATGGAAGCATAGATCTATCCTTTATATCGACAGGAAATAGTTGCTATGTTTTCTAGAATCCATTTGTTTGATATTTAGGCTGTCGCAGTCTGGGAGTTACCAATTTATCTCCGGAAATTGTTTACTAGATTGCCGGATCGCAGAGGTTGAATCTATGTACTTCTTCGTTTTACTTTATTGCCAAAAACACATTTTGTAGAGATGCTGAAATGAAATGGATTGAAAGTTGTAAGACTCTGTTTTCTAGAATCCTTGAGTTACGAATTGTTTTCCTGTTAGTAAAGATCTAAGTTTTGGAGATATTTCCAGAGGGTTCGATTTAAAAAATATATATATAGTTATACTCTGTCATTGTTTGAACTCTGATCACTTAGATCATATCATCACGGGTTATGTTTATAATCTAGGTGTCGTGGATCTCAATTGAATTGAAATCATTTTTTTTGCTTATACCTGGAGGGAATCGATAGTTTTCAAAATCTTTGTTCCAGATCTGCATTGCTACTGAAAATGTGTTACCTTCTGGATATTCCGATGAGTTGGATTAACCCTTTTTTTTATTATAGATTCGTTGTTGAAATTATGGATCTCGGTTCGTTAGAAATCATGGATCTCTGTTTTGGGTACCTTTGTGATACTAAAAGCGTAGCTATAGGTTTGATCTTTGAAATGGTGGATCTCAGTTTACGTTGGAATCACGGATCTCTGTGCTACTGTGAATTTGAGGAGACCATTTGTGATCTTTAGTGTTGACTGTAAGGGTCCTATATACTGAACCAAGTACTTCATTGTAGTTGAATTTTGTTTATTATTATCATCTCAAAGTTACTTTTGCAAGAGGTATGTTAAGAATTATATACGTTGCAGGAAACTAGTGCCGATCCATGGTCGCAGGGTACTAGTATTTAACTTGGTATATTTCTGTTGACCTCGGAAAAATAGTATTGAAATACGAGCAGGTTATGAAGATCTGAATCTATTTTTTGAAATGGTAATACAGGGACATGATCCCCTGTAAATCTGATTGATGTTATCATAAATAGGAGAATTAAACTCTCTATGAGTTAAGCAATGAGAAGTGGAGTTTCATATTGTAAATCACTATTGCATGATGCAACCCTCGAGGTTGAGGAATAATAAGATAACACGCTTCGTGGACGTAGCCCAAAGAGTTGGGTGAACCACTTATATATGCCTCTCTTTATGATGTGCTTATTATTTGTTTTCTGATATGTTCATTATATGTTTCTTATGTGCCTTAATTTTCTTTGAAAATTTATAAAGGGTCAATGTCTATACCAGTGTACCAATGTAGATCTTGGTAGGGAAAGTGCGTTTGTTGACAATGTCATGGTCTTATAGACATATTTGGTGTTTAAGTATGGTTATGTAATCATTAATGGGTAAAACATCTAAATGTATCTGATAAATTATAAAGGATGTATGTAGATGTATGATAACTTATAAGTGTCATGATTTTTCAGCAGGACAATATTGTCCAGTTAAATGTATGTAGTGAAAGAATAAGACATCAATAGAAAATGTGAATGTTGCAAGGTGTTACATAGGGTTTGTTTTATTTATCTTTATTATGTGCTCTGAAAGAATTTTTTTTTTTTAAATTTCACTATCCTAACATCAATATTTAGGAGATGTTACATATGGTATCAAAGCACAAGTTGCTACACTCGGGCCTATAGTGGGCTCAACATGAGGAAATAAGATGGACGAACCAGGAAAGGAACTCCATTCGGAAATAAGTATCAAGGTAGATTTAGTTCAACGCCTAGCAAGAAGTAACCGACAAGTTGTTCGGGATCGCAAGTAAGTATGTTCCACTTTCTGAAGCATTATAATAACATAAAATTGTTTATATGTGAACGTGTTTCACTATGTAGTTGTATAGTGGTTATTGGAAAATATTATGAAGGAATATTTTCTCTTACTCTATAATTAGTTTTATGAAATGGCGAGAAATAACTCTTTAGAAAGTTAAAATAGAAAAACGATTGGAGTTATGAAAGATTTATTGTAAGGGATCCTAGTTCTAAATAAAAGGTTTATATGCAAGGGAACCCTCCTAACTCTATCAACTTGATAAGTTCGATTCAAATGTTTATTACTTTCTCTACAGCTCGTGCCATTCCCAAAAGTTGACATCTTTCAGTCTCAACAACCGCTTTATAAATAGAAGTACGGTTTATACATTCTGTTGTTTTTTTTCAGAACTGACTGACCTAGTCGTCAAGATACCCAAATAGGAGCTTTAGATGGACTACTTAAGCAAACTTAAATCTGCTAGAAAAGATTCGTTAAGTGGGATTAAAAGTAAAGGTCCATTAACATTTGAGAAAATGTGATGGTCTTGAGTTTTCAATGATTAATTTTTGTTTATCTTTCTTCGTATAAAGTTTGTTGTTGTATAAACGCCTTTAACCTTAATAGTAAAAGCTATAAAAGTGCATACTACAAGGGAGCGAATGGGAATAAAGCATGTAACTGAGGTATGTAATGCTTCCTAGTTTTGAAGATAGTAGCATAGTCTTACTAGACTAAAGGTACCTAAAATTATAATACGATTTTTGGTGACATTGTAGCTGGCTCGTAACCTTATATATATGTGCAACAAAGGTAAAATAGTTATAATGACATATACATGTGAATATTAATCCGTTAAAGAATGCATGAGTACCTTCTTATATATACCTCTTACTTCAGTAATTTCTACTAAGATAGACGTGGGAAAACAATGAGTAATAGTGATACTTTTAGTTTTGCTCAATAATTATGATGACTTGCCATTCATGTACATTTATATGTTTTCTCAAATTGATTATTTTGTTAAACGGATAGATTATTCGAAACCTAGAACCAACATAAAATAAATACAGGTTAGTAGGATGCGGTAATCCTCTGACATCCTTATGTTTCCACAAGGAATGACTGTTTGTACTTATTATGTGTTAAAGAAAACATTGCTGATATGGAATTTGCAGGGTCGATCGGAAGTGATTTTGAGATAGGAATCGAGGTATAAGCCCTTATAAAACAAGGAAAAATGACATTGAACATATGTTATATATATACGACGGTTCTTATGATTTAATTATCTTTATACGACTAACACTTTGAATGTTGTGGACAAGCAAATGTTATTTTCCCACACACCACTGCCTGACGCCCATAAATAGATAGATGTGGGATATATATATATATATATATATATATATGTATATCGATTCAAGTATAATACTAATACGTGATGATACAAGCAAACTGGAACCTCGGCAGATGAAGGTGAACTATGCGGTCGCCTTTACAAAGGTACATGGTTATCTGTATAAGGTATGAAAGTTGTTTTAGACTATTGATTATCTCTATATGATGTTAGGGTATACAAACAGGGTAGTATGGTGAAAGCTAACATTCGAGGTTAAATGATCATAATGTCCAGGGATCATCATAGAAAGAATGTTATATCGTGTTCAAAGCATTATGTAACCTTATAAGCTAGTTATGTGTAGTAGGAAATGACATCTTAGATGATTATATGTGGGTATTTTATTAAGAAAGATGATTTATGTTTAAGAAAGGAATCTTCTTACAACATTTGATTTTGTATATAAAGAGATACTAACAAGTAAAATTTGGCAGATGGTGAAATTTCTGTGAAGCTTGTGAAAATGCAAGAGCATAAATATATGCATGGTAAAATAAGAGGTGAGGATTTAAGATCCACATCACAACTGTTACAGATTCTTTTAAATTTTGATATATTTTTAATCAGGAAACTCGACCCAGATTGATCAGAGTAATCGTATGAGTACAGAATGTAATGTGACGAAATAAATTGATTAAATTGAAAGAGATTTTTCTCGACTCAAGCAAGGCGACTTGGGGAAAATAAATTCCGGGACTCAAGCGAGAAGGCTTGAGGGGAATTGTGTAAAGAGTGTTGTAATGGCATTGAAATACTCCCAAGAATCAGGGATTGAACAGCCACTAGGATTCTCGGAGAATCGGCTGGCTGTAAGACCTAGGCAAGCTATAAGAAAATGTATATGTGGGAGGCAGGACGCTGCTTAGTATGCATGAAAGAAATGTTTGCTGTGTGAGCACTAAGTGTTAGGCAAGACATGAATGAAATGTTTGTTGCGTGAGCACTAAGGTGTTAGGCAAAACATGAGAGAAATGTTTGCTGCGTGAGCACTAAGGTGTTAGGCAAGACATGAGAGAAAGGATTGCTGCGTGAGCACTAAGGTGTTAGGCAAGAATTTCCTGGATCAAGTGAATGTGGTTTGTTGATTTAGTCAACAGTATAGAATCATGGAGCGCTAGATTTACTCCATATATTGCAAGTGATATGTACAATAAAGAACTCATGATTTATGTTTTGAATTTGATTATAGAGTTTGATGATAAAGTTGTTGTTAAACAGTTTTTCTTTTAATTTCGGTTTTGTAGTCGGAAATGCAGATATGACTAATGGTGACTTATGGAATTTCATGAAAGTCTGAAGAAGGTAAAATTTATGAACACCAAGGACGGTGTTATGTTAAGGGGAGGAGGATGTGATATCCCTCCTTCTTTCCCTATTAGTTGATAAATGTATATTACAAATAAGGATGAAAGTATAAATATATATATATATATATATATCAAGTAGTTATACTTATATGTATATAGATATAAGGAGAGAAAGTGGAGTTTTGTATGAAGTATCTTTTATTTAGTTTTAAACTATATTTATTAAAGATAAAATTATATACACTCCTAAGAGAGGAGGAAGTATAACATTTTATTTTTAGATTGCTATTTACTATGATATAATATGGTTGAAGAAGTATCGCAAAATTTATTCGTTTGTACTAATTACAAAGAATTCTTTATTTTGAGAATATGTATACCATATATGTGTACATTTTGTAACATATAACATACCAGGTATAGGTGTGTGAGATAGGATTTGATTATAAAGATTTTCGAAGAAGAAAACCTAAGAAAACTTTGAAAGAGTTAGAAAAGTAAAATTGGTTCACTTATACCTTTATTAAGAGAACACCTTTTCTTACTCGATTTTCCTCGGGAAGGCATCAGCTCCACATCTCGACCTTAACGCCACTACTCCTATGAGTTAGGGTTTTGTTTCCTTCTTTGTTGAAGTGAGGCGATCTGCCATTTAAAAAGATTTGGGAAATATTTATAGATGTGCAAAACGTTGGATATTGGGCGACACGTGTTGAGAATGGTGCTACTAAGATCCAAAAAGATGGTCTTTTCCATTTATTAAAACTAGATTTTATTTTAGTAGTGGGGAAAAGAAAGAGTACCAGAATCTTAAACTAAACATCCACAAAGTCTTCGTAGAAACATTACAGCTAGTCCAGCTGACAGATGTCAACTCTCGGGAAAACACCATTCCATTTAAACCGAGCTCGTGTATGGGGATAGTCGAGAAGGTGGAGGAGCAAATCAAGGAGATATCCTTGTGAGTTCGTCTCCATCACGTGGAGTAAGTATTAAAGGAATTATTGGTGGGAGGAAATGATCGAAGAGGAGTGACACTTGTGTGCTTAAGTGCTCCATATTAAAGACATGGTAGGGTAATATAAAGGTGATTAAGAAATTTTAGGAGCTTGTCTCCTTGATTGTCAACCACTGCCAACTACCGATTTGTCTTAGTGGAGGAACCGCCTTAACTGAGCTCGATGCTGCTGCCAGAACTTCCACGATCTCTGAAGTAGTTGTAATCTTAATAGGCAATCTGTTAACAAGCTTGATTGTAGGGGATTGGTTTTGTGGCTCGCGAGGTATTTTAGTTGAAGGGTAGCGATGGAAAAGAGGGATACGGGGGAAAAATATGCTCCTGAGTTCGTCTCCCCTATAAGTCGTATTTCCATAAGAGAGGGCATGGGGAGGGATCACGGGAGGGATGGTTAGATCAAGAGTAGCCTCTCCATAAGAACTGGCAAGCTATTGCCAAACCAAACCCTGGAACGTCTGTATAGTGTGGGCTAGAGATTTCAGGGATACAGAACGAACGTTGCAGTGTTAAGTTGATTTCTGCGCAGCACCCAGACCGATGAGATTCGATAGACTATTACGGTATAGTTTAACAATGGAGAACGCCCAGATCGGCAAGGTCTCTGTGTTAATAGAGAATGTGGGTTAGTATTATACGTTTGAATTATTTAAAGTGTTAGATTGGTGTTTTCCTGTGAATGATCTAATCCTCATATTTTGATGCTACTGCGAATTGTTTGATTGTTGTTTGGAATCAAATGAAAATGTTGTTGTATATTCACGTTTGTGTGCCTACTTGAAACACGTTACGGTTTCCCTATTTAAGTTCAATACTGAGATCAACTCTGTATCTTCATTACAGTATTCAATGTTGATGCTCAGATCGACTTGTATTTTTAGTACAATGCACAGTCCTTATAGTCAGATCCGTTTCCGTCTTTAAGTAGAATATGGAGATCGACTCTGTATTTAAATTACCCTACTCGATCCTAATTTTCAGATCGATGTTTGTTTTGTAATTTCGGTATTTTATTTCTCTAAGAATTCAGATCAGATCGATCTCGGCAATCTGTCGGCATTTCCAGTATTTTATCTCTTTAAACCTTTTGATAAAATAATCCCTTATTTGAAGCTGTTGCGATTTAAGTTGTAGATCACGGTTGTCTGTTGAAGGATAGGGTAGACCTCTGTCTTTCTGCAGGATTTCTAACTGGTAAAATGAAAATACATATTAGTTGTTTGTGCAGGTAGAAAACAAAAACCTACCTTGTATTAGTGAATTCAGATCTAGATTGTTATTCTGAAATCGTGAATTACATTTCTATTGCTTATGCTAGATAGTTTTGTACTATGCTGAATGGAAGCATAGATCTATCCTTTATATCGACAGGAAATAGTTGCTCTGTTTTCTAGAATCCATTTGTTTGATATTTAGGCTGTCGGAGTCTGGGAGTTACCAATTTATCTCCGGAAATTGTTTACTAGATTGCCGGATCGCAGAGGTTGAATCTATGTACTTCTTCGTTTTACTTTATTGCCAAAAACACATTTTGTAGAGACGCTGAAATGAAATGGATTGAAAGTTGTAAGACTCTGTTTTCTAGAATCCTTGAGTTACGAATTGTTTTCCTGTTAGTAAAGATCTAAGTTTTGGAGATATTTCCAGAGGGTTCGATTTAAAATATATATATATAGTTATACTCTGTCATTGTTTGAACTCTGATCACTTAGATCATATCATCACGGGTTATGTTTATAATCTAGGTGTCGTGGATCTCAATTGAATTGAAATCATTTTTTTTGCTTATACCTGGAGGGAATCGATATTTTTCAAAATCTTTGTTCCAGATCTGCATTGCTACTGAAAATGTGTTACCTTCTGGATATTCCGATGAGTTGGATTAACCCTTTTTTTTATTATAGATTCGTTGTTGAAATTATGGATCTCGGTTCGTTAGAAATCATGGATCTCTGTTTTGGGTACCTTTGTGATACTAAAAGCGTAGCTATAGGTTTGATCTTTGAAATGGTGGATCTCAGTTTATGTTGGAATCACGGATCTCTGTGCTACTACGAATTTGAGGAGACCATTTGTGATCTTTAGTGTTGACTGTAAGGGTCCTGTATACTGAACCAAGTACTTCATTGTAGTTGAATTTTGTTTATTATTATCATCTCAAAGTTACTTTTGCAAGAGGTATGTTAAGAATTATATACGTTGCAGGAAACTAGTGTCGATCCATGGTTGCAGGGTACTAGTATTTAAGTTGGTATATTTCTGTTGACCTCGGAAAAATAGTATTGAAATACGAGCAGGTTATGAAGATCTGAATCTATTTTTTGAAATGGTAATACAGGGACAGGATCCCCTGTAAATCTGATTGATGTTATCATAAATAGGAGAATTAAACTCTCTATGAGTTAAGCAATGAGAAGTGGAGTTTCATATTGTAAATCACTGTTGCATGATGCAACCCTCGAGGTTGAGGAATAATAAGATAACACGCTTCGTGGACGTAGCCCAAAGAGTTGGGTGAACCACTTATATATGCCTCTCTTTATGATGTGCTTATTATTTGTTTTCTGATATGTTCATTATATGTTTCTTATGTGCCTTAATTTTCTTTGAAAATTTATAAAGGGTGAATGTCTATACCAGTGTACCAATGTAGATCTTGGTAGGGAAAGTGCGTTTGTTGACAATGTCATGGTCTTATAGACATATTTGGTGTTTAAGTATGGTTATGTAATCATTAATGGGTAAGACATCTAAATGTATCTGATAAATTATAAAGGATGTATGTAGATGTATGATAAGTTATAAGTGTCATGATTTTTCGGCAGGACAATATTGTCCAGTTAAATGTATGTAGTGAAAGAATAAGACATCAATAGAAAATGTGAATGTTGCAAGGTGTTACATAGGGTTTGTTTTATTTATCTTTATTATGTGCTGTGAAAGAATTTTTGTTTTAAAATTTCACTATCCTAACATCAATATTTGGGAGATGTTACAAGAGCAAGGAGGTGTGTAGCCAGGTTTTCAGGTGGAGGAGCAGGCTGAATGGCTGGCAGTGGGAGCTAGATACGCGTGGGAGAAGGAGGAAGGTAAGACTTAGGTTAGATTAGGTTTAGGTTTAGGTGAGGCTAAAGGTGGTTTTTAAAATTTCAAAATTTGGTTGAAATTTAAATGTTTAAATTTAATATATATTTAAATTTCCATATATAAAATTTAAATTATAATTTATATATTAAAAAGGAGAAATCTAAATATTTAAATTCAATATATATATATATTTAATTTTGGAAAATAAATAAATATATATATATATATAAGTTTAACTTGCTTGGTGAAGATCTAGGGTTAATAAATTCATGTACTATATCAAATGGTCTTAATATTTATTATATTTAACATCCCACATAAAATTAAATTTAAAAATAAATATAAATATACACTTATTGTATTCTTTCAAGGTTGAAAACTTATAGTTAAATTTTTTATTTATTTATTAACTTGTGCTAATAATCCTAGAGATATCAAAATGTGTGTCATGTGATTATTTATGAATTAGAACTTTTCCAACAATGCATTAATAAAATGTTACAATAATAAGATAAAAGAAGTTGTACTTGTATATAAAGTTAAAAATAATAATAATAATAATAATAATAATAATACTAATAATAATAAATAAATGATTTAAAACAAATGAAATAATGATTATAACATATGAAGAAAATAATAAATGAGTGTAATTTATATATATATATACAATAATAATAATAATTAAGAATAAATGCAAGTGAATGTGAATTGACATTTCTAATGTATTATACATATATTATATAAAGAATATATATGTGTATATATATGAAGTAAGGACAAACAACAAATATAGTAATACAATGGTTGCAATATGCTAGGAGTAAAAGAATATATATGTATATAAAGAGGGCAAGAGGTAAAACATTAAATGAACTAAATAATAAATACGTAATATAAGAAGGGGACTATAGTCGAACAATTTATAAGGAATACAGAATAAATTTGAACATAGTAAATTAATCACAAGGATGATAGCAAGATAGGTAAAAGTATGATGGTGAAAACAATGAAAGTAATATTTAGGAAGTGAAAGTACACTACGGAACATTAGTTCAATGTGTTGTTCATTAAAGAGTTAGGTTGGTGAGAGCATCTTAATTTAGCACTTGAGATATCTTGTGTATTTAGCTATGTGAATAGGTGAGTCGTGACCTACTGGAGGTGTGATGTTGATCTTTCTATAGCTAGCGTTCGAAGTAAGTAAGTTTTGACCTGATCTGGATTAATATGGAGGGACATATTTTGTATCAATGTAGTGACTTCTTATGGCTCATGTTTCATTCTAGTAAGTATCGATAGGATGTCGTATGAGGGGGCTATGCTATAAATCTCGAACCTAAGTTTTGAAGGATAAGTGAAATGGCAAGGTAATATACCTTAAAGATTGTAATGAATGAATAAGTGTTCTAGTTCTATTAGTTAAATATGATGGTGGAATCCACTTATGTTTAATAATGCGTTGAATTGTTGAATAAATATGCATTGGTGTTCAAATATTAAGGGATTATGGTTACCACTATTAGTGACTAGGATAATTGGGTTGCTTCCCATTATGTATAGGATCTACAGGATATATATATATATATGTATAAGGGGAGGATCATCGATAGAAACAAGAGATGTATTAACTAAATCTAATAAGGTAGTAAATGGAGTGAGGACATGGTAGGAAGGTAATAATATGGGAGATAATTGAAAGTCAATAACACTTGACCAATAGTCTAACAACCGTTATAAATCAAGTACTTTGGAATTTGTAATAAGACTATGTTTTAGGAGAAATAGTGCATTTCCAATTATGAGAAATGATGAAATTATTTATTGATGAGAATGGGTATCTTTACAAAACTGGCAAGTAAAGGGGGTAAGATTATATGTGTATCGCATGTCTAGTTGTATGAGGCACCTAGATGGAGGTGGTAGGTCAATATGTAAGGAATGTGTGAATGGATTCCTCTATTGGAAATTTAATTAGTATTAAAATATGGGAGATATCTAGGTATTAAAATCAACACCGTAAATTTTCTATGTGTAATGTGCAATTAATCATGTTTTATTATAGTAAGTGGAAAGAGATTGAAGGAAATAGGTATGTGCGAGAAAAGGGTAGGGGTTATATGCCACTAGTCTTGCTTAGGTTAAATTGTCATGATGGGGGAAAATATTATTGAGAAACAACTAGGATTTAATAATTACAAAATGAACAAGCAATAAAATATAAAAGTAGGTAAATTATTGAGGGACTAATGGAGTTACCATGAATGAACGTGCGTTGAACCCTCAACAAGGTTAAGTGAAATAATAATACAAGTAAAAGGGATGATAATGGAGGCAAAATAGGAACCGATGTGCACCTCAATGAATAAAGTTACGTTGTTTAAACCCCTAATAGATGCTATCAATGAACTTAAGCATTTTGATAAGATATAGTTACTAAAAACATTCTAATAAATGCTAGTTCTCCTAATTTAATATTTGTTACAAAACTTATAGTTATCAAGGATGCAGATTGCTTATTAACACTAAGGTAATAATAATGTTTGACCTTAGGATGAAATAACAGGGATCTTCATCTCCTAGGGGAGGTATGCAAATCTTAGAGATCCTTGTAGTTGCTTGTTGAATAATTAAAGATTATGAACTCTCAGCTCCCCATTTTAAAAACATCGATTATTCTATGCTAAGTTAGATCAAGATGCACCTATGATAAGGACTTGGTTGTGTGACAAATGAACTGATCTAGATGAGGTAACTTAAGGACATGGTTATGGGTTCATAGTATGATGCTAAGGTGAGTAGCACCTCATTATAACATTTAATAATTATAAATATAATATTAAGATTCGATAGAAGGATTAATCTAAATGTTTCTTTAATTATTAGAATACATATCAGCGGATAAAAGAAGTAAAACCATAAGATAATATCGACATATTCGGTCAAGTCAAAGCTAAGTAGGAAAAGTTTGTCCAGCATGTGCCACTTGCAAGAATGGAGAGATTATGCGTCAAGATTTTCCCTGCATTATTATGACCATAACTTCGGGACGAAGTTTCCTGAAGGGTGGGTGTATGTAATGCCCCATATTTCGACTAGACAGGTTTATCCGTGACACATATTGAACTTTATTTTCTTATTATCTGTTGGACTTAACTAGACTGGGTAAACTATAATTATGACACGATACACCCGATTATATGTTTCTACCATGTGTATGTCGTTATTATGTTATGTTGTCACTATGAATATGATGTTATGATATTATGATCTTACTATGTTCATGCAGTTAATAGGTTATGGTTATCATGAGATTCGTTTCTTTTATGATGACGATATATATGTTTTAACGTTTTCATTAATGGAATGTGAAATATATGATGTTATACGTGGATGCCATCCTATGATGAAATTGATTGAATTGTTATATGTCATGCATACCTGTGATGAGCTAAAATTGTGGCGTGAAATAAAACGATGTTGATGATATAGATAAATTGGCGATCGAATGGAAATGCTTGTTATAAAATGTGTATTTTGCGAAATACTAACCTACAGGATACAAGGGCTATGGGATAGCGAGATACTTGATCTAATACATGGGATAAGAACTTTTCCATGCAGTAAAAGCTTAGCAACCAAAATTGATGATACGATGACACAAACCGATAATCTCGATAGCAGCAAAGTATGAGTCGATAAGGGCGTAGGCCCAGTATGTTGAGAGGGATGGATGTGTTTCCCACCCTAGGTTTCCATGATACCCGAGGTCGTGGGAGGGCCGTGCTGAGACACGCTACCCATTTTTTTGTGATGACGATGGTCGGATGCCTGCTAGGGGAGGATAGGTCCGTTGTTCAGCCGACGCTATCGCTCTCAGGTTCTATGTCGTCAGGTCGGTGAGTTCGACATCCACTTTTGTACTAGCAGAGGAAGGATAGGGAGGATGGAGGACGTAGGTTATGATGGGAGGATATGTTAGTTAGTACTGTTGAGGGTTGGATATTCCTTGATCTTTAGTTAGTGGGAGTAGATACCCTTCCTGTACTTGGTTGATTAAACTAATGTAAACATAAAGACAATGATGTTAAATTGTAAAGGGTTAACTGTTAAATAATCGAGGATGTTAAAGTAATTATACTATATATTATGCTTGCTCTTCTGCATGGGGGTAAATACTATTATTGGTTAGCAGGTATGCATAGGCGGAATGGGGTTTGTTGATAGTACACATCCGACATGTGCATACACTGGCCATGCATGCACACCTTGTACGTGTACAATATTACTGGTGTATAACATACTTGTCATGCTTGAATAGTAGTATAAATGTCATAGATAACTCAATTAAGGATACATCAATCAACTTAGGTAATGAATGGTTAGGTTGTTAATGTGTAAATAAGTGAATTAGTAATTATATGAAAACATTGTAATAATAAATTAAGACAAGTGTCGTCAGTTAACATTGTCATAGGAGAACTGTTGTGAATAGGGTAACGATAGTGTCTAATTAATTAGTAAAATTGTTTAAGCCCTCACAAGTGCTTTGTTTATAAGAACAAGGATGCTATATTGATGATAGGGTACTCATGTGATAAACAAATAATTAAGAATACTATGATTAATTCACCTGTTATTATTGTTAAATGGTGATTTAATTATTATTATTAATTAATAAATGGTGATTTAATTATTATTATTATTAATTAATAAATGGTGATTTAATTGTTATTATTAATTAATAAATGGTGATTTAATTATTATTATTACTTAATTAATAATATTCCAGCAACATTTATATCCCTATCGTAACAATTGCAATATAAGTAAGATTTAAAATATTGATTTATAAATTAATATTGTGTGATTATTTCCATTTCAAAAGTTAGCCATAATAGGATAATCATTCTTGAATGGATGTGATGTGAAGGAATAGGTATTAAATATTATTTATTTATTCAGTATGAGTCTTAAAGTTTAAGTTACATGATAAGTTATCTTGTCGGATTGGTAAAACCATTGAGACATGCCTTGTCCCAAACTGAAAAGTCAAACTAGAACATATATTATTGTATTATTTTATTCAAAAAACATTAAGTGCAAATATGGTGAATAAATGGAGAATTATTAAAATAGATCTCAAATAGAGAACCCGTAGGTAATACCTCCTACCATAATAAATACTTACCATCGAATAATTAAAGTACAATCAATTTACTGTAAGTGCATTAATTGTTGGTGCATTAAGTGAAGAAATATATTATTATATTGTAAACTTGTATAAATGTTAAAGTCAGGGGATTTAATGATTGAAGGGCTCGAGAGAGGGAATTTGGGGCGGTGGAGTAAGCCTCAAGTCTTCTCGAGGAAGGAAAGGTATTTAGGGAAGGGTGAAGGGAGAAGAAGGGGGGTTTTTCTTTGGGGGGAGAACTATGATTTTGGAGGTGAAGCTGAGGAAGGGGTAAACTCCAACTCCAAGGAGGAGGTGGAAAAATCATAGGGAAAACTGCACCTATGGAAGTATAGTAAGGAATGATGCTCTCGGGATTATCGGTTTGTGGGCTCGGGGGCTAGGAAACCCGTCGGTTTCCTAGGGCCAGCATGATAAGAGCTGGTCGGTAGGGTGGTTCATTCAATCGGTTGCTAAGCTTTAAGGAAAAAAATTAGGAAGGAAATCTACAGCAATCTATGAGACAATCTACAAACTTCAAACTTCTGGCAACAGGTATTTTCCTTGTCAATTATTAGTTTATTATGCTGAAACATACTCTTATACTCTTATGCTGAAATATGTACATGAAATAAGGTTAGGAAATTTTCATTTGAATAGCGATCAATTTATCAGAAATGTATACGAAATTTCATTTGAACAACATAAAATTTCATTGGAAATTTTCTAAACTAGATTAGGGTAAGATTAATACATAGAAAATGACTTAGGGCTCTCTTGGAAAACCGGAGCATTACACAAAGTTGAAAAACATGAAAAAATCAGATTTATTTTCTCATAAGACCCGCCAAAATAGACACCCATCTTCATGGATTCACCCGTCCCTTTGACAAAAAACACTCACATCCTTCGTAAAGTAAGTCACATTAAGCGATCCTGAGCCACAGTGATTTTGGGAGGTCACCATATTTAGAGATGCCTAATTTTGAGATGCATGTATTATGAAGACAAAACATAATCATGCCATAGAGTACTCATGTGTTTGTGTCTAGTTTTGACACCATGGGACCCTAGTATCCTCATATTGTTCCTGATAGGGGGAAATGAAAACAGTAAAAAAAAAAATTAATGAGAAGAGTGAGCTTGTGAAAAGATATGTTTTACTGATCTCTAGAGTTGGTGGTCATCCTAAACCGACTAGTACTGAGACCACCTTGATTTAGAAGAATCTATTGCAAGATTCTAACTAACTTACTTGGAAAAATATTGTTAAGATGAAAAAGTTGAGTAAGTGGTAGCTACTCACTTCATGTTTTCATCTCTCCAGTTAGTTTGTGGTAATCCTAAAACCACCATTCTAAACAAAACTTGTGATCCTTTAAGCCAAGTTCCAGAGAACCTTTGAGAGAGTGTTGTCGCCAAGTTCCAAAATTTTTGGACATCCTTAAGCCACACACATAGTAGAAGATTCTAGATTTTTCTAGCCCATTCGGTTGGTGGTCTACCAAAACCACCCATTTAGAGAGCTCTTGTATTTAGAAAAAGCAAGTGCAAGCTTCTAGCTAACATTCTTGGCAAAAGAGTGTCGAGATGAAAATTTTTAGTAGGTGGTAGATGTCCACTTCCAATTATTCTGCTCTCTCTTTTTCTTGGCATCATATACACCCTTCAGATTAAGGAGGGAATTGTTGGGAACATAATCCTTGGTGTTTGGATTAATTTTCATTATTCACGTTCAAGGTAAATCAAAGGTCTAGGTGAATAGGAAAAGTCATTGGAGAAGACTATTAGTCTCTTGGGAGTTGAAGAGTCACCTTGGATATGAAACCAATGGACATCCCATTTGTATAAATATGTATATTATTAATGATATTAAGTGTGCTTTCATGCCTATTTTCTTGTCTTCAGTTCATTTATGCATATTTTCCCAATAGGGAACCTAACAATTTTTTTTAATGGATTGTATATATCAATGCATTCTATATATTTCAACATTCTGTGTATATTAATATTATAATGTTTTTAATATGCAATTGCTAACAAAGAATCACACCCCAAAAACAAAGCAATGGACTTCAAATCATCACTAAGAATCTCTTAGTGCAACTACTTGATTTCCCTAAATTAGTTTTTGTGCATATCCTCTAAATTATTTCATTTTTTAGCACCACATAAATAGTGCACCATATTGTTTTGTGTTGTGATATTATGAAATCAATGCAATTGCTTGATTTCTCTAAATATTTTCTTTGTATTATCACTAAAATCAATGAAACCTATTGTTTTACATTGTATAATTATTGATATTGAATCAACTACTTGAATCCTCCTTTGATTGATGACTTGTACACATCCAAATTTCTTTAGTTCGCCTCAAATTATATATACCATTCCCATTTAATATTACTCTCACTAGCCAAATTACTATGCCTTGGAATATTTTTAGTAAATTGCAGTGGTCCTATCTAGAAAATTCCTCTACAGACCTTTAAACTTATATTAGAATTCCTTCTTTTAGTTTATTTACTAAAACTATGTTTTAGCTTGTCACCTATCCAAATTCTAAAAATATTATTTTATTGGCAAAATACTTTATGTTAAATTTTAATTACAAAGTTTTGTAATTATGACCAAGTTTGGTCAAGGATGAATGTAATTACTGATTATTATTATTTAATAAATTAAAGTAGGAGACAAACACCCAAGGGAACTGTTAAATGAGTGTTCACTGGCCCATTAGGAGGAATGGAAGCTATTAGAAGGTATGGGACAGATGGTAGTAATTGCACTTCACCACTAGTTGTTGGTTATGGGAAAACTACCACTAAAATTGTGGCATTATCCGCCAAGTGGTGGGAGTGAGAAGGAAGCTCATTAAATGACCAATTAACCACTAAAAGGCCTAGGCAGCCTACATAATACAAATTCGAATTGAGCAGGCAGCTCTTACAATATTTTCTACATAAATATTCCTCATGTGCATCAGGTGATCACTGAGAGATTCGAGTAGGGAGGCTATGTGGGAGTGCAACTATAAGTCCGCATATTGTTCTGAGAAGGAAAACTAGAGGTGCTGGTGTGGGTCCCTTTGACTGTTAGGTCTTTAAGACTGGATAACTATTGCTACTGCAAGTTGAGGTCCTAAGCTTCTAAATTTCTTCCTCCTCATGGTTCAGTGAACATACTTAGGGGTCTTAAGGAAAGTAACTTGGCTGTCTTCAAGAATTGGTTGGCTGGAATAGGTTCCTTGGGCTGTTTGTTTCACTACACTAAACCATGTTTCATTGTTTCTACTTTGTTTATAGTTTAATGTTTTTGCTTAGTCAAACTCTGTTTTGTAAAAGAATTTATTTTATTTTTTGATCTATGTTTAGTTCTGAATAATAAATCTTTGTGAAAGATTTGATTAGATAACCATTTCTATATTTTTCCCCATGCTATTCTCTGCATAGTACTCTAGTATAGAGAAGCAAATTAATGATAGATGAGAAATAGGAAGATTGCCATTGATTGGATAAATGATTTCAGTAAGTGTTTTGTTTAAAATTCTGTTGTAGATTTAAACATAGTAAAAATTACATTATAGCATCAACAGTAATACAAAATTCTTTTATTAATACATGAAAGAAAAACATAGTCTATTTTCTGCATACTCATATATATTTCTCTCAACTCTATTCATTTCAGATAGCAAGCAAATACACTGAAAAATTAAGCATTTCTTGATTTCCAAGTAATTGTATTTTCAAGAATTATAGCAGCTGGAAGAACTAATCCCTGTATAGATTTCTTGTCATTATACATAATTTATTTCTTCACTAATTTCTTTCTTTGATTTCAATTATCAAATATCTATTACAGTAGTCTCATAACCTAATACACTACAAACCCTAACTCTGTATACACACATCATAATTTCTTTCTCAAATTCTTCTATGGAAAATTGTAGACATTATTTCAGAGAATGATAACATTATGACTTACTAAACCCTAGTCATCGTTTTCTAGAACCATACTATCTTTTATATATGGTAAGTTCACTATCAAGCATTATTTACGAGATAGCCTAAAGCACAATTTTATATCTAAACATTAGCTCACAACCCTAGCATTAAAACATACACATTATCGAGATTATCATTACAACGATTAAGTCTTGGGTACAAAGCACAGCACAAGCCCGATAGCATTTCGAAGTTATAGCTAGGGTATCCTTCGTAAAACGAAACTAGAGCATGGAGGCATAACCTTTTCGAGAAACATTTTAACAGTCAAAATATTTCACCTATTTTCCAAACAAGATTATCATCAACAATCATGGATTACAGGCATAAATATTTTTGTATACAGTTATGCAAACTTCAAACCATAGGCCAAAAACAACCTTTGTGGTTCGGCAAAAAACTCAACATACATTTTACATATCGTTCTCAACTATTATTCAAAAATATATCGTTCTATTGCAAAGAAATGAACCATAGTTTACAAGTGCAAAAAGAACCCTCGGTTCTGGACTTCCATTCCAAAGATATAACAGAGAATTACAAGAGTCACCCTCGACATTTTAATTAAGCCGAAACATTGGAACCACGAATCTACATAGGATTTTACCCTGAACTAAACAACTCATGGTGTAAATACCAACTCAAAGTCGGTTCCAACGCTACAACAAAAACAATACTGAGCCAAGCATCAAATACAAGACTGAAGATCAACCTCTTACAATATAATATCAAAAAAAAACAAGCTTAAACTTCTTTTCAGCCATCACTAATAGAAGTCAGAGGTTTCCAACTCTCGACACACAAAAAAACACATCAAAGGCACCTACGAGGTTTTGCAAGAACCACCGGAGCTTACCAGGAAGCAGTAGCAGCTTTCCTCTCTCAAACCTTTGCTTAGAAACCTTCCAAGGAAGAGGGCACCTGCCAAATCATAAGTCCGACTGGTTAAAAGTCGGCAAACAAAAATAAAATATAGTTCACTGTATTACATTTCTTTATTAATTCACTTACTCATTGAAGTTTCGTTCCAAGCATTAATGACGAAACCAGAGGTTGGTTTCAAATTTTATACATGCAGCAACTCAGAAGATGATACCATCTATTTGAAATAGCCGAAAGCCAAATTAGAAAACCACTCTTAATAGCTGACAAAAAAATACACTTAGTATTACTGCATCGTGGTTCTATGGCACAAAGCCAAGGCTGCAACTATTAGAAAAACTACCTCTCACAGGTCACAAGGTCGAAACCCTGGAAGGTAACTTCCTCCAACCCTACATTTTTTGGCATCCTGTCGGCTCAACTCTAAACGTAACAATGAAGATCGGGAAACTCGCTACCACTACATACAACGAGGTTAGGGTTACACAAATCAACAATCAAGATCTGGTGTGATCAACGGGTAAGAAAGATGCCAACAATGCTATGTTGAAAGCCGAGCAACATTGCATTAACATCTCATTAATTACATCAACCATGAAGTGGCCAACACTACATGCCAAGTGAGCATTACCATGTACAGCTCGGAGGAGAGGCGTTATGGAAACCATACTAGCTAGGATTCCAAGTTATGTTTTAAACCCTAGTTCACATGGATGGATTACATGTTATGATAGCCACACTTTCCACTATGGAGTTTGGTCATAACATTTAATACATGATCGTAACCCTGTCAACCTGCAGTTAGAATTTAATGCACGTCAATTCATCACTTCAATATCGAGACTATTGTGAATACAATAACATATGTTAATAATACTTAGGATAAGAGCTAATACATATAGCATGGTTCAAACTATTGCTTAAGCCATAAGCTTTCCAATGTTTGTTTACATCGTATTCATGGTCTGCATAGGATACTATCCTATAGTGCTAACCTATAACTAGGTTTGCATAATTATAAGCATATTATTGCATATTGTAATGATATCATTGCGTAATGAAAACCTTATCATTGTAAAATGTAGCGCAAATTTTATATAGCCCCAAGTTTAAACTTAGCCATATAGATATATAATATATTGTTAATTAATGGAAACCTAGATATAGTTAGGATTCTAACTATGTACAAGAATATTAGATACATGTACACTATAGCATGCTTCTCCAATCCATAATATTAATGTGAATCTATAAGTATAGATAATTGGGTGATACACATTCATTGCTAAGTCCATTTCATAATCATCATAAATACATCAAATTAAAATGTTAGCTATGCATTGCAAATCCTAACGACAAATGTAATACTATAAGTATAATTTAAATAATGACGATATTCATTCTTTAACTAAGTTCATAAGCACAGACAGTAATCACTTTACTTTCCATATTTTTTTATTGTGTAACGAAAATGAAAATAGCACTTTACTAGTATTTTGATGACGTGACTTTATACTATTGAAGAGCTTGAAAGTTAGTACATAAACTAGGATTAGAACCATGTATCCATACCTCCAGTAACTTGTGACGCAAGGAAGTACTTAGCATTTTAATTTTACATTGACGATGAATTGAAAGACACAAGTACTCTTAACTTATGTTGTCTTATAGGATTTCTTATCTGCAGTCTGCACATGGATACAAGATTCAAATTCCTTAGCTAAACGTAGCTAAGTAAACTCTAGGGTACCTCGTAGGACCCCTTTTTCAACATACAAACAAACTATCAGCACTCCATCAAGAATCTCATAATAGTACAAACTGTAAACAACATGAAATCATATCCAAGAACTTAAACAAATCTGTAAACTGTACTATTATTGCATAATCATAAAAGATATTTCATTCAAGAGATTAACATCCCTCTTGAATTTGAAGTAGCAAATACAATTAAATCATATTTGGTGGAGAAGTATGACGTGTCATCATTACTAATTATCTTAGTTAAGAAATCAAGTTAATTTATATGTTCCACGTTAATGACTTTGATAAATATTGCCATTATAAAAATTTTTAAAATTTTGGTAATTTTCGAGATCTTACATGTGGTATCAAAGCTCATGTTCAAACTCTAGGCCTGAAAAAGGTCCGAGAACATGCAACATAAAAATTTATTTACGACATAACTTTTACTAATTGAAAAATTTTAACTATTGTGTTATACAAAAATTATTTTGAGTTACAGGTATGGAAGGATCAGCTGAAAATTTAGAAGACAGATTTCAACCCAACAGTCATAGCACGGGAAAGCATTTCGAAGGAGAAGAATTCCATGGCGAAGTAAATGACACATCGTTAGAATTATTACGAGCATTTCAAGAATTAAAGGCAGAAATCAGATCTGTAAAACAATACAATGAGAAAATTTTGAAGGCACAAGAAGAATTAAATCAAGTACTGTTCGAACAATGCCCAACTGATGAACATAATAGAGAAATTGAGAATACTTCCAAGATTGAAGATTTACCTCATCCAGATTGAAATAAAAAGATGAAAACTAATGATGCAAACAACATTTCAACATCATTAGAAGATGCCCATGAAAAATGGAAAAAGAAAAGAAATTATTTGAGTGACAGCAGTGAAGGGGACTACAAACCCAAAAGGAAAAGTCACAAACAGTATGAACAAATTTCTGGGGAGTTCAAGAAAATCAAACCCCCAACCTTCAATGGTGAAACTGAAAAGGGAGAGACAGCAGAAGCTTGGCTATCCAGCATGAAAAAATATTTCCAAATATATGATTATTCTGAATCTTTGAAGTCAAAGATGGCAATCTACAACTTGATCGGTAAGGCGGATATTTGGTGGCAGGACATCAAAAGAGTGAAGGGCATCAAGGACAAGGATGTAAACTGGAGTACTTTCAAACGATATTTCAAAAACAAGTTCTTATCAGAACAATACTATGAAGAAAAATCAAAGGAGTTCTATGACTTAAAGCTGAGAAATATGAACATGAAGGAAATGAACAGTAAATTTCTGAATTTACTGAGATATGTACCATACCTCGTGGAAAAAAAATCGAAGATCCAAAGATACTTGAGCTATCTACCTTTCAATATTAAGGACAGAATCGAGTATGACAACCCAAATACCTTATAAGAGGCCATGAGGAAAGCAACTTTCTGTTATGACACTAATCAGAAAAGAGAAGGAATCTCAAACTTGAAAAGTCATAAACCCATTAATTTTGAGCTGAAAAAGAAAAATTATAGATTTAATGGAAATTATGGTTTCCAAAAGAAAAAATTTCAAAATCAGAATTCTCAAGGAAACAACCCAAGAAACAGCTAGCAGTAAAATTTCACAGCTCCTAGAAACACTCCCAATGCTACCAGGACTAATGATCAAAAGGAACCTATCAAATGTTTTGAGTGTCAAGGTCCTCATTATGCATCAGAATGCCCCAAGAAGAAGCAGACAGCTAACATTCACTCTATTCAGACTGAACCTACTGTTGGAGATTTAGCATGGGAGATGCCCAAAATTAATGTAGCACTCAACAACAGACAAGCAGATCATCAAATCTCTATGGTAAAAATTGAAGGTATGCTACAAAATCATCCTGTTACTATTTTGATTGATCCTGGTGCTAGCTTAAGTTATATATCACTAGATATTGTAGAAAGTTTTAAATTAAAAACAAAAAAGTTCAGTAAATCTTGGTTAGTTAGACTAGTAACATGAACGAAGAGGAAAGTATCAGATTTTATTGAAAGTTGTGCTTTATACATGAACTAGTTAAAGACCCAAATCAAGTTGAATGTTTTACCTCTAGGATCCTATGATATTATAATCGGAATGGACTGGTTAGAAGCCCATCATGTCATTCTGAACTGTTATGAGAAAATTTTTACATGTTTAAAGGATGAAGGAGAAAATGTAGAAGTAAAAGGTATTCCAAGAAAGACAAGCTTTAGACAGATTTCAGCCATGCAAGTAAAGAGGGCAGTTAGGAAAGGATGTCAGTTATTTGCAGTAAATGTAGTAAATGATGATTTTATTTGTAAAGAGGGCAAACTAAAACTAGAAGACATACTTGTCCTAAAGGATTTCAAAGATGTTTTTTCTGAGGAGATTCTAGGATTACCTCCTAAAAGAGATTTAGATTTTATCCTCGAGTTAATACCAGGAGCAGTACTGAATTCTAAAGCTCCATATAGGATGAATATACTGGAATTAAATGAGTTGAAGTCACAGTCGGAGGAGCTGATTGATAAAAACTATATAAGACCCAGCGTGTCTCCTTGAGGAGCACCTGTTATATTTGTTAAGAAGAAAGATGGAACCCTAATACTGTGCATAGATTATTGCAAGCTTAATAATATGACAATCAAGAATCGATATCCGTTGCCCCGCATAGACGATCTATTTGATCAGCTGCGTGGAGCAACGATATTTTCAAAGATTTATCTAAGGTCAAGATATCATCAAGTGCGGGTTAAGGATGAGGATATTTTCAAAATAGATTTCAAAACTCGATGTAGACATTATGAGTTCGTAGTCATGCCATTTGGCTTAACTAATGCCCCGGTTATATTTATGTGTTTGATGAACAATATTCTGCACAAATACTTAGATAAGTTTGCTGTGGTATTTATAGATGACATTTTCGTGTATTGTAAAAACAAAGAAGAACATGACGAACATATACGGATTATCTTACAAGTTATGAGAGATCATCAACTATACACTAAGTTTAGTAAGTGTGATTTTCACAAGGACAAAATTCAGTATTTAGGACACATAATTTGTAAAGAAGGAATCTCGGTTGACCTCGATAAGATAAAATCCATTAATGATTGGTCAGTTCCTAAGGATGTGTTAGATGTAAGATCATTTATGGGTATAACTGGATATTATAGAAAATTTATAGAGGGTTTTTCAAAGATTGCAAACCCCATAACCTACTTGCAGAAGAAAGGAAATAAATTTTTGTGGGATCAGAAATGTTCATATAGTTTTAAGAAGTTAAAGGAATATTGACTACAACACCTATTCTGAGGATAGCGGATCCTAATAAGGATTTTATAGTTTGCACGGATGCTTGTAATGATGGACTTGGTGGATTCCTAACACAAGAAGGGCATGCTGTGGCATACGAATCAAGAAAGCTGAAAATACATGAGAATAACTACTCTACTTATGATTTAGAGTTATTAGCAGTAATCCATGCTTTAAAAATGTGGCGTCATCACCTTATTGACAGAAAATTTACCTTGTTGACAGATAACATGGTTCTGAAATATTTATTAGATCAGACAAATCTGAACACTAGACAAGATAGATGGTTAACTTTCCTAAGTGAGTATGATTTCAAAATTCAGTATATTAAATGGAAAGAGAACAAGGTTCCAGATGCATTAAGTCGCAAAGAAAAATTGAATTTTATTTCAACCATCAGTACTTATTGAAAAGATTTAGAAAATCAGATCCTTGAAAGGAGTGAAACAGACGAAGAATACATAAACTTACAAGAAAAGACAACAAATAACAGTTCTGAAAATTCTATGGCAGATTATAGTTTGAAGGAAAATGGACTATTGTTATACAAAAATAGATTGTATGTACCCAACATAACAGAAGTAAAAATTCTGATTTTAAATGAGATGCACAAAATCCATTACTCTGGCCATCTAGGTTATCAAAAGACCATTACTATGCTAAGGAAAGAGTACTATTGTCCTAGAATGAAAGATGAAGTAGCAAAGTACATAGCTAAGTGTTTGGACTGTCAAAAAGTGAAAGTTGAACATCAACATCTAGCTGGACTGTTGCAGCCATTGCCTATACCTAGCTGGAAATGGGAAGTGATAAGCATAGACTTTATTACTGGACTACCCAAGAATCAAAAACAAAATGACTCTATTATGGTGGCATTGGATAAACTCAGCAAGGCAACACACTTTATACCTGTGAAGACTATTCATAAGGCTGCAGGCATTGCAGAAATCTTCATGAAGCAGATTTTTCGACTACGTGGTATACCGAAAGTGATAATTTCATATTGTGACTCTAAGTTTACTGGAAACTTTTGGAGGTATTTGTTTAAAGGATTGAATACAGCCTTAAATTTCATCATAGCATTTCATCCACAAACGGATGGATAGACAGAAAGGGTGAATCAAGTTTTGGAAGACTTACTGAGAATGTATGTTAAGGATTAGCCTGGTAAGTGGAAAGACTACTTGCATTTAACAGAATTTGCATATAATAACCATTATCATGCATCAGCCAGACTTATCCCATTTGAAATTATTTATGGTAGGAAATCTGATACACCTGTTTCTTGGAATGACCCAGTAAATAGAGTTGTTTTAGGACCTGAATTATTGCAGGATTTAGAACTAATTGTGAAACAGGTACAGGGAAATCTAAAAGCTGCCCAAGATAGGAAAAAGAGTCAAGCAGATCTAAAAAGGACTCATAAAGAGTTCCAGGTTGGTGAACATGTGTTCCTCAAGGTAAGACCGAAAAACAGTTCATTGAAATTGGGGAGCTATGCCAAGTTGACACCCAGGTATTGTGGTCCTTTCAAAATATTGTCAAGGGTTGGACCAATGGCATACCAACTAGCTTTGCCACCAAATTTAAAGATACATAATGTTTTTCATATATGATTTTTAAAGAAGTATGTACACGATGCTACTCATGTTGTAAACTGGAATGATGTACAAGTTGGACAAGATGGCGATTTTCAAGTGGAACCGGACTGTATCCTCGAAAGGAGGGAAACTTTGCTCCAGAATTGCACCATTGGGAAAGTGAAGGTGCAATGGAAGCACCTTAGCCCATAAGAGGTAACCTGGGAGTTGGAGAGTAGTATGCAAGCAACATACCCAACTCTGTTTCAGGAACACTCAGAGAGTGATTAACCAACATCGAGGACGATGTTGAGGCTCAAGGGGGGGTGTATGTCACCTACCTAAATTCTAAAAATATTATTTTATTGGAAAAATACTTTATGTTAAATTTTAATTACAAAGTTTTGTAATTATGACCAAGTTTGGTCAAGGATAAATGTAATTACTGATTATTATTATTTAGTAAATTAAAGTAGGAGACAAAGACCCAAGGGAACTATTAAATGAGTGTTCACTGACCCACTAGGAAGAATGGAAGATGTTAGAAGGCATGGGACAGATCACAGCAATCGCACTTCACCACTAGCTGTTGGTTATGGGACAACTACCCCTAAAATTGTGGCATTATCGCCCAGGTGGTGGGAATCAGTAGGCAGCTCATTAAATGACCAGTTAACCACTAAAAGGCCTAGGCAGCCTACATAAGGCAAATTCGAATTGAGCAAAAAAATCTTACAATATTTTCTGCAAAAATATTCCTCATGTGCATCAGGTGATCACTAAGAGATTCGAATAGGGAGGCTATGTGAGAGTGCAACTATAAGTTGACAAATTGTTTTGAGAAGGAAAACCAGAGGTGTTGGCGCAGGTCCCTTTGGATGTAAAGCCTTTAAGACTGGATAACTATTGCTACTACAAGTTGAGGTCCTAAGCTTCTAAGTTTCTTCCTCCTGGTGGTTCAATGAACAGGCTCGGGGGTCCTAAGGCAAGTAACTTGGCTATCTTAAGGAATTGGTTGGGCGGAATAGATTCCTTGGGATGTTTGTTTCCCTACACTTAACCAAGTTTCACTGTTCCTACTTTGTTTATAGTTTAATGTTTCTGCTTAGTCAAAATCTGTTTTGTAAAATAATTTATTTTATTTTCTGATCTATGTTTAGTTCTGAATGATAAAGCTTTGTGAAAGATCTGATTAGTTAACCATCTCTATATTTTTTTCCATGTTGTTCTCTGCATAGTACTCTAGTATAGAGAAGCAAATTATTGATAGATGATAAATAGGCAGATTGCCATTGATTGGATAAATGATTTCAGTAAGAGTTGTGTTAAAATTCTGTTGTAGATTTAAACATAGTAAAAATTACAGTATAGCATCAAGAGTAATACGAAATTCTTTTATTAATACATGAAAGAAAAACATAGTCTATTTTCTACATACTAATATATATTTCTCTCAACTCTATTCATTTCAGATAACAAGCAAATACACTGAAAATTAAACAGTTCTTGATTTCCAAGTAATTGTATTTTCAAGAATTATAGTAGCTGCAAGAACTAATCCATGTATAGATTTCTTGTTATTATACATATTTTATTTCTTCACTAATATCCTTCTTTTATTTCAATTATCGAATATCTATTATAGTAGTATCAAAACCTAATACACTACAAACCCTAACTCTGTATAAACACATCATAATTTCTTTTGCAAAGTCTTCTATGGAAAACTATAGACATTATTTCAGAGAATGATAACATTATGACTTACTAAACCCTAGTCATCGTTTTCTAGAACCATACTATCTTTTATATATGGTAACTTCACTATCAAGCATTATTTACCAGATAGTCGAAAGCACGATTTCATATCTAAACATGAGCTCACAACCCTAGAATTAAAACATACACATTATCGAGATTATCATTACAATGATTAAGTCTTGGGTACAAAGCATAGCACAAGCCCGATAGCATTTGGAAGTTACAGGTGGGGTATCCTTCGTAAAATAAAACTACAGCATGGAGGCATAACCTTTTCGTAAAACATTTTAATAGTCAAACTATTTCACCTATTTTCCAAACAAGATTATCATCAACAAGCACAGATTACAGGCATACATATTTTTTTTATATAGTTATGCAAACTTAAAACCCTAGGCCAAAAACAACCCTTGTGGTTCGGCAAAAAACTCAACATACAGTTTACACATCGTTCTCAACTGTTATTCAAAAATATATCATTCTATTGCAAAGAAATGAACCATAGTTTACAAGTGTGAAAAGAACCCTCGATTCTGGATTTCCATTCCAAACATATAACAGAGAATTACAAGAGTTACCCTCGACATTTTAAATAAGTCGAGACTGTGGAACCACGAAACTACACAGGGTTTTACCCTGAACTTAACAACTCACAGTGTAAAGACCAACTCAAAGTCGGTTCCAGCGCTATAGCAAAAAAAAAACTGAGCCGAGCATCAAATACAAGACTGAGGATCAACCTCTTACATTATAATATCAAAACAAAACAAGCTTAAAATTATTTTCAGCCATCACTGATACAAGTCAGAGGTTTCCAACTCTTAGCACATAGAAAAACACATCAAAGGCACCTACGAGGTTTTGCAAGAACCACCAGAGCTTACGAGGAAGCAGTAGCATCTTTCCTCTCTCAAGCCTTTGCTTAGAAACCTTCCAATGAAGAGGGCACCTACTAAATCACAAGTGTGGATGGTTAAAAGTATGCAAACACAAATAAAATACAGTTCACTGTATTACATTTATTTATTAATTCACTTACCCTTTGAAGTTTCATTCCAAGCATTAACGACAAAACCAGAGGTTGGTTGCAACTTTTATACATGCAGCAACTCAGAAGACGATACCATCTATTTGAAATAGTCAAAAGCCAAATTACAAAACCACTCTCAACAGCTGACAGAAAACTACACTTCGTATTACTGCATCGATGTTCTATGGCATAAAGCGAAGCCTGCAACTATTAGAAAAACTACCTCTCACAAGTCACAGGGTCGAAACCCTGGAAGGGAACTTCCTCCAACTCTACATTTTGGCAGCCTATCGACTGAACTATAAACATAACAATGAAGACCGGGATACTCGCTATCACTACATACAACGAGGTTAGGGTTACACTAATCAATGATCAAGATCCGGTGTGATCAACGGGTAAGAAAGATGCCAACAATGCTACGTTGAAAGCCGAGCAACGTTGCATTAACATCTCATTAATTACATCAAGCACAAAGTGGCCAACACTACATGCCAAGTGAACATTACCGTGTACAGCTCGGAGGAGAGGCGTTATGGCAACCATACTAGCTAGGATTCCAAGTTATGTTTTAAACCCTAGTTCACAAGGATGGATTATGTGGTATGACAACCACACTTTCCACTATGGAGTTTGGTCATAACATTTAATACATGATCGTAACCCTGTCAACCTGCATTTGGAATGTAATGCACATCAATTCATCACTTCAATATCGAGACTATTGTGAATACAATAACATATGTTAATAATGCTTAAGATAAGAGCTAATACATATAGCATGGTTCAAACTATTGCTTAAGCCATAACCTTTCAAAGGTTTGTTTACATTGTATTCATGGTCTGCATAGGATAATATCATATAGTGCTAATGTATAGCTAGGTTTGCATAATGATAATCATATTATTGCATATTGTAATGATATCATTGCATAATGAAAACGTTATCATTATAAAATGTAGTGCAAACTTTATATCGCCCCAAGTTTAAACTTAGCCATATAGATATATAATATATTGTTAATTAATGGAAACCTAGATATAGTTATGATTCTAACTATGTACAAGAATATTAGATACATGTACACTATAGCATGCTTCTCCAATCCATAATATTAATGTGAATCTATATGTATAGATAATTGGGTGATACACATTCATTGCTAAGTCCATTCCATAATCATCATACGTACAACATATTCAAATGTTAGCTATGTATTGCAAATCCTAACAACAAATGTAATACTATAATTATAGTTTAAATAATGATTATATTCATTCTTTTACTAAGTTCATAAGCACAAGTAGTAATCACTTTACTTTCCATATTTTTTGATTGTGTAACGAAAATACAAATAGCACTATATTAGTATTTTGACGACATGACTTTATACTATAGAAGAGCTGGAAAGTCAATACATAAACTAGGATTAGAACCATGTATCCATACCTCCAGTAACTTGTGACACAAGGAAGTACTTAGCATTTTAATTTTACATTGACGATGAATTGAAAGACAAAAGTACTCTTAACTTATGTTGTCTTATAGGATTTCTTATCTGCGGTGTGCACATGGAAACAAGATTCAAATGCCTTAGGTAAACCTAGCTAAGTAAACTCCAGGGTACCTCGTAGGACCCCTTTGTCAACATACAAACAAACTGTTAGCACTCCATCACGAATCTCATAACAGTGGAAACTGTAAACAGCATGCAATCATATCCAAGAACTTAAACAAATTGGTAAACTGTACTATTATTGCATAATCATAAAAGATCTTTCATTCAAGAATTAACATCCACTTAAATCTGAAGTAGAAGATACAATTAAATCATATTTAGTGGAGAAGTATGATGTGTCATCGTTACTAATTATCTTAGTTAAGAAATCAAGTTAATTTATATGTTCCGTGTTAATGACTTTGATAAATATTGCTATTATAATTTTTTTTTAAATTTTAGTAATTTTCGAGATGTTACATAGCTCCTCTCCCTTATAGAGGAAATCATTTAATGATGAATCTAGTGAAGAAGTGATTGAATCAACATATGGTAGAGATGATAGCTTTCATAGTAACGCCATTGACCTATGCAATTTTGTTTCATTGATAAGTTATAGAGATTGTTGAGAGATATTTTTAAATATATATTTAATGCACACAATTTCATATTAAGCATATGAGAAATGATAATATTAAATGATGGGTGTATTTTTATGAATCCAAATTGTTAATCAATGTATATGATGTTAGTGTACACTTATAATTCTCAAAAATATATAATCAATTCGAAAATCAACTTTCGGAGAAACGTCTTTCTAACGCTCGTAACCCATACAACATCAATATAATAATTTATATTTCTAGACAATCAATATTAGACAAATGCGCATCATACAATAACAACAATACTCGTTTTTCTTTATTCTTCTATGATTTCATATAGCTTAATACCGGAATAATACAAAGTCTATTCAAACTGTAAAGAAGGACTTTGTGAAAGATACACAAGCTACATCAATAAATAATTTAGTGGGCATGAGCACTCCAATGATCCTTGTAAGGAAGGTTTTGTAAAACTCATTGAGCGAACCACATTCTTATGATCATACCCTCACTCAATTTATTATTCTTTTTTTCTTAAATGAAATAATAGTGTTCTTCGTAAAGTTATAATGGTTGGTAATATTTTATTACTAGTAATAATTAATTACAGCGATAGGTATTAATACCTTATAATTTGGGGGTGGATTATCATCTATGTTTTTCTTAGATTAAAATTAAATGGGACAAGTGTACAATCCAAATCGATAACTTATGCATAGATAACATGTAGTAACAAACAACCCATTTAACTAAAAAAGGTAATAGGCAGCTAAGGCATGACAACAACTGATTACAACTAAGCATATAAAACAAGTAACAAATAACTTTTTCATAACACTTAACTTGTAACCTATCAATATTCACTAAACTATAAACTATGTAATTGTAGTAATAAAATAATAATTCCTAACAATCTAATTAATTATAATGTTTTGTTATCACTAATTACTAAATTATAACTCTTTCTCCAACTTAGGGTATTGAAGGATCTACGTCTACATTTTCTTACCCTTACCCAACCACGTAGAAACATATTCAAAGAAACATACTCAAAGAAAGAGAAACCTCGACCTGACTCAAGAGTTGCCCTTCAATGAATGGTGCCAGAATTTTCATAGCGCCATTTAATATCACTTTCACAACAACCATCCGTGGAGATTCAATGCAGATGAATAGTGGCTATTCTTGTCCATGAATTAGTTCATCTGTTCATTGTCTTGTTTTTCCTAGGGTTCATCCATAGTATTCATTATAAATTTGCAATGGTAGGTGTAAATGCATCATTAATGTAGATGTTAGCATCTTACCAGCAAATTGGAGCCTTCGTGTGAAGTGAATGTCACAGGTAACTATTAGTAATTCCGTGCATGAATTCTCATTACTGTCATTATACCCAATATTGTTGTTGTTCTGTATATACATTAATTTAATTATCAGGACACCCATCTGTCATTGTATTGACAGGCAGATCCACAACCAAGGGATTCTCTCCGTGCATGTAGGGGGTTGCACAACGGAAGTAATTTGGAATTGCGTAATCGAAACCCTAGCAAATCATTTGAGACATCAGATTCTTGGTACTAGGGTTAGGGTGACATCTAGGTGGTCAGCAGCTTCACGGGATTGATAAAAGTAAGATTTCCATGAGATCCTGCCTACAACCATTGTGGGTGGTAGTGGTACTGCTGTCATCTTATACATGGACATGGACCGGTGGGCTCATATCCGGGCAGCCCACGCTTCCAGCTGGTTCCAAATGCCTCGTGGAATCAATTAAAATTCTAAGTATCCTCTTTAATAGTTCAACATCCTTACATATGTGTCTTACCTGTGCTTCTGGCCACTATTCGCCTTCCCCTACAGTCCACACTACCCTGCTGGTTAGTCCTTCCCTTTTAAAGATAAATTTCTGTTAAACCAGTTTTCCTGTTCAATTTTTTGTTAAACTCATTCGGTTTCCTGTTCTGTTCAACATGTTTTTTTGTTTTTGTTTTTATGGTTATTATTTTGGATCACCTGTGTTAGCCATGTTAACATCAACACCTGTTTAGAAATCATGTATATTTTTGTGTAGGAAGGAGTTTATTTCATAATAGCAAGATTCTTAATTTTCAATGATTTGATATGGAAAAAATATGTTAAAAAATAAATATGATTTTAGAATAAGATATAAAATTTAAATATTTATTTTTAATTTAACATAAAATAAAATAAAATAATGTTATTTTAAATTTATATTATTTATTATTCATTTTGAAACCAATCTTTAATATGAAATATAATATATCATAATTATATAACTATCACAATCACTTTTTTAAAAGTGGTGATATAGGAACTACTTTTAAAATGTGATTGTGTTAATTAACTAATAGTTTGTATTATTAAAAATAAATTATTATAATAATAAAAAATAAAATAAAATTGCTTATAAATAAAAACTTGAAAAATAAATATGAAATATAATATATGATAATCACATACAGTTGGAAACTTATCATAATCATAATCATAGAACAATAGTTAGAAGTTATCATTATTATGTTAAAACAACATTTTTATTTTTATAATATTCCTATCAAATCTACCTTAAAAAAAAATTTAAATAATAAATTTAAAACTTTAATGTAATATCCATTATTAACTTGATTAAAAATTCATTTTTTAATTTGCTTATTTTAATGCACTACTTACAAGCTACAGGTAACATTACAGAAATATTACTTATTTCTATTTCTATGCACATGTTAGGCTAAACCTAACCAGAACACTTAATACAGCGAGTTTAATTAAGAGAAAAACAAATTCAGAATTTGGAGCTCGCAAAGAATTCAGCTGCTCAGAAAACAATTCGGTTCTGTTCGATGAAATGCTTATGGAGGAATATTTATAAGTATTAGAAAAATTGTTTTAAATGGTTTGAAAAAAATGGAGTATTTTAACATAGTATTTCACTAAATTCATATAGGTATATGTATAATACAAACAAGATTCATTGCGTCCAGAGGGAGATCTTGTGACATTTGTCGACTGCTTGTCAAGTAAAAAAATAATACAAAGTAAACAAAAAGAATAATAGAAAGTAAAACGTAATAAATATTATGTTGGCCATAAACAAAAAAGAATAATACAAAGTAAAAAGTAAATATGAGGGAGTTCGTGTAATTTCTATTTCTTATGTCCGCTATAGTAATTTCTTGTTACTAGTTCTCCTTGAATAACTCCTTGAATGCAATACCTGAGCTGAGGTTTACACCTCTAAAGATTTGATCCCTCTTGACGCCTGATAGAGCCTAAAATTTGGATCTAGGCTGGTACATAATTCAATCAACATTTATAGACTGTATCTTATATTCCCAAAATTCTTAACAACATGCGGAACATGTCAATTTTGTCGAATCTTACTACTACGATATTTTCATTTATGTTTTTTAACAGTATCTATATTCGCCACCAACATCATAGGAATTACATCCGGAACATGTCAATTTTGTCGAATCTTACTACTATGATATTTTCATTTATGTTTTTTAACTGTATCTATATTCGCCACCAACATCATAGGAATTTCCGTCCAGAAGGTGCCAATATTGCCAAATCTTCCTTTTATGATATTCTGTGTTACTATTTATGTATCAATCTTTACTAATTTTCGTTTAGTCCTGCAACTAAGTTTATACTATTACATAACATTACACGTATGCAACATAGGGATAAAAAATGTATATAGACTCTTATATGTGAGGGAGTGTAAAGCGTGTCAGGTTTCCTTTTATCCTCTCGCAATTAATTTCTGTTAATGGTTTTGAAGGGCCCTCGTGTTTTGCTTTTTGATGGTCCGTGGAGATGCTTATTGTCGGATTGCATTTTGCTGATTTGATTATGTCTCGCCAAAGTGTACTCTCTAATGAGTTTCTTGATAAAGGATTTAAACTCTCGAATTATTATCTAGTCCGTTAGTTATCTATAGTTTGCTCGTTTGGGATTTGCAAGACTGTTATCAACGACTATCTGTTATTATATTGTCGCTACACTTTTACAAAGAACGAGATCGTGTATACTGACAGTTTAAACAAGACTATAGTTGTTGGGACTCGGAAGGAATTGTTCACTCAAATAAATAACAATTATTTTGGTAAAGTGATACATGGGGACGTTAGTGCTTTTTATGCTAAAGGGGAAGATATAGTGGCAATTCCAGCATTGAATGGCAAGAACAAGTTTTAATCGTAGACAAGTTCAACAAGTTTATTCAGTCAACTTGGTAAACGTCAGTGTCTCATAATAAACAAGTTTTAATCATAGACAAGTTCAACAAGAGTGCCGATGTGGTAAACTGAGAAATCATTGTAGCCTTTGTCTCAAGTGAACTGAGAAATCATTGTAGCCTTTGCCTCAAGTGAGTCACACAATTTCAAAGCTGCAAAAGAAGTGAATACCAATTTTTGGCATTTGCAAATGAGAGAGTTGATTTTTAAGAAATTGTTGTTGACGGGGAAGACTAATATGGCGAATGGTATTTCTTGTCTTCAATTTGATGGTGACATTTGTAAGGATGTACATTGGGGTTAGCAGTTATAACAAGAGCATTATATGTTGCTTACAAGCAATCCAACCAGAAGAAAGGGTTATTAAGAAGTACTCCTAACCACTTAAACTATATTCATTCAACAAATATATATATAAAAGATAAATATAAACATAATTTTTTTATTAAATTGAGAAATATATTTTATAAATTAGTATTAAAGAGCTTATAACATATATCTAATATAATATTTTACAAAATTAAAAATAAAGTATTAATAAAAACATTCATATTTTACTACTATTATTTTTTTGTTATTCTTAATAATAAATTTATATCTCCAAACCATTGCAATGAAAGTAATTAATGTCTAATGATGTTTTAGATTTCTAAAATTAAAAAATTAAATCTAAAAATAATGAATCTCTAAAAACTAAAATTTATAAATAATTATAATAATAAAAAAACACATAAATTCAATTTTTATTTAAAATTAAAATAAATTTATGATAATAAATAAATAAATAAAAAATTATGTTAACAATGGGCATTCTAAGGATTTGTTTATTGAGAAGACATCTAAAAAATCTAAGCATATTAATTCTTTTAGAACACAAGATAGTCCACAAATTATAAACACTATAGCAAAAAATTAAAAAAAAAACTAAGCATATTAATTCTTTAAACACTAGCAAAAAATAAAAACTGTAAAACTTACTAATATATTAATTATAATTATATTGATTTTAATAATGTAAACCAACAGCCTGGAAGGTATCAATGCCAATGTAAAAGCCGTGAATAGTATTTTGTTTTTGAAAAGCAATCCAATAATGTAAAGTACCTTGGAAGATAAGCAATCGTGTATTGGGTGATGTGGGGAGAATATATTTGCAAAAAGTTGTGCCTTGTTTTTCTATTTAAATTAGCATATGTATCTAAATTGGGTTGTGAATATTGATAGGCATAAATTATTTCTAGGATAGATAAATTGGAGGTAAATATGTAAAACCGGAGTTTGGTTAGAGACTGATGCTCCATATTCACCTTCAATTGATTCAGCTATTTCTTCAAAGAAAGATTCATTGTGTATAACACAAAAAGTAAAACTATCCACCAGAGCAGAAGTGAACCAATATTGTTCTCCAACGAATAGTTTGAATTTGGTATGTTTTTTAAAGGAAATTTGGATTTTGTGCTTTTTAAATTGTGCTTTTTAATATATAAATAAATTTAACACTCTAAAAATTTAAATACTTATTACTCATTTTAAGAATTTTTAAAAAAATTTAAATTTATTATATAATAATTTATAATTGTGATTTTTAATATATAAATAAATTTAACACTCTAAACAATTTAAATGCCTATTACTAATTTTAAGAATTTTCTAAAACTTTTAAATTTATTATGTAATAATTTATTACTATAAATTAATCTGAAAGATAAGATAGTTATACGTATATTTCCAAAATGAGGTAATACAATTCCGCAACTACTCAACAATATTCAGTGGATATATCTATATCTATATATATAAATTTTGAATAACATTTTAAATGAAATCAATTATGAAATATAGCTAATATAAACCGTTAATTATTTAAATGATAAGTCGAGACAGTTAATTTCAAATCGTCAAAGAATGAAGTTTATAAAATTTTGTTAGATGACGGGCAGTGAACACAAATTACTAACTGTTCGACACCGTTTTTAGTTAAATTTAAATTGAAAATTTCTTGCAACAATGTTTAAATTATATATATATATATATATATATATATATATATATATATATAAAATAAAGAAAAGAGAAACATTGTATCATATAAAAAAAAATTATATGATGCTTAGTTAATTAAGTAAATACTTAAATGTTAAATATGTATATTTTGTTATAATTATTATTTAATGTTTGTTAGTTTATGTAGAAATGAAGGTGAAATTTTGTTATTTATATAATTTTTATTAATTTAATATTTTAGTTAAAGTAAATAGAATTTGTAACAATTAAGAGGTAACTATATAGTTATATGATATAAGTATATTTTAAGTGGGTTTAACTGTTAAGAATATGTGTTTTCTCTTAGAACGGCTATGTGAACTTACACTTGCATTGAGAAAAAAATCTCTTAATCCACAAACAATGAATATTTCAATTAAATACATTAACAAAATCGTGCACAAATAATACACATAATATCCTTATTCTTTTGAGCAAGCCCTGTCTCCTTATAATAAAGATATTGCAACTAATTCATGATAAGGCATGTTTCACTCAACAACTACAGTAATACAATCACACAACAAGTAATTGGATTGAGAGTATATTAACACAATTACTTATATAATCTCAAACTATAACATTTATAGAAGAGTATCTATCATCCTTTGTTTTGTGGCTATAACCTTCTCTTATATAAAGAATTATTAAAAAAATAACAAACATCTAAAAATGTAAACGAACTGTAAATTCAAAAAATTCTAAAATGATTACATTACTCTTATAAAAAATGCAAGTTTCATAATCAAAATATACCATTGATCCTTCAACTGTTTCATTACATCAATCCCAAATTTAAAACATTTCAACAGACTAGTCATTATGTCCGTAATCTGTGTATAAATAACAACAAGTCATGCATTATTAAAGTTTGCAAGATTTGCAGCAATTTCATAGGATCTGCAACATGTGGGTTTTATAATAACTCATCCAAAACACAATTTGAGTAATTGTTTAGTCCTTGGATCCTTGGCATGATAAAGGTAATCATGTGCTGAAGCTCACATCTAATCGGTCCAAGGAGAAGAACAAATTTTAGTCACCATTTTTCGAGTGATTAATCATAAATCAAACGAAATCGTGAGAAAATACAATGGTAATTACCTTATGCTTAAATAAATATTACCAATACCAAAAGGAAAAATATAACGGTTACCAATGGAAAAAGAGGATGGTTTGAATAAGGAAAAAAAAGTAGGTAAAATGAAAGGCGTGACAATCTAAAAATTATTAGATGGATAAGTACATTGAAGTTGATCTAACTGGTTTTCTTTCTTCTTGCAATTGATGGGTCCATCGAATGTGTTTATTTTCATCCTTTCATTTGGAAAGGTTGATTATACAAGATGTTCTCTTTACTGATTGTGCATTTTCAGAGGTGTTGCTTTTTAAAATCACCATTATTCAATAAGAGTTATAACATGGTAATCCTAATCTAGTTATGTTTATGATAATAGTACTATTATATAGTCATGGTGTAATCAAATAGAAATAAACACTTGGTGGATGTGAAAAATCCATATTTACTAGGTCATTATTATTGATCAAATGGTGCTTAAAAAATCATAAATGGTTGCATATCATGTGGATTAAATAAGACCTCCTATCGCACACTTATTCCATGTGCATGATGTAATAAGTTTTTTTTTCATAATTACATGCTCTTTGACATGGACATATAGTTTATTTGTAATTTTATTTTCAAACATAGGATTTCTCAACTTTTTCCTCCACACTTGAATTCATGCAACATTGCCTTGTCTTAGCTCTTGGAGCTTTTCCAACCCATGCCTACTACAACTAGACTATTCCAACATGCAATATTCCAAATGAAACTAACTCTTATTAATCAAGTTCATTCAATTGAAAGAACATACATAACTATGTCCTTTAAAGAATCTGAACAATACTTAGATGTATCACATATTTTAATAGATGACAAATACAAAGACGTGTATGAAATATTACAGTGTTCATCTCAACAAAGAAACCAAAATACACATTCACATGTACAAGAAATGCCCAAGGTGTATTCCTTAAACTTTATTAGATGAAGAATATTTATATAATACAACAAGCAAATTACAACCTTGTACCTAAAAGTCTATTAAAGATGTACAATGAGCGTACAAATACTACGTAATCCTACGTCTTATACGTCTTATCTTCAACTTCCTTTTCACTCAACTACTGCAAATTTTATTGCTATGCCAAAGCTAGTAATTAGCACAATAATAGAGATATTTTCACTTGTGTGATTGTTAATGATCCATACTCGAATGCCTTACCACCTTTGAGGAATACAGTATGTATACAATAATTTCTTTGCAATTGCCTCCTTTTGAACATATGTGTGTAAGTCCCTCAAACTCTAACTCGAACAAACTACCCACATAGCTAACTCAATTGTTCCCAAATGACTTGTCCATAATGGGTGCACCCAAATCCAAGTGAAACTAGAAATGTTTCCAAGTGTTGTTCATCAAAGTTTTCCTAGAAGTGGGCCCATAAGGGAAACCTACAAGGTGCACCTAGGAACTAAACCTGTCAAGGTGCATTAAAGTGCACCTAGTTGTCTCAAACTCTAGTGCTACCAATAATTGTTCCCAACAAACATCCATTGATGCAACATGGTAACATGTGTTTATCCTTGTGTTCCCAACTAAACAATATCCATAATTTGTGTGACTTTTTCCATCATGTATAGTGCACTTTTATGTACAAAGTTATATGTGATAACCTTTTCTACATCACAAAGTTTCCTTTGGAATTATTTTCTTGGTCTATTCAAGAAATTCAAGCTATCAATGCATGTTGTGTGCCCTCTCTATGAGGAAGGGAACCTATAATGTCCATGGTGTGCCTTACCAATTGCTAGGGTTCCCAAAATTGACACTTCTAGATATTAAGATCTTGTCATGTTTATTGTGCTAGTTAGTGACCACAAAGGTTATGATGTAGCAGAGGATTCATAATCAATTCAAGGTTTTCTCCTTTGATTCTTCCATACTAAATTTTATTTCCATCTTTCCATCCTTGAAAACATCCTTAATAACTTGTTGTCCTCGAAGTATTATTCCCACGCTTATGCATCAATTTTTTTTTTGCATTCATCAACAACTTCATAGTTTCTTTTCCATAATTACTTGTACAGTTTCTCACACACTAATTCTTTCCTTGATTGAAGCATCTTTGCCCACACTTTTTTGACAATGTATCTTGGATGAATTCTTCATTATTGTTTATTTTTGTTGGGATTGCAAGCAAAATGTCTACTTCTCCTACAACTTCCTTCTTGTACTACGACAAATTAACCTCGACTAGGAAGATCGCCATAATATCCTTCTATGGAACATATCCTATCTACTTACTACTTCTTAAGTACTTAGGAATTTCTACTACAAATATGTACCTTGATCTCTCGTATGCCATGAACTAGTTGGGTGATTATCAGGGATGATTTTAAGAACCCCCGTAAAATTTATATGTATAAAAAATGGGCGAATCTCCCCGATATATAGGAAAATTTGAAGGCGATTTTATCAATAATATAATATGTATATATAATTTTTTGGCGAATCTCTCATTTCATTATATAATGTTGTAAAATATTAGCGAATATTTCACTAAATTATAATATATTGTAAAATCTTGGTGAATATTTCACTTAATTAAAAAAAATTGTAAAAACTTGGCGAATCTTTCACTGATTTATAAAATATAGTTAAAATTTGCTGAATATTTTGCCAATAAGACTCAAGCTTTTGATTCTGTAGATTACTAAGGTAGTGCAACATAAGAACATACACTAGAGCTCAACTATGGACTCTCTCGACTCCTAGACTCTTGAATGAACAAGTGTATGAATGAGGAGAGGATGGATTTATTTATATATTTCACAAGGAGTATTTGATCACTCACAACTAGAAGGTGTTGATGAAACATGACTGCACTAACTAGATTCAGGGAAAGTAGGGACTCTACTTGTTATCTCGTCCCTTAATGGTCCAATGGACATGTGGGGTCATGAATCTTGACAGGCCAACAAATTGATAGAATTAATTGAATATCCTAGTAGTGGGCCATTTCCTTTATATAGAGAGATATCTCTTGGACCAATTCAAAGATTCCAACCAATCTTCTCACCAAACTTTCTTCTCTTTGGTTTCAAATGGTAGGAGAGTTGCATATTTGTCAGTGACTACTTAAAATGGCTTAATCCACACAAATTTGTCTCAGCAAGTAATAACTTTGCCCATCATTGTTTTAAAATGTCCCAACATTATAAAAGCATCCATACATTGATAAAAAACAACCCTAGGCACTTCTAAATTCACCCAATGATGAGAAAAATGCCCCATGCACTTCTAAATTCACGTAGTGACTAGAAAACTTCCCAAGCACTTAAATACGCTCGAGCACTTCAAAATTCTCCAAAAGATGATAAAAATTCCCTAACCACTTCAATATTTTCAATGGAACTTCTAAATTCTCCCAAGGATGATAAAAACTCCCCATGCACTTCAATATTTTCCCCAAGCACTTTAAAATCCCCCCCAGGCACTTCAATACTTGCCCCATGCACTTATAAATTGACGCAGTGATGATAGAAACGCCCCATGCACTTCAATATTTGCCTCAACCACTTCAAAATTCTCCCATCAATGATAAAAATTCCCAAACACTTCAATATTTGCCCCAGGCACTTCAAAATTCTCGCTGTGAAGATAAAAATGCCCCCATCTACTTCCATATTTTCCCAGGCACTTCATTAGTTTCCCTAGACAATTCAAAATTCATCCAATGATGATAAATATGACCTAGGTGCTTCAATACTTGCCCTGGGAAAGGGAGAAAAACACCTAACAATGATATAATCACCCAAGCAATCACAAAAATGCCCCAATCCACACAACTTTGGCTCGACAAGTGATAACTTTGCCCATAATTATTTTAAAATGTCCCAACACTATAAAAGCATCCATACATTGATAAACAACAACCCCAGGCACTTCTAAATTCACCCAATGACTAGAAAAACGCCCCAGGCACTTCAATACTTGCTCTGGCACTTCAAAATTCTCCGAAAGATTATTAAAATGCCCTAAGAACTTCAATATTTTCAGAGGCACTTCTAAATTCTCCCGAGGATGATAAAAAAATCCCCATGCACTTCAATATTTTCCCCAAGCAATTCAAAATTCCCCCCAGGAAATTCAATACTTGCACAGTGTGCTTCTAAATTGACCCAGTGATGATAGAAACACCCCATGCACTTCAATATTTGCCTCAGCCACTTCAAAATTCTCCCAACGATGATAAAAATTCCCAAACACTTCAATATTTTCCCCAGGCACTTCAAAATTATCACAACAAAGATAAAAATGCCCCCATCCGCTTCCATATTTTCCCAGGCACGTCATTACTTGCCCTACTCACTTCAAAACTCATCCAATGATGATAAAGATGCCCTAGGCACTTAAATACTTTCCCTAGGCACTTCAATACTCCAAAGAGTGAGCATCTTCAGCAGTTCTTGATGATAGATTCTCACTGAGTCCAATAGGTGGAGGAACACCCCTTGCGAGTGGAAGAAGTGGAACTAGAGAAACAAAGCTACGTGTTACACTATGTCTCACAGTGGGATCAATGTCACTCATACATCCCAGAATAGGAACAACAAGCAAGGGAGCATATGCCACCAACTTTACTCCTAATTCCTTAACCAATAAAGTAACAAGGATGCTTGCACCTTGCCTTTCCTGAATAGATGATGAATCCCTGAACATAGGAATGGAATTTTCCATTACTGCTTCCCTAACATGCACTGTTAATGTTTTTTGATACTTGTAATGCATCTCGAGGCTGTTAATGGTTAACAGCCTCGAGATGCTTCCAACCCAACCAACCAAAAAATATGTCTTGTTGTCACTAATCATAGAAATTGAAGTAGAACAAAAGGTATCCAAGCATGCAAGGGATCCATCAACTAAGAGCTGCTCAACACTCACAGAGAGTAGAGTCATATCCAAAATCATACGAATTGGAATCTCTAAAGGCTCCAGAGAAAAATTCATGTTGGAAGCATAAGGACTTCCCATTTGATAGGAAGTTGATAGTGGTTGGGTACATTCTGTAAGCTTCACATGTCTAATATGTCTCTTGTTGGTTTCCTAGCAATGCCTATTTTTAGTGCTATTAGCATATTCATAAATCATATTTACGGTCCAAGGATGGTGGACAGAGGGGAATTCCTATGGTTCCCATGGATGTGTGTACTATGGTTCCCATGGATGTGTGTACCATTCCCAAGGACAAGGGAAGGCTTGGCTTGATCGATGTCATCATTGAGGGTCGTATTCTTGTTGCTGAATATGTGTTGAGATAGCTAGACTCTAGAGGGTTCCACCCCCAGCTGGTATTGTTTAGGAATTGGATGATCATTTTTCATATAGTATATAATTAGTATATTTGGATGTATATATGTTAAAAAAACCATGTAGAATGTCGAATTAGTTGTAGAAAACATGAAAACATAGATTCAACCACTGTATTACCAATAATCATTAAAGTATAAACTATATAGTACATATATAACAACAATCATCTAGCATTTATAACATTGTAATCAAATGATCAACCATAACATCAACCATCAAGTTTCAACATATAACATTTGTCATCAGCAAACTGTAACAAATAACATGAGCCATGAAATGAAACAGAGCATCATATTCATTACCAAAGAGTTGTAGTATGTAGTGAACAATTCAATCATCAAAGGTAGGTTCAAACTTCAAACTTAAACTTTGATATAATGTTTACAATGTAAAACATACTTGTTAACAATGAATTCACCAATGAATTCACCCTTGATGAATTCAAGTGTCAACTTCGTTATTGTTTGTAAACATGTTTGGCATTAGATTGGACTTATCCTTGGTCCATTTTGATTTTTCGACATCGAAGGTTCATGGAAAAATTCTACATGTTTCCTGCTTAAAATTGATGATGAAGAATTCCCCAACCATTTTCTCTTGCAGGTAGACAAGTTTATGATACAGCCCCTGAAGATGGAACTGGGGGCACAACCCCTCCAACAGTTACTATTTGGAACAACTCAAAGGCTTCATCATATGATTCTACCCTCTTATTCCCGACAAAAAGCCTAAATTATTCTGCATGAACTTTTAAAAGTTCCTCAACTTCCTGTGTACCCATTCCAGGCTTGTCTATATGAATAGGGGCCTTGCAGAGAGCATCCCAAAATTTAGGGTTTTCTTTTCCTTCATAGACAGGAATAATTGGCCCCTGGGATTGCTCATATCTTACAAAATGGGATGCAGAAGCCTCTGCTGCTAAATTCATTGTGTCCTCGCAACATTGTCCAATCCACACATATATTGCAGAAGGCACATGAACAATAAAAGCACCTATGGAATCCAATGCAGCTGGTGAAGGATTATTTATAATCTTTGGAACTAAATGTAACCGATCGTATGGTGAATGTGGGGACATTCTATACAATCTTAGCACAGATTTTGGACTCAATGGAGTTGCATGCACCCTCTTTTGACACTGCAATAACTGGCATGCGAAACCCATATTTGGATTTGTGGTACCCCGTTGAGCCTTTACATACTGAAAAACATCTTCAAAGTTCCGACCTTTCCGTCACATGAGATAAGCAATAATCAAAGAAGTTGAGCGGGATACAACCTAATAACAATGGACAAACACTCTACCACCTTGGTCACTTACCTCCTCAAAATAATCAAACACATCATACATTATACTCGTGATATCTTCACATGGAGAATATTGCAATCACAATGTCTTATATGTCAAATATTTTTTGAAATATTATGGGCATACAAATCCAACATAGTTCAACACATGATTAATGCCATTCTCTTCAAGAATCTCTCTGTTTCTGGCGACTGCATCACTACCTAAATAAATATGATCAGCCACCCTTGAGAAATCCTTATCAAAGAATGAAAATTTCTCCCTCTTGACCTGTAATTCTGTGAGTTGTGCATTTCTTTGAACATAACACAAATCAAGCCTCATCTCTGCCCCATTTCTCAAATTACTAGCATCTTTCTTCTCCCGAGGTGTTGTTGGAGTTAACCATTCTCCAATGTCATCTGACCCCACTTTTGGCCACTCATCCAAGCTTCCTATCAATTTGCAAATCTATATTTGAAACTAGCATCTTCTCTTCCATGCCACATTTTTCATTATTGAAGAAGCAAGTAAATAATTTGTAGACATACATCTAAAACCGATCAATGATATGATGCTCATTGCAAGATATATTACCTTCATTAACTTCTTTCTCATATTCTTCCTCTTCTATAATATTCTCTTCATCAGCGGTTTCTTCAGCAATGCTTAAATCATGTGATTCATCTTCATCATCTGTGTCTGCAAAAAGTGGGCTATCAATTTATCTATATTTGAAATTGGAACCTTCTCTTTCATGCCACATCTTTCACTTATGAAGAAGCAAGTAATTAATTTGCAAACATACATCTAAAATTGGTAAATGATGTGAACCTCATTGTAATATATCTTAACCTTTATTATCTTCTTCCTCATATTCTTCCTCTTCTGTAATCTTCTCTTCATAAGTATTTTCTTCAGTAATGCTTAAATGATGTGATTCATCTTCATCATATGTGTTTGCAAAAAGTGGCCTATCAATTTGCAATTGGAATCTTCTCTTCCATGCCAAGTTTTTCATTATTGAAGAAGCAAGTAATTAATTTGCAGGCATACATCTAAAACTAGTCAATGATATAAACCTCATCGTACTATATCTTACCTTCATTATCTTCTTCTTTCAGATGGGATGCATTGGCAAAAATTCTATGTCCTTCATATTCTTGGTGACTATCAGACTCACTAATTTGTTCTTCATTAATTCCATTGGAATCCTTCATATCCTCTTCAAGAGCCTCATAAATTTTCAAACTTAACATGGGCCACCAATATTGACTACTGATATCCAAAAGGGATTTCCAACAACGACTTTATATGGACAGCTTAACCCATGCATCAGTAAAGATGTGGAGGCACTAACATTGATGTAAGTTGGCATCAAAGTATACAATTAAACCTTGAATACAGAAGGCACTCAATGTGACAACTCAAAGGATACACAACAAGTGAGGGACCCAAATTAAAATATGTGATCACCACTGTAAGAGCTTGTAGTTGGTTCAATGTAAATATGCAATATTAAATAGAAACAAATCACCTTGGGGCTTGCTCTGAACCTGAAGTTCCAGTTGTTAAAAAAATAGAAGCATTGTTTTCCAAACCATTTTCCATGGGTGGTCCAGTACCCCACTTTCCTTTGAACTCTAAGGGATCCAAAACTTGCACACCCCCATCAAACAATCCCAATGCAAATTGGTTTGGTTTAGATGGATGAGGTGCAATAACAAGTGGGTACACAACATAAATGCAACATAAATGAAGATCAAATACAAGTACATATTAGATGACAGAAATATTAGCCAATACAATAGCCTTTTTTTCAGGACAAACACTCATGACAATGGCCACTTTTAGCAACAATTGTACTATACCATTTTACTGTACAAAGAACAACTAAGCTAATTGCAATTATATGTATTAACCAAGCATATACAACTAAACTCCTACAATCAAGGTTATCAGGTTTCTTAGATGTAGATGTAGGTTATGCTCCATGTGTTTGGATTTCCCAAAGTGCAAGTCCATGAAGGAGGTGGGATAATGTTTTTGTTTCGTGGAATGATATGGTTAGTTGAGGGAATTAGAAACAAAGTTTTATATGAGCAATACCAGGTTACTTAGGGATTTGTTTCTTTATATTTCTCTTATTAAGATATTTGGAGGGATCTTCTTGAATACTATGACAAACTATAGCACACACCCACATATGCACAAGTGCACATGATCCCACATCCCATTGAAATGCATGAAAATCTATCTACATCATATGACATCTCATCTGATTATTTGTAGTGTGACTTACATGATACTTGATGAAATATAGGAATATAGACTAATTCGACATCATAACCACAGTGATCCAGAATGGAATACACCCACCGCACCATAAAAAAAACTAGCATATATCAGTTGAATATCACATGAGTATGTAGCATGGTATATTGGAGCAGAATGTGACTCCGAAGGGATCCAATGCCAGAAACCAAAAACCAAAAACCATAAGAAAGGTTTAAACAGTAAAATCTGAGTAGATATTGGAGTGAAGAAGAAAAGTCCGAGAGCTCTAACACTCTCTAATAATGCATCCCTAAGAGAGTATATCTTCACAAGTTAGAAGAGCAATGCATAGAAGCCTTAGAAGGGGACCTTGTTATGTTTAGAAAGACCACTGCCTGAGGTGTTTTGCAGTTGCATTGGAAGGCAGACCCATTTGTGTTCCTCGTTGGTGATGGTACTCAGCTGGAAAAAGTCCTCATCCATCAATGTGCAAACTTATGGAGCAGGTTTCAACCTTGAAGGAAACCACAAGCAACCTAAAATAGGGCACAACCCTAACGGTGAGACATTCCAAGTAGATTTCAGAAATGTCCCAAACAAATTTCGGAGATGTTCCGAGCATGTATCTTCAGTTTTGACAATGGACATTGATGATTGGACAATTTATCGTATCCATATTTTTCGTATTGTTATGAATTTAAATCTGAATCCATGCAAGTTGCAGCTCAAAATATGGGTTGTGTATGATGGATTTTTATTTGGGTTTCTAGTGATTTAACTATTGTCTTTTCAGCAACATCATTACAAGCAACAAGTTACAAATCCTCCATGTCAAGAAACAAAGAAATGCAACTACAAAGGTCTGATCCTTCTGGATATTACTCTTGTTCGTCTCATTTTTAAAGTCATCTTAGCTTTTACATATTGTACATAGGTGTCCAAGTGTTATTCAAGTCCAGCTCTTCCCATCCCAACCTCATGAGCTGTGAAAACAATTGGATAGTAAAGACTTAGATTGGCTATTAAACATTTAAATAAATTCCTATTCAATATCCTTTTTAATTTAAAATATGAATCTAATCTCTTTATAGAATGCAAGCATGTATATCCCAATTAAGTGTTTTATAGTGATTTTCAATACAGCTGTAAAAATCTATGGAACCTGTTGAGAAGGGAATTCCTTTTAACCTATCCATCATAAACAAGTAATACAAAGAAGAAAACTTGTTATAGAGATGAACATTCTTCTCATAGAGTCTTTGTATGCCTCCGACAATAGTCCCTGCACATGTTGATGTCAGCGTTAGACCATGATGCAATGGTCATTGAAAGGCATCAACTAGTAATATTTTTGCACACTAAAGAACATGTGTCGGAAATATTAAATATCTCAGGAAACTATAGATTTCATACATATAAATTTAAACCATGTTTTTAAGTTTCCTCACCAAATTGACCACAAATACTCAAGACACTTGAAGAATGTTAATTGAAACTAGCAAATTCAAAGCCTTCACTTTCTTTAAATTGAACTCTATGCGTATCCAATTATCAGAATGCCTCATTAATAATTTTCAAACACTGGTTACAATTCAGGAATTGCTTGTCTTTTCCTGGCCTAGCCTTGTCAGCACCAATTAGAGAGACTCTAAGATTGACCTATTTAGACCACTCTTTGTTTTCTATTAGTAATACTTTAATTTAATTGTAGGCATCAGCAAGGGAATAGCATGAGAAAGCTACCAAACACACACGTTTTGAGCAAATATGGAGGAGCTGTAAAGAATTGTTGAAATGGCAAATGACATTGCTTAGTAAGATATAATAAATTTGGATATCCAGCAGGTACTTGGTTATCGAAATTGGTGTAATAAATGATGGAATGCTACTTGCTTTGCTATGCTCAACTTGAGAAAAGATTTTGTGCTTTTTCTGAGAATTTGTAGGTGAAATGTCTACCATGTGGTTGCAAGTGGATACTTCTTGTTCTAAGTTAAGCTATCTCAAAGATTGCCATAGCTATGTAAGTGCGACCAATGCAGTTTACTATTGGTGGCAATATCAATTATATGACGTTTCCATTGAGATAATCAGGCCAGTAATGTTGGCAAATGATAATAATTCAACTTCTGCATTGGTAAAACGTATTACAAGGGATATGTTATGGATATGCCTGGAGCCCAGTAAACACATCACTACTCGTAGTGCTTTGGAGCATGAGTATTTTAAAGATCTAGGTTTTGTACCCTGACTTGTATATTAGTTGTGGGGATAAGAACATTATTGGACTTGTACTATGGCTCGCATCTTCGCGACAATTCAAACTTCAAAAGTAACTGTAAATGTCTCCAGGGTAATCAAGATAGGAATAGTTGAACATTGAACAATGATTTCCAACCATAACTTCATCATTTATTCTTCAAAAGAATTGGGGCATGAAAAATTATGATTTCACTTCAAGATTCAAAAGCTAATTACAAATGTCCCCAAAACTATAAAAAAACAAGAATGTTGCAGTTCTGTTATTTCCATCCATAATTTCATAATTACATCCAACCATGAATCATAATTTCATAATGTCCAGAAGCAAATAAACTTGTTGGGTGCTCCAAGGATAAGAAAGCCACTGAACATATGAAAATAGACAAGGGAAAGAAGACTAAAGACCCTTGACTCCCACAATTCAGTTTTCTCCAATTACTGTTCACCCTATTAATAAGAAGTCAACCCATTTATCCAAGTTCCTATAGAATATGTGGGTATGCCTAAAAGATAGCTGAAGAAGTTCTAAATCATTCCGGACAAGTTTGTGCAAGATCTAGGTAGCATATCCAGTGGTCAAGTATGGGCCATTGAAGGGACTGCAATGGATGTAGGATATGTCATATAAATCAAAATAATGATCTGTATACTCATGTAGCTATCCTTTGAGGACTGACAGTGTCCCTCTGTTCTCACATCATATTTCAGTATGGGAGGGTTTTGATGAAGAGCATCTAAATTGTAAGGATTGTTGTGCCCTGGTTTGAAGATCTATTTATATCAAATTGACATGGTAAAAAGGAGGTTACTGTTGAACTAGAAATAATGTTTCTGGGGATCTGTTTTGAAAGGATAGTAAGAGAACACATGACATAGTCACCTTAGCCTATTATTTTTCAACATCTTTCCAGACTTGAATATATTTTTCAAGCATTGATGTTGAAGTTTCAAATACTATGGAGTTATTAAAGAGTTGAACTACTCTGTGAGCTTCTAACCTCTCAGTTTCTAGAATGTCTTCAAAATGCTCTTGAAAGCCATAATAATTGAAGAAGGAAATAAAACTCTGTTTTTTAGGATACCATGATAGTAGCAATGGGGCTTTGTCCTAATCCTAAAGAAAACTGTATATGTTCTAACATGATTACAGTAGCAAATATCAAAATATTTGCAAACATAAGGAGAAGTGAGGAGTTTAATATCAACATCAGTGATTTCTGAACACATTGTGAGACAAATCTATGATAGTGCACCCTCGCTACAGGAGTAAATTTTGTAGAATAAAATAGTGCACCCTCGCTACAGGAGTAAATTTCGTAGAATAAAATAGTGCACCCTCCCTACAGGAGTAAATTTTGGTAGAATAAAATGTCCACTGGGTGGTGATGCATTTATCCAAGTTCTTATCTAGTTCTCTCCAATAGCATTTCCTATAATAGTGTGCCCTCCCCACAGGAGTAAAGTTCATAGAATAAAATATCCACTAGGGGTAATGCATTTGTCCAAGTTTTTATCCAGTTATTTCCAATAACCTTGCCTATAATAGTGCACCCTCCCTACATGAGTAAATTTTGTAGAATAAAATGTCCACTGGGAGGTAATGCATGCATGAAAGAAAGAGAGTACCTCACTCCTAAGGATATGTGCCCTATTCTAACTCTGGAAAAATATCTAACTCATGTGCTCAGTCTTTCTTTAGTTAAATTTATGAATTGTAAAATGAAGTAAGAAAACCAATTTCTAATTCTCAAAATAACTAAAAATACAAATTGTTCAAGAATGATGAATGCATGCTAGCATGCATGGGACCTTTATCAATGTCTACTTATGTTGCACCCCATCTAAGACACTTTTTGTTGCACCTTTAGTCCACTATCCTTACTGCAACACAAGGGAATCGAGGTAAGGAAACTGTGTATGCTGCACTAAGTCTACTGTTGCTATAGACTATGCTCATCACGTTGTGCCACAACAACAAGGAGAACACATACATAGCAACATGTAAAGAAACTAACATAAGGGCGAATGTTGGAGTGGATGATGTCCACTAATAAGACTTTTTTTACTCATGAGTTAAACAACGAGTGAAGGTTCTTTAAAGTCACAATTTCATCTTCATGGCCTTGTCCATAATAATCACGTTCTCTTGATTTGTCATTGTCCAACTCAAAATTGGTATGGCTATTATGAATGTTGATTTCTTCAATGATGGAATTTGCATTACCTCTTCCTTGCGCTTCTTTGTTGTTGCTTCAACAAAAGGATCATGTGAATGATGGAGGGATGTAGAATCCATTTTGAAACCTACATGTTCTTCATTACATTAAGAATAATAAAATAAGATTTATCTTCAATAATCTAAGGGGCTTCATATTCTATTCCCTCCATTGATTCATTATCCTATTCAAAAAAATTAGTTAGGAAAGATAGTATCTATGGTTTATCATCTTCCTCGAGCATAGAAATGTTATTAAATTCTCGTTCATTGACATTTGGACACTATCCTTGGGTTAATTTAAAAAATTCTAGGAGGAAAGAAAGAAAAATGTTATCATTGTCTTAGGCTTACAATCAACAATATACTTTATATTTTATAGTGCTAGAATGTTTACTGGAATTGGAAATTCCCTCATCACATTCGAAAAATTCGGGGCATGCCATTTGTTTAAAAATATCACAAAATTTCTCTAGATGAGCTCTACAAACTCTACACCAAGCCTTACATGAAGGAGCATGTTGTTCTTCTTTTTCTTCTTCTTGAAACCAACTAGCATTGAAGTCTTCCTCTTGTTCTACACTTTTACCTTTTTTAATCTTGTGAATTATCTCATTAATGAGTAGGAGTTGATCCATCAGCCTGACAAAACTCATAATCGCTATGTCAAACTTTCCATGTAGGGGATTATCTTCATGTTCCATTTTTTATAGCTTGAATCATGTTGCTTGAAGCCACCAAAGGAGATAATTTTATTACCTTAGACACTATTGTTTTCTCTCACCAAACATGCAAACAATAATGAGTTTCAATTTAAAGAATTTAGACTTCATCCCTTGGTAGAGTTGCTATATGAACCATGAGTTCTACAAAAATATTATGCTCGTAAACTAGACTCTTTAACACCTGACGAGAATAAAATTTAACTATTGTCTCCTAAGCATACACCTTGAAAAATGAAAATCATGAAGAGCAACATTCTAAGGATATTTTCCAAAAGGTAGTGCAGAGGTAATACTCATTTTCAACTTAGTATTCACCTCTCTTGATATAGTGATGATTGTTTGCATACAACGGAAATAGACCTTGAATATCTTGGACTCAACTTTGAAGCACTAAAGTTTTGGTTTGACATGAATCACAAATGTTAAAGGAACAAAAGAGAATTAAGAGGCTGGCAGATGTGATGATTGTCCAAATGTGTGGAGATAAAGGCATTTGAGAGGTGCTAGCACTTAAGTGGTCAGAAGTGTTGTGGGAAGAGAAGTTAGGCATTGAGGGATGAATGAAATGAATGGGAAAAAGGGTGTGAATGGAATTGTGGGTACTTGTATATTGAAAAATGTGAGGGAGCTCATGAATGAAAATCAAGAGATCCTTTCAATGTCTCTTCAAATTGTGGATTCATATTATCCAAGGAACGTGCCAATAAATAAAAGAATTGGTTTTGGGGGTAGGAAAGTGAGTTCAAGGATATGAACTTAGACTGTTGACTAGATATCACATAGATATGGCACTAGGAAAGTGTGTTGAGATAGAGAAAGCAAGCAGAGGATAGTTTGAACTTCATTTGTTAACTAGAGATGACTTATAACTTGAACTGGGCTTGATCATATTGAGATAGAAAGAGAGCTTCTAAAGTGATTTTAATTTTTCTTATGTAATGGGAGTAAAGTAAGAATAAATAAAGGGACTTGGCACATTAGGGAGAAGGATTTAAAGGATCTTTAGTTGGGTTACAACGTAGTGAATGAGATAAATTTAAAGTAGTGATAAAAAACTTAGTGCAATATAATTTCACTTCAAAATTGAAACATCTTTATTACGGTTCTGGGTACATGAAATTTCTATATTCATAATGTTCATGTATTCTTAGATACATTGTGAGATGGATTGCATTACTAATATTATCATTTTTTGAATTTGATGCACTGTGGAGCTTCGATATCTCTTAAAAGATAAAACCTATTAACTAAGGACAGTTATTGTACACTATAGAATCAATCCCCCACATCCTAACAATGCAAAGAAATTTAGGAGGGAACTTAAATTTAAGACCATTGTAACTGAGAGTACTGATGTATACTCACAAAAATCCTTAATTCTCATTGCAAAAGAACACTGCCTAAAGTAACAAGCATGAATCGGCATAAGAACCTAATTCTTACAACAGCATTTGAAATATCTACAAAATTGATGTGGGCATGGAAATAAACATAAAATTGTGGAAATACAGAGAACCCGTGATGTTACTTTTCTCTGGTATTCAACCCTAAGATTTCAGCTCCAATATTTGACAACTACAATAAGCCATGTGGAAGAAAGGCTAACCTATAACTCACAGTGGCATCAAAGATAGACTGAACAGATGCAAAGATGACTCGACGAGACTCAATTTTCTCATTCACTGGTGCAGAAATCCACGAGAAATGCTAATCAAACACAATGTGATTACCATATATTGTTTGCCCTTTAATAACCATGCGGAAAATGAAAAAACCCATCGGGGATGCTAAATGGGGCTCCGTAAACTGTCATTGCTCGAAATCAAGGGCGAATGGGGCTCGAAAAATTGCCATTGCCTAAAATCGAGGGAGAATAGTAACTCTAGAAACCACCATCACTCGAAATCAAGGGCGAATGGTGCTACACGAGCTGCCATAGCTAGAAATTGCTGGCTGGGTGAACCAACTTGTTTGCCCTTTAATAACTATGCGGAAAATGAAAAAACCCATCGGGGATGCTAAATGGGGCTCTGTAAACTGTCATTGCTCGAAATCAAGGGCGAATGGGGCTCGAAAAATTGTCATTGCCTAAAATCGAGGGAGAATAGTAACTCTAGAAACCACCATCACTCGAAATCAAGGGCGAATGGTGCTACACGAGCTGCCATAGCTAGAAATTGTTGGTTGGGCGAACCAACTGTTCGCGGCCTCCATTACCCTAAATGGTGGGCGAACCAACTCTTTGGGCCTCCATTACCCGAAATTCTGGGCGAATTCACCATTTCGCAATTATTTTACTTGGCCTCATTAAATTTTCCTCTTTCGTGAACTTGGCTATTCGATTTCCTTTGACTATGGGTTAAATAAATATGGGGCTAATATGTTAAATTTAAAAAAACTCGTTTCATATTAAAAATTCGCCCAGGATTTTTTGGTGACCCCTATAATTTCGCCCATGGACTATAATTCGCCCCTAAAATTTTCCCTAATGATTATTCCAACTATTGAATCTAATCCCTGAATGAATATGCTCAATGTCATTTACTTTCACAATTACTCATCCTATACATCTCCACTGAATAAAAGAAAGGTCACCCGCTTTACCTCAACACCATCAAATTAGCGATTTCAACTTAACAAATATTCCATGAAACCTTTCTCAAGTGCCAGTTCCAAGGCAATGACTTAGGGCCATGCGATGTTATCATGGAAATGATAGGTTAAGTGGATATTAAGTCCACTACCAAATAAGGGATTTGAATTGTTCCTTGCAATTCAGTATATAAGGCCTCCATCTTTGAGGGTTTGCAACCCAATTCTTATAATCCGGAAGGTGCCAGCTAGAATTCATTGACTACCACCACTACTTTACAAAAACACATATTTAAATAGCTACATCTCTATCAACAATGTCTTCTTCCTCCGATGATGCATCCAATTAGGATTCTCAGGATTCTTAAACTACCTCTACTCTCAACAAATGCGCCCCAATAACCTTTGCAAACTACGATCTTTTCTTTGCTTGATTATTCGTTTATTCACTCAATCAATTAATTGGTCGATTAGTTCCAATAAGCTATTTCAGGATTTGAAAACCGTATGAAAAAAACAATTGTTACCCTAAACTAGTTAGTACTGATAAAGTTTAAGAGAACTTAACTCTTGTTGGACAGAGGCAGGGGAGATTTGGCACTCATAGTAAATTTAACACAAAGAACTAAAACCCAAAAGAAAATTACGCAGAAGATACTTTGTTAATTTGATATATGCTAAATTAATTACAAAAGAGAGTTGGACTCCTCCCGAGCCTTCTACATCCTTCTAAATTAAATACAAATGGGCTTTACTCCCACTGCTTTAAAGATTGAAGTGACTATTTGGGTACAACATTAAATTACAAGAGAGATACTACTAAGCGATGGTTGAGATTATCTACGTCAACTAATACTCCCCTATAATTTCAACCACAATCTACAATACTTTTGTCAATTACAAAATGCTTTATGAGAAATTCAAAACTGGCTCGTGTCACTGGTTTAGTAAAGATATGAGCCATTTTATTTTTAGATGCACATGGTTAATATGATAAGATTTCACCATTGTAGACTGGCTCTCAAATGAAATGATATATGGTATCAATGTGTTTGCTTTTTCTTTTTGGATGAAACACATGGTTCTTGGTTAGAGCAATTGTTGAGTTGTTATCACAATAAATAGGAGTTGCATCCTTATGCTTGTGCTGAAGATCAATCAAATTTTTTTTAGACAGACTGTATGATATGCTACTAAAGTCGCTGACAAGTACTTTACCTCTACTAATGCGATGGTAACAATGGGATACTTTTTGGATTCCCATGAGATCATATTTATTCCTAGATAGAATACATAACCATAAGTACTTTTCCAATAATCCACGTACCTACAAAATAACTGTTAGTGTACCCAACAAGTGAACTGATATTTGTGGCTGAATACTTAATGCCTTAGTTGATTGTCCCTACAATGTATCTCATAATTATTTTACCAATCTGGAAATGATACTCTTTCAGAGACTCCATAAATCTTGATATTAAGTTAACAAGAAACATTATGTCGGGCCTAGTTGTTGTGTGATACATGAGGCTTTCTACGAGGCTCTTGAAAAGTGTGGGATCTATTCTTTATCCTTTGTCTAATTTACTTAATTTTGTACAAGTAGAAATTGGTGTGACTATTGGATTACAAATACTCATTCCAAATATGCTCAACACACATTTTTCATATTTAGGTTGCATATAAATATGCCATTCTCATATTGTTCAACCTCTATGCCGAGAAAACACTTCATTAAACCAAGGAATGTCATTTCAAACTTAGTTTTCATGGTTGTTTTGAAATCATTTAACATTGTATTTCCTACAAAAATCATATCATCAACGTATAAGAAAACAATAAGGATTTTACCATGTTGAGCAGTTTTGACTATGAAAGAGAAAACACATCTAAACACAAATCATAGAACATATAATTTAATGTGGAAACTCCTTTAAGAGAAAACCATAACACTTATGTTTATACATTTAAGTAAGCACCAACCTACTATTACAAATTTTGTAGGCACCAACCTACTAGATACACCAATTCCTTCAAGTAAGCATCAACTAAGGAATATCTGTGTAAGCACCAATTCACAAGAGACGTGAATCTCCTTAGTTGAGAACCAACTCTACAAGATACAAATAGACTCAAATATGGTGAAATAATATTCATTGTGGACATCTACAATCTCTCCTTGTCTTTGACATCAATGACAACAACATTTCCAACATTCCATTTTTTATCAAGAATATGATCCCATGCTTCACTACAAAATGCAAGGAAGTGGTTGACATCTAGTTGAATGTTACTTCATGCCTCTTCCAATGTTATATCTTTTAGAGCTTGGGTGGGAGTGCAATTAACTATGCAATTGGAAAAATTAATGCGTTCAACACAAAATTGAAGACTTAATAACTTAACTTGGACCATACAATTAGCCATTTATTTTACCGTGTGACACTTTCTCTCAAAAACATTGTTTTGTTGTGGTTTATATGAAATAGTATGTTGCATATGATTTACCTATCCAGTCTAGTAATCACTAAATTTGATGTTTACATCTTCACCTCCATTATCTATTCTTAACATATATGTATTTGATGTTCATATTGTTTTTGTACAAGGGCATTGTAGGCCAAAAACATGTCAAAATGAACTTCACTCTTAAGTTTTAAGAAGTAAACCAAATTACATTTGGAGAAGTCATCAATGAAATCTATGAAATAATTGAAGCTAGGTAAAGAAGCAGAAGGAAGTAGACTACACAAATAACTGTGAAGAAGATGCAATGGAGTTGATGCATGCGAAGAGGCACATTTTTCAAAACTATCCCTATGATGTTTGTTGAGAACACACATGGGACAAACACCATCTCTACAAGATACAAGAGGAAGGTTGATGACAATTTTCTGATTACATAGTTGTTGCAATGAGAAATAGTTTAAATGACCAAATCTATCATGCCAAAATTTTCTCATGTCATTTCAATGAGCAACAAAAATTGAGGGTAAGGTGAAGACCCAAAGTTGTGAAATATGTTCAATCTAGTAATCATCAACAATTCCACTAGCTAGGACATGCTTAGGTTGAAATTTCGGATTACAACATGGTGAGGTGTAAAATTTATAGTCTTACATTCACCATAATGAGTGATTTTATAGATTGACAACAAATTGAAGGAAATTCTTGGAAAACATAATACATCACTAAACTAACCATCGTCTAGCTTAATTGTTCCAAATCCTACAACATTAAGAGATCTATCGTCACCAACAAATATTTGTTTTTTGTTACATTCATTTACAGAAGAAAAAATGGCTCTATTCTTAGCCATATAATAACATGTTCCAGAATCAATGAGCCACTCAATTGAAGAATAAGAAGAAGATGCATTGAAGGAGAAAATATAAGCACAAAGTACATTCCCATGAGTTATAGTATCAGAAGATGAATTGAGATTGATGTTGTGCTTCTTCATTGCTACTTCCACGCCTACAATATTCTTGAAACACATATGTTCCAACTGAACATATTTCTTGGTAAAGTTGCAATGATGCTCAGTCTTCTTACTTTTTTATTTCCTTCATTTGTCATCATTGGAAGCATGAGCTCGATGAAAGAGTTTGGAACCCTTGTTTTTGTTATTGTTGCAAGGATTTTTCTTCTTCAGATGCTTGGACTTATCCTTTTGATGTGCCACTAACGATTTTCTAGATGTATCAACACTTTTGATTACTCGAATATGTATGAACTTATATTTCTCTCTAATCAAGGAATCACAAAAAGATAAAGACTGGGTTCTACATAATTTGTCCCTAGAGATCTTCTTTCATGAAATAAAAGGTAGTTGATACAAAAACATAATAACCAGGACCAATCTTGGAAAAAATAGCATAAATACATTGATTTTCTAGCTTAGCTATTTGCATTCTTCAACTAAAGTTCTAAGTGTTTTGAATTTCGATAGATAGTCTTGAATGAAAGGAAAATGACTTGGATTTAAAGCAAGAAACTCATTTTCAAGATGGTTACCTCGAATTTGATTGTTTTTATGAAACATAGTTTCCAATTTTTCCAAGCTATATCTTGTTCATCAATTCCTTGAAGGTGGAATTGTAAATAATTAGGAATTGAAATCCCTATTAATCCATGGGCTTCATCACATTTATCATCCCATTTGTTTTCCTATCCTTGTGAGTGGGATTAGTTTTTTTCCCAGGTAATTTATTAAAGTCTCCTACTCCATAGGACATCCTCCATATGGGTTTTCCATCAGATGTAGTTGATACTCCTAAGAAGAATATAACATGGCCCAACTAACATATTGTAACACATAGGTATTATGGATTCAAAATAAAAAAATTGATGGTCTAAATGCAAAATGTCGAAAAAATAAGCAATTAAATAAAAAAATTACACTGTAAAAGGACTCTGGATACCAAAGTTATTCCCTTTTAAATAAAGGAATAAAAGGGAACTAAGGAGCCACATAGAAAGAAAATCCTGATCCACATGTTGATGGGAGCAATAAGTATATGAAAAAATCCCCGTTACTAACTTTTCCTATAAGCTCACTTTAAAAAATAAGTTGCTTTAAAATAAGTGACCCACTTTTATAAAACAAGTGGGAAGCACTTTTACAATGTAGTTACTTTATAAATTAAAGTCACATTAAATTTTACAAAAAATAACAAAAAGAAGGATTTGAACCCAATACCTCTTACTTTTTAAATGGAGGTGTTGTTTTTGTTGTTGGAAGAGCGTTCCCACCCAAAAAATCTTGATTTTTGGATTACAAACACTTTACACAACCACAAAAAAATAAAAAATAAATATCTTGAGCCGAAATTTGTCGTATTTGCGTTAGTCCTTGGTTAAGGTGACCCAAAAAATGTATGTTTTCTCATGGTTTCTAGTTTACCAAGCTTGCAGAAAGTGTATGACAAAGAGGATACATAGTAAATAAAACCTCTAGAGGATAAAAAAATACAAATACAATATAAATCCAGATTAAAATCTAAAACAATATGAGAAAAACATGTTTTTAAAGTGTAATTGTAAACAATATACCTCTAGATCTGGTAAAATGGTTGTATCTTGGGAAAATGAAAACCTTTTTCAATGGAACAAAAATAATTTCAAATTTAAAGAAGCACTATAGATGAAATGGAATACCTATATGATCCCAAAAATGCATAGAAATATCAAAAACCATAAGTCCTTTAATACATAGGGAAACACCGATTCAAGATTTCGATCATTAATGGATGGAACTTCATAATAGATCTAATACCTTATTCAACTACACATGATATTTATAGAACATCAAACACCTTCATAAACCACTTACACAAACATACCACAGATCAACACACCATTGTTTTTACATGGATAAAACCCTTGAAGAGAGAAACAGTCCACAAACCTCTCCAAATAGCTACTTGAGGGAATATATTATGCAAAAGAAAAGAAATGTTACAAAGAGTTTCTCACAATAGATCATCAAGAAAATGACCATCCATTATCTTTAAATAGATATCATGGACCAATCGGGTGCAAAGACATGGATTAATGATTGTTATGATTAAGGTGATGATGAACTATCAAATCACTATATGTCTAGAACATATTGTGACTGCTAGATCATATATGTACAAATGCATACTAATGAATACTAGATAAAGACACTTTACATAAAGATACATTATACCAAGTTGATATTAAGTATCTCCTAAGTGTCTTAATATCCTAACATCAAATAATGTTGGCAAGTAGGATATAATAAGGAGGGATTGTTGCCATAAACAAGATCAAAGGAACCTTGCCACTTTAGCGGTAGCATGATACATTATATTATGCCACCTTTCTGCTAGAGGTATAACCACTAATCTCATTGGGATTCCCTATATTAAGTAAAGAACCACAATTATGCTTCTAGACACATGTTGATGACTTTTGTTTGACCAACAACTAGGGGGTGATAGATGGTTATTAGATTGGGTTCGGTTCCCTAAAGAAAAATGAATTATTTCCATAAATTGGGAATGAAGGTGAGGTCACATTCCATGATAATAGATTATGGCATACCATAATTTTGAAGATATTATTCTTCAATACTTGAGCCAACATAGAGGCATCCAAGGGGCATTATAGATTAAAAAAAGTGAGCATATTTGGAAAGACAAACAATCACAATGATGACTACATTTTTATTTCCATATTTTGGTAACTCCATAATAAAGTCCATAGAAATGTCAATCCATACTACCAGAATAATGAGAAGTGGTTGAATTTCACCTAGAGTTTTCACTATCACTCTCTTATGTCATTGGAAAATGTCATAGTCTACAACAAAGGTGCATGTGTCCTTCTCCATTCCTTCCTATAAAAATGATTGCTTCATCCTTTCAATTGTTTTAGGATATATTGAATGGCTAACATTGAGAGATGAATGTAGCTCATATAACTTCACAATTTATTATTAAATTATTGTTTAATTATAGATTCACTCTATATTGATGCTCAATTTTAAAAAGTGTAGTTGGGATATGCATGGGTTTCCATTTGAAATTGTTGGATCATCAAAGATATCTTCTAATTGGTTAAGAATTCCTTGCAGACAACATTCAAGCAGTCGACTACAATGCAAAAGAGTTAAAAGAGGTAACCTTCTTCCTCATAGTTATGAGAGAGAGCATATACTATCACATTTTTCTTTTGCTTCGTATAAATCATACCATAGTATTATCCCAACATGTTGGTGACCCAATTTTGTTTCTTAGGGAAAAAGGTTCTTTGTGCCATGAATTATGTTCACGCTATGACAATCATTTTTAATATGGAAATGTTTCCCAACTAGGTATGAATGCCATATGTCTACAACATGCAATATGGCCATCAAATCTTTTTCATAAGTTGGATTTCTCAAGTTACTCTCACACATTTGTTTTGCAGTAAAAATAAATGGTCTAGCCTCTAGATTAAGTACTAGTATGATTCCTTTAACTAAGGTGTCACATCCTAGCACAAATATGTTAGTGAATTCAAACAAATAGAGTACTAGGGTGGTACATATACACTTGTTTAAGTCCCAGAAAACATTTTCCACTGTGTCATTCCAATTGAAAGCATCTTTTTAGAAATGTTGTGACTGGATCTACGATATCACCATACTTTTATATGAACATCCTATAATAATTGGTGAGACCAAGAAAACTTGTCAGGTGATTAATATTTTTGGGGTGAGGGTAATCCTTCATTTCTTAAATTTTCTTTAGGTCTACATGGACACCATCCTAATTAACAATATGTCCTATATATTTCACTTCAAACACCCCATATGAACATTTTTACATCCTAACACAGTGTTTATGATCCAAAATTCGTTTGAAGAATTGAGATACATGGGTCACTTGGGCTCTACAAGTTTTCTTATAGATGAAAAATCCAAAAAAAATACAAGCTTGAAATTACATAGAAAATGTTTAACTATTGTCTTAATGAGACTCAATAATTTGGAGAGTGAAATACAAAGGACAAGTGACATCATTAAGAACTTGTAAAGCCCTTTATCGGTGTAAAAAGAAGTTTTTGGCATATCCAACTCCTTCATGCGAATTCAATGATAGCTTCCTTGAGATAAAGGTTGGTGAATAATTGATCCCCCTTGATCTCATCTAAAAGGTCATCATTGATCATATGAATGTGGGACTAATCTTTAATCCTCAAGTTTCTTATAGAATGAAAGTTAGCACACATATGCCAAGTGCCTTATTTTTTGAAGACTAGAAAAGTAGGTCAATAACAAGGGATGGTACTGGGGTAGACGACATGATCAGCTAGAAACCCCTAAACCATCTTTTATATTTCATTTTTGGTGCAAATGAATGGAAAAAGAGGCATTGATTGGTTGGGAGATATTGAGTGTGAGAAGAGTGGAATGATTATGGTCACTTTGAGAAGAGGGGATTTCTTTGAGAGCATCAAAGATGGATTGGTGTTTGTCCAAAACCAACTGCATGTCATAAAGAATATATTTCAAAGGGGTCTCAATATCTTGAATGACATGGAATTTAAGAAAAATTTATGAATAACCCTTTCTATGAATATTTTTCATATATTTTGAGTTAGTGATTTCTAGATATCATAGTGTAATTTGTTTGAGAGTGTAGTTGTGCGCCTCATATTGGAAACTCATGTATGATGCATGAAAATCCATGGTGATGAGAACTATTGTCTGTAACTATTGAACATGGAATACAATATAAAGACCACCCATTTCAGTATAAAACATGTGGGTTGTTAGTGAATAATCACTTATTTGAAGGCTCACATTTACAAAATCAACATAACATTTCATAGCTCCTCCATTAGCAACCATTGTTTCGAAGTTGTTTACAACATAGATATAACAATATGCTTCTTGGGATACATTCCATGAATGAATATATTCATGCTACCTCTACCAATTAAAATAATTATATTGTGATGTTTTATGTAACCCATCAACTTGAGGTTTGGTGAGAAAAAAGACTAGTCAATGCATCCAAAGAGATCTGGGGTTCCACCTATTGTAGATAAGGCAAGGTAATGTATTGCATACAAGGATTATAGACCTCTTGGGTGAGATATTCAACTTCCTAGTTACAAATTTTCTTTGAAATGACCATAAATAATTGTTTTCTCCTTGTATTTATTCCCAACACAATATTTCTCTTCACAATTGGTGTTTTACCATTTCATATTTGGTTAAATATTGGATCTTTAAAGGTGGAGAAGGTGTTGAGGTATAAGTGGAATGAAAGATAGCCTAGATGGGGTTGGGTAACCAAAGATGAATTTTCTATTTTAGCATAAATAACCTTTTGTTCTTCTCAAGCTCTTTAAGTTGCTTTCAACCAAGCTATAGGATGAGCCATCGGACTTGTGTATGCCCCTCTTATTTTAGACCATCAATGTAACATTCTTTAAAAAACATATTGAATATGCATTTAGTGAATATTTATAGTTGATCAAAGGTGGGTATGAAACCTTTGACTATACATTATTGCTCGAGCTTGGCTAATCAACCGAAATAATTATTTTTGGTTTGAAAATGTTCATAGAGGTCTAAGATAAAAAAAAAAAATCAAGCAATATAACCCTTGCTATATTTCTTGTTCCATATCCCCTATGCAAAAATTGAGGATCTAGATATAAGATCCATAAAGTTTCATCGAATCATCAATTCTACCATGTGGGGAAAAACAATGTCCCATTTGAGTGACCCACCATTTAGAATCATATGAATCCAATTTTTTGAGAATGACATTAGGAATTTTAGTCCACATGTGATTTATATACCAAGTATCAAGTGATTTGATTGATTCTTACTGGGATTGGATGATTCAATCCCTTCGTTATGGGGTGGTTGGTCAAGTGAGAAGTGGCATGTTTTAGCACATATGTTAAGGAATCAACTCCAATTTGGAAATATTTGCATGGACATCATCAAAATTTTGTTCAGACTATGATTTGTTGTAGTTCATATCATCTTACAACTCATCACAATTCATTTGCAAGTGGAAAATCTTATGGTAGAGATCTAGTCGTTGAATATTATCCATAAGGGATGGGTCCATAGAAATGGTTGAGATAAGGGCACCAATGCGATTAGTTAAACCCAAGGATTCTATCGATATAGGCCTCAAATAAGGGTGTACTAGAGGTGCAGGTCTACATAAAGGGTTACTAGAGAATTGTACTAATCTGATCAACTGGTTGCAAGGAATTTATTGAGATATGTCTAAACTAAGGGCTTGGTCAGGAAATATTCATTTTATTATTGCTCCTGTAAGAGTAGTAGTCTCACTTCAATATTATTGCATTGACAGAGTTTCCAGATTCTTAATTCTATAATTTATGTAGAAATTTCACATACAATCAATAGGAGGCTAGGTTTTTAGGTTCCTAAGGAAAAGGTAGTTCCAGGTGATATAGCTATTTGATATAATTGTAAGGTGAAATAGTAATACTCATCCCAATATCTCAAGGTTCCATGTAAGGAGGCTCAACCATAAACTTAGTTGTACTACTCGACTATGCAAGTACTAAAGAGTAACCTTCCAAACTATTGTGATAGGAGACTAGGTTTTTAGATTCCCAAAGAAAAGGGAGTTCGAGATGATATAGCACTTTGATATACTTGTAAGGTGAAATAGTATTACTCATCCCAATCTCTCAAGGTGTCATGTAAGGAGGCTTAATCATAACCTTAGTTGTACTACTCGGCTATGCAAGTACTAAAGAGTAATCTTCCAAACTATTGTGCTTGGTGCCACTATAGCAATAAGACACTAGGTGATATTATCTAAAGTTTTATTCATCTGTCCTAGGGGGAATTTCATATACATTATGGTATGTGGAGGTGAGATATATAAACTACTATCTAATGTTGTACTGCTTGAAGGGGTACCGACAAGCTTACGATGGTGTAGTCTAACTAGCTGAAACCTCTTGTATACCATGTGTGCATTTTCCCAAAGCCATAGATTTATATGTTTAGTGATAGATTACTATGTTATTGATAGAAATTAGAATACATCTCCATCGTAAAACAAATTCTCTACAAATATCATCATTGGAAAACACTCTAATACAAAATTTTATGTGTCGTACTAGCATAATAGTTAATTCAAAGAAAAAATAATAGCGTATAGAAATATTTAGAATGGAAATGGAATATCTACCACAACCATACACAATTGTAATAGAAACAAACTCCCTAATACAAATAACTTTATTGATGAATGCAATCTTTGCATGACTCTTCATGGGATAAACTTTCAACTAAGAAGATATCTAATTACAATATATTTGATAAGACAACTATTTACAATGTTTCTACTTGTTGATATAGTTTCTATCCTCATGGGAATACTCTAGTGAAGGAACATTATAGTAGGAGAAACCCTCTACTATGGATTCTTACTATACTTTCTATCTAACCATCTTGGATATTTCTAATAGGCCTTCTTACAAATATTTCTTTCACTCTATATCTCCTTCATGGTCTTTATTGAAGATATATGGCCTCCACACAAACACACACACACATCTGCATGAGCCACTAGCCACTCTTATGGTCGGTGGTTAATGTGCATGCCATCAATGCATGGGATTATGTGAATTGTCTCCTTGGGATATATATATATATATATATATATATATGTGTGTGTGTGTGTGTGAGAGGGAGAGAAAGATTGCTTTTGTATATTGAGAATATATATATTCAATTTAGATTAAGTTAATTTATCATTTGTTAATCTTACATACATGCACATGTATAATAGTGTATATTTATATATATTGTAATAAAAATTGTTCTCAATATAAGAGAAATACAAATTGTTAATTTGTGCTAAGTAATATCTTGTCTAGTAAATTAAATGGAAAATATAAATTTAAAAAGCATATATGTTAAAATTGAAGGATCAATGATAAGATGTCCTTCTAAAAGTAAATAACAAAAACACTTATAAAAAATTAAATATAAAGGAAAATGTAAATCAAACAATAAAAGATGATATATAAATAGTAAACATCCCATTATTATGATATATAAATACTAAACATCCCATAATAATAATGGGAGAAGCATTATAAAATAATATTTGGTTTAAATGCATGCAACGCAAGCTTTTTCCAACAATTGGTTAACCACATGTCTCGTATTCCCATATGTATGAACTAATCAATATTTTTTTAACAGGGTTTAGGACATGAGCATTGACAAAGTAGATAAAAGCGAAGAATGAGTCCATGAAGTAGGACTACACATGTTAAGAATGAATTTTCGATACGGAAAAAATCATTGCTAATGTTGACAAAGAATAGGAGAATTATGAAAGTCTATTAAGCTTGATAAATATTAGTCTAAAGGAAGAGGATAAAGATAATAGAATAGGAGAATTATAAAAGTCCTTTAAGCTTGATAAATATTGGTCTCAAGGAAGAGAATAAATATAATATTATAAATATTGGTCTCAAGGAAGAGGATAAAGATAATATTATAGGAATGACTAGAGTGAATGTTTTAGGTAGAGTATGCAGATTCAACGACCCTACACAATTGGTGTGTTTCAACTTGGAAGGTATTGGGAAATTCCATGCAAAGTGATTCCATGTAATTGTGAATTTCTAGAATACAACCTTTAGAACTAATGTTTTAAAACATAGGCATCATTTTATTTAGAAAAAATTGATAATTAGGGTTTAATTAGCGACAATTTATTAAGATAAATGATGAATCGAAGAAGTTAAGGGTAGATTTTTTAAAAGAAAATTTGCATTTTTAGACATTATAACAAAGTTACACTAATTGATAAAAGGAAAATTGATAATTTAAATCTAGAGACATGACATGAAGAATAGGGAACGAACATAATGTTGATACTTTATAGGGAACATGGAATCTCAATGATTTTCAATGGATAATGTTGATACTTTATAGTTTCTTTCGAATAAATCTTATGTATTTTTTTGTTTTAAAAACTCGGGATGCGAAACTAGAGAAATAGCTTACAGATGTGACTTTTATTGACATTCGGTGTTGAATCCGAAGTATAAGATTAGAGGAAGGAGGAATTTAATTGAGCAAGGTTTCTGTTATATACCTACATGTTATCAAAATAACATATCTCTCATTTTAACTTATAGTAATTGAAAAAACTAATAAAATATAAATATTTCTACACTTCTTTGATACATTTCCTTTCATAATTAATTCAATATATAATTTTTTTAACATATCTTAAGATTACCTTTATATATACTTATTCAATAACATTTCAAAATTTTTGAAAGTTTAATCTAGGTAGTTTTAATGTAACATAAGCGAAAATATGTTTATAAAAGGTAGGTATGTGATGTAGATGGAAGAACTTGATATGGATGAAATAAAAGAGAAGGACTGGTCAAGGATTTTAATTCACACATGAGACATCACAATGATAGGTAAGTATTTACTATAAAAATAATTTGAAATTTTAATTAAATTTCAAAATTCCTTCATTTGCCCATTTTTCTTAGGCTTAGAAAAATAGTTAAAGTTGAAACCAAAAAGATACAATTGAATTTCTTAGATGAGACTAATTTTAAAAATAGAGATTCTTGTCTTAATGAATAGAAAGGAAACATCATATATTAAGACTAAATTTTCTAAACAAAGATTTATGTACATAGAAATGACAACCTTTAATTGTTTTAAATGAAAGAGCAATATATTTAACAAAATTTTCATAAAAATGCAAAATGAACGCTTTCAAAGTAAATAAAAAACTCTAGTCATAAACCTATATTTAGTAAAAATGCAAAATGAACGCTTTCAAAGTAAATAGAAAACCCTAGTCATAAATCTTAGATGGTTAGTATGGATGATGAAACTCAATTGATAATGATATACTAAGAAAATCTATGCATAAAAATAAAGACTTTCTTTTAAAACAAGAAAATATTATTCGTAGGTATGATATCTAAAGAATTATATGGAAACAAATAAATTCATAAGCCTCTTATTCAAAATTGAGGAAAGAATGATTATATATATCTAAAATTGATCAAATTTTTTAAACACAGTGATTCCAAGATATATTTTTCAAGAAAAAAAAAGCCAATTAAATTGAAAATATAGAGGTGCAATTAAAGTAGCTTGGGAAACTAAAGGCACATAATCCTTATGATTTAATTGATATAGTCATACATGTTGTTCTACCTCTATATGTAGTTCCTTCGCAGTGGTAGGTTATAAAGGTGATATCTATTTAAAAACAATTGATATAAATAACTTAACAAATTACGAAACCATCATAGTTAGTAAGGTATTTTTGCATGTTATTTCCCACAATTTTATAGAGAAAAATAAATAAATATGTAAAATAAATTAATGTCAAAATACATTTTATTACCATTTTTTTAACCTATAGATTCAACAATTAACTAGCTAGAAACACTTATAATTGTTATAAAGAAAATACAAAATAAACATAAAAACATTATTCTTTGTTTTATTCATTTTGTTAAAGTTTTTCATACATTAAGAAGAATTAAGTACTAAGAATCTACCTATCATGTTAATGTTGTTTAGATTCAATAATAGACTAGCTGGAAACACTTATAATTGTTATAAGAAAATACACAGTAAACATAAAAACATTATTCATTGTTTTATTCATTTTGTTAAAGCCTTTCATACATTACGAAGAATTAAGTACCAAGAATCTACCGATCATGTGAATGTTATTTTGTTATTAATGATTTACTAAAATGATATTAAACCACAAAGAGAGTCTTGAAACACATCTTGATATATTAAACAAATATTGTGGTTGATTTGAAATTAATGTTAATGTTATAAAAAAAGAATGGTATTGATAATAGATACTATCACATTTAATGGCGATAAATTTCTGGTGATTCCTTCTTAAAAATACTTCAACCTTGAATTTAGTCGGAGTTAAGAGTGATAACTAGAAGGTTTGTGTGGAGAAACAAGTAATAAAGGGCATGGAATCCCTTTATTCTATGTAGAACAAATCTAAGAGAATTTTTGTCCAAAAAATCTTGTAAGGAATTTGAAAGAATTAAAAATATGTTATTAATAGAGAAACTAGGAATTTAAATACAAGCTAATGATTAAATATAAATACATATTTTATGAATAAGAATAGATTATTAATACAATAAAATATTGCATCCTCAAAGAAAATTTAATAACACGATGACTTGAGATAAATTAAAAAATGAGAAATTTAAATAGAAAATATGTGAGACAAATAATTAAATATTTGAAAATTAGAAAAATTACATATATATATATATATATAAAAGATATATAATGAACATGATAAGATAATGAAATTGAATTCAAAATACTTTTGATGAGAAAATCTTTAGACGTAAAAATATATACAAGCATGACAATTCAACATTGTTATATGAATAACATACATAGCTTATTAACTTTGTTGATAAATTTGATGTTAATAAATCTTTCTCCATGGCATGTTCATCATTCGTGATAGGTCCTTTGTGATTTTGATTTACATAAGGAGAATATATGTATGATTATAATGTAGAAATTTGATGGAGGTGTACGTTGGAGAAGTGCAGGAGTGCGTTACTCTATAGAAGAAGCATGTTCTTATGGAAAGGGAACACGTAAGGTAACTTTTGGGGGAAGGATGTCAGTGTCATTAAAGTCCTTGGGAGAAGATTTTTTGGGGACGAGAGTTTACTAACCCCTTCTTTTTTACATGATGAAGCTCTCGATGCGGGAAAGGTGGTAACAGATGGTTATGATGGTAGTTCTTTTAGGAATCTGAAAACTACTGGGTCACATAATTTCTCTGGGTCGGCTTCTTTTCCTCAAAGGAATGGAGGGAAGAAACACAAGAAGGTTATTAAAAAATGGCAGGGGATAAAAATCACTGTTGGGGAGGATATTAGGGTTAAGGGTATCCTAAAACTGGTTGGAAAAACCCTGGTAGGAAGATTCTATGGGATAAGGATAATGGAGGATTCTTTCAAAGACTGGATTGACCTTAACTGGGGTTCTGTGTTCAATTATATCCCGGAGTTCTTTTTATTGACGAAAGGATGGTTGGGGTTTAAATTTAGGGCGGTTGAAGATGCTGTCAGGATCTTGAGAAGTTGCTGGCTGTTGGGTAACACGGTCTTAAACCTGAAGTTTTGGAATCCGTGTTTCGACCGTTGCCTAGAACACAATGTTAATGCTCCAGTTTGGGTCAAGGTTCTTGGATTACCTTTAGAGTTCTGGAACGACACCTTCCTCTCTAAGTTGGGTAATTGTTTTGGGAAAACAGTGTTGGTTGATCAAACGTACAAAGTGCAGGAAAGAAGAACGGTGGCCAGGATCTTGGTGATGGTGGATTTGTCTCTTGGGTTACCGAAGGGTATCAAGATCGTTGTAGGACTCTACAACTTTTTTCAGGTCTTAGACTATATTAACTTACCGTTTCTCTATGGGAGGTTCCACTCTTATGGCCATGTCCTCTCGGACTCTTCTTTAGCTTTTACTAATAAAGCTTGGGTCGAGAAACCTGGAATTAAGGTAAAGAATTAGAGTGGTGGTTTTGTAGCCAAACCTTCATTCTTGAAACCTTGTGTGGCCATTAACGATGTGTTATTAAAGAATATTGGGCGGTCTTCTTGTCCGTCTTCTGCTGAGGGATGTAGAGGGCACTCTTGTTTGGAAATTGGAGAACGAGCTAAGGAGGGAACTGTTATGGAGAAGGTTATGCAAGTTGATGATGATGTCTCTCTGGGGGCGTCCGTCTTTCCTGTTGTTAAGCAGCTGAATCATGTCGGGGAGGTTAAGCAACCAGGTATCTCCTCTCTGGCGCTGATTTTAAATTCTGGTAAGTGCGAAATCCTTAAGCCTCTGCATGCTTTGATTGATGGTAGTTTTAGAAGGAAGCTTCTTTCTGACAGTCCCCTGGCAAGGCTGGCCTTGGCTAGTCTTGGTGTTTCTTTAAGAAATTGTAAGTCTTTTATGCGTAACCAGATGGGTTGTATGGATTTGGGGGGGAATGTGGAGGAGTCCAGGGGGTTTGGAGATTCTTCGCATCCCTAAGCCCTTAGATCACTGAAGAAACTTGGGACTTGTTCTTTCTTCCCTTCATATGGGATTGGGTATCCGGTTAAGGGTTTTGGGGATTTTTAGGAACAGAGGAATGTTTATGGGGATAAGCCCTCCTTTTTAACTGACTTTAAGGCACTTAGAGCATAGCCTACTCCGAAGGTGCTCTGATTAAAATTCTCTCCTTTAATTGTTGTGGGTTATCCAGCAACCCCAAACTGTTGGCTTTAGGTAGGGTTATAGAACTGAATAGGCCTGATGTGGTAGTTCTTCAGGAAACAATGTGTGGGGGACCTGGGGTGGTGGCCAGATTGCAGAAATTACTTCAGGATTGGGATTTTGTATGGATGGATAGCACGGGCCAGTCTGGTCGATTGGTAACATGGTGGAATAGCTCAATTATTTTGTTGAATTGTTTTGGATTCCAGTTAGGGTTGGGAACTACATTTCGGAGCTAGGAAATCGGCTTGGATTTTAATCTTTTTAACTTGTATGGTCCTTACAATCGGAAAATTCCATTTTGGATCGAGTTCTTTGCTAAATATTTCTTGATGGATTTTTCTTTTATTATAGCAGGGGATCTAAATTTCACATTACAAGGAAGTGAGATTTGGGGCCTTGATGCTCAGGTGGATCCTGCTCAAGGCTTTTTTCAGAAGCATCTAGAGGAGGGGGATATCATGGATTTGGAACGTGTGGTTTTAAAACCAACATGGTACAATAGAAGAGTTGGGGAAGCAACAATAGCAAAGAGGATTGACCGTTTCTTGTTTGTTGGTGATATGATTCGTTGTGTGGATAAGGAAAAATCGTGGAGGGTTTGTGGTGGTTGTTCTGATCACCTGCCGGTATTGTGTAGTATGGAGAAAGGCAGGAACAAACTGGGTACTCCATTCAAATTCAATCCTTCATGGATTATGAATACGGACTTTCAGAATTTAATCCAGTCTCATTGGCTTCTTTTTGACCCTTCACCCTCTATCTCTTGTGAAGAGTAATTTGTAAAAAATTTAAAATTACTGAAAGACAAGGCTATTGTTTGGGCGAAGGGGATGAAAGAGTCGTTGGATAAAATATTAAAGGAGGCAGAAAAGGCTGTTCTAACTTTTTATGAGAGACATGGAGGTTCTCTAGGGGAATCATTTATTCAGGATCTGTTCGATTTGGAGGAATGCAAGGATGGGACTCTCAAGGAAAGAGAAGGAGAGATAAGAATGAAAAGAACGACTGTGTGGCTGACACTGGGAGATGAAAATTCGGGGTTCTTCCACAAGATGGTTAATCATAGGAAAATAGTTAATTCTATCTGAAAGCTAAAGGATGGTCGGGGAGAGACAATCGAGGGTTTTGATCAGTTGGCCAAAGGTGGGGTGGATTTCTTTTCTAAATTTTATAAAGAACCTGGAGACATTCATCTTCCTAAAATGATTACTACTGTTACCAAATTTGACAAGTGAGTGATGGAGGAAGACCTTGAGGTACTAAATGGGTCGATTACTATGGAAGAATTATTAGCCTCGATCTCTAAGCTTAAGAAAGAACTCTGTCTAGGGCCTGACAGTTGAACGACAAAATTATACTTATCTTTTTTTGAAGTCTTGAAGGAAGACCTGTTGAGGGTTGTAGAAAAGAACAGGGTGACCGGCAAATTACTCCCATGTATCAATGCTATGTTTCTAGTGCTTATACCTAAAATAGATGAGCCAAAGTATTTTGGGGACTTTCGGCCTATATCCCTTTGTAATGCCTTATACAAGATTATTTCAAAACTGATAACATAAAGGATTAAACCTATTCTGGCTAGGCATGTTACTCCTGAGCAGTTTGGCTTCCTTCCGGGAAGTAGTATCCATGAAGCAATTGGGAGTGCTCAATAATGTATACATACGATCAAAACATTGAACAAGTCGGCTAAAGTGTTGAAGATTGATCTCTCAAAAGCATATGACCGCACTAGCTAGCTCTATATCATATTGGTGCTCCTTCAAACTAGGTTTGGTGTACCCTTTGTCAACTGGATCTAGTCGTGTATGTCTTTGGTTAGATTTGCAGTTTTAATCAACGGAGCTGCTTCTGATTTTCTTACTCCTGCTCATGGGTTGAGGCAGGGCTACCCGCTCTCACCATATTTGTTCCTGCTAGTAATGGGTGAACTGAGTCACCTCCTTATTGGAGCTGCGGATGCAGGACTGATGTCTGGTTTGCTTTTTGGGGCTATCCATTTTACTCATATCTTCTTCGTTGATGATGCTTTGTTGTTCCTTGGCAATTCTGTCGATGAGAACTGGGTGATTAAAGATTTATTCTGGCTATTTAGTGAAGCCACGGGTATGCAGGTGAATCTGGATAAATCGACTTGTTATTATTCTAATCTAGAAGATGAGGAGCTATTGCAGTTTTTGAACATAATGCTGACGGCAGATCATCTACTAGATGAGGGCTTTAAATATTTAGGGTTTCATTTGAAACCAAACTGTTATGGCATTACACACTGGAAGTGGTTAATAGACCAGGTGGAATGCTGCGTTTTCTTCTGGTGTAATAGGTTTTTATCTAAGGGAGGCAAAGCAATTTTAATTTTGAGTATTCTTAATGCAATCCCAGTCTTTTGGATGATTAATGCGAAAATCCCGCAGGGGGTTCTGCATTCCCTTCGAAAGATTTTTTTCAAATTTCTATGGACGGGAAAGAATGATCGAGGTCTTCATTGGACTTCATGGACTTCTATCTCTAAACCTAAGGAGGCCAGTTGCTGGGGCTTCAAGGATCTATCTATGTTCGGGAAATCTTTTGCTTATAAGACGATTTGGCACTTTGTATCCAAGTAGGGAAAATAGAAATCCTTATTGCAATTTAAATATTGTGGTCATATGTCTGTGATTGAATGGATTCGGACTCCTGTTAAAAACTGTAGGGGTGGGTCTATCTTTTCGAAGGCCATTATTAATGCTTTTCCCATTATTGGGGACCATTTGGTGTGGGCGGTGGGCGATGGCCGGGTGGCTCGTATTGGCTCTGATCGATATTTAGGTGTAAAACATTATGTTGTTCTTCCACTAGATATGCTTATTTTTTTGGAAGATGGAGGCTACAAGGTACTTGTTGATGTTGCTTCTGTAGGGAATGGTTGGATTTCTTTAGCGGAATTAGCTTTACCTTCAAGATGGAAGGTTATTTGGGATAATTGGACACTGGAACTTAGAAGGGGATTTATCTGTTTAAAGTAGGCACCGTATAGTTTAGTATGGCAAGGTAACTCAGCTAGTGGAGAATTTTCTGTCAAGGAAGCCTATCATACCTTTTGGCAACATCAGTATAGTGCATCACCTTGGTGGAGAACTAAGATTTGGAAGGCATCTGCTCCTTTTAAATGTAAAATCCTTTTAAGGATAATCCTAAAAGGCAGGGTCCTCACATGGGACAAACTTAAAAGAATGTTTATGACTGGTCTGAGACGTTGTAGCCTATGCAAAGCGGAGGAAGAAGACACTGATCATCTTTTTTTGAAATGCCCCTTTATTCAACAAGTATGGAAAGATTTGAGCTTTAAACTTGGAATGCAATTTGTTGGAGAACATGAGTCTTATGAATTTTTTCTGAAAGATTGGTTTGATGAACCCCAGCTGAAAAGGTTGCGGTGTTTACCCTTTTTGGTTGCTTGGAATACTTGGGGAGCCAGAAATTTGGCAATCTTTCAGGATAGATTTATGCCTAGTTTTCAGGTACGTTTGCAGGTCCTTCTACTTATAAGTTCTTTTTGGGTCCAGTGGGGATAACAAATAACCGTGTATTTAAAGCTATGAATCACAAGGAGGGGGAAACCATAGGTTTCTTTGATGGGGCATGTAATGTTAATAGATGTGGATTGGGAGGCATTTTGCAATATGATGGGATGGAGGTACATTTTCAAGCTAATGGAGGGGAGGGCGCAAATAATTGGGTGGAGGTCCTTGCTATGAGATTTCTTTTGCAACAGGCTCTCGAGTAGATAGTGACAAGCTTAAGAATCTATGGAGATTTTGAACTCTGGATCAGAAGAATGAACAAAAAGATTACATTCAAAAACCATTTATTGCAGAATCTTAGTAGTTGTATGGACAATCTGGTGCCACAATTTAGACAGGTGGAGTTTATCCATATATTTGGGGAACAAAATGAGGAGGCCGATGGGATTTCTAAAGAAGGATTGTTGGAAGTAGAAGACTTTTGCAGAATTATGATTAAAAGAGGAGATTTACAAGAGAGTAGATTCGTTAATCTGACTAGTTTACTTTAGTTACAAAGAACTTTTTTTGGATGTTATGATACTTGTTTCTATTATCTTGTATTTTGTATATGCAACAAAAATCTATTAGTTTTTATATCACGCGAAAAGTACCTGTGGAATGTATTCGAGGTTCAGTTATGATCAATGAATATGCTTTTTTCTTTGGAAAAGCTTATTAACTTTGTAAAAAACAATTCAATTATAATAAGATATTTTAAACTATTCTAAAAATTAAGAAATAGTATATTGCTCAAGGAAACTTCCTTTTAGATTTAATTTAATTTTTATTTTTATTTTTTTAAATTCTTGCTTTTATATATCATAATAAAAATTCTCCTCACAGATACACATGTATATAATATAAAGATATAAATGATTCTAATAACACATTGAATTTTCTCTTTATATTTAAAATAATTTGTTAGTTCCAATTTTTTCAAATATAATAAAGGTACATAATGGAGATTTTGTAGATAGCTGTATTGAATTTTCCTTTTATATTTTTACGTTGATAGTTACATTCATAGGTGTTTAGATATTATCTAAGATTAGATTAACCCGAGTGTAACAGGTGTATAACCATGATTCATTTCATGGTCGTCGTATATTATTATGCTTAAATGAATCTTGATTAAAATTTAAATACGTTTTAGCTAAGTACTAGTTAAAGAAACAGGTAACAATGAAAGTCACTAAATATTTTAACTAAGTAGCTCGTTGTGCCTATCCATGTGGGCCAATGTAACACCTTGATTTTTACCCAGTTGCATTTAATATGTACATGATGTAATATCCTTATAAAAATCATGGTGAGGAGCTCAAGGCCAAGGTTCCACCATCAATTTAGCGTCTTATGTATCGACAATTAAAAATCGATGCATATTGTTCTCGTGCTAGCTAGGCACAATAGAACTTACAAATATTGTGTAAATATGTATTTTAATCAAATACCCACAATTAGCTATGCAATGCAACAAGAGTATGAGGGCATGATTTTTACAATGAATAGGGAGGTAAAATATTCAAACCCTTGAGCCAATAGTGTCAATCCAAGTGTCAATGAGAGAACCCATGAACCCTCAACTACCCATCTTGAATTTTTCGCCCAATCATTTATTTCTTCCAAGAGTTGGTTGAGGAAGTTAATGCTATGGGGAGCGAAGAGGTATGGCTACCCAATTTCGTGTATGGCAAAGCCATCAATTTTGAAAATCGTGTTTTCACTTCTTGGGAAAGAAAACAACCACGAAATTTCTCACCAAGCCATTATACATGCATGGGTTTTTCTCTCTCACGCAGTTTGAGCTTGTTGGGCATTTTCCTCCACATTTTTGGTAAGTATTCCCTCGTTTTCTATAGCTAGGAAGTCGATTTTGTGTTGCAGAATGTGTGGGAGGAAGGGAGTCACAATTTGGGGATCTAGAGAGGTTTTTTTTTCCCTTTGAATGCCCATATACCCATTGGAAAAATTTAGATTGTACACCAAGGGTTTATTTCCCCTCTAACAATCTATTTTTGGTGTGCCACTATTTCGGAACACTCATGGAAACCACATTTTGGGAATCCCAAAGATAAAACGTTTTTTCTTCATGCCCAACAATTGTGTTTTTCTTTTATGTGCATCCTTGTTTGGCTAGAACTTGTGAGTAAGAAACTAGGAGTGGAAGAGAATTAGAATTGGCTTGATAAACCTAGTGAAGAGAGTAACCTCACAGAAAGATCAAACGGCTTCGGCTACTTTTCTATGCACACGCTGAAGAGAACTAGAAGGGAAGGTATGGCCTGAGGGACTTTGTAGCAATTATGGGAATACTTCCATTTGTTGGGTGTGTAGGTATTGTTGGTGCCAAGCTAGCTATATCTTGTAGGGGTGCCAATATCTATGTGGTTGAGCTCACTAGCTTAGCCATTATTGCATACTATTTCCTTAGTAACCTGATAAACCCAACCATGAATTGGGCCAAACGGATTGTCATCATGGATGATGCACATGATGTTAGGATATCTCATCATTCAGATATGTACTTTGCATGCATGCATCCGCATGCATCCCAGTCACCAGTTTGATGCCTCCAGCACCTTGTCCCCAGTCTACCAGCACCCAAGAGCTTCTTTCTGATCAGTTTTAGCCCTCCTAGTGCTTAGTGCGCCTTGCATGCAATTGTATGCATCCCGGTCATCACCTCTCTCACCTACCACTCAATTGCACTTTAGTTAGTTGAGTTATGTTTAGATATTTCCTTGATTTAAGGCTAGATTGACTCCTTAATTGACTATATCACTCCGTTGGGCCTCCAGTGAGACTAGACTGCCTATTCTGACTCCAATTAGCTCCTCATGTGCCCTCCACTAAGCCTCCTTCATTTAGTTAGTGCCTACATGTTCCAGTTACACCTACCACACTCAGTTAGACTCAGTTTTACACTTGGTTAAACGTTACTTATGCATTGATGACTCCACTGATCTGATGATGAGGACTCCTAGTTGGAGCCAAGCTATTCCATGCAGTATATTCGAATGACCTCCTTGAATAATTCGAATTGGTTAGTCATTGTTACTGTATTGTATTGTATTCTACCATTATAAGTTCAATAGAGCACTGCTGCAAGCCTTCTGCACAGTTTTTACACATATTTTCTAAGTTTCATCTATTGTAATTGATTTACTTGTTCATTAGATCTGCTGTGTTTAATTTCACATGGTATCAGAGCCATGGTAGGGACAAGACTTATTTTCTGCGGGGATTATTCATGAAGATTGAAAAATGTTTACTCACTTTGTAGCAGTTTTTTGCAGTTGCAGCACCTTCTGCAGTTGCAACTATTGCTCCATAATGGTTCTTGTTTGCTTGTGATTTGCAGGTTTCTTACTTCCTCCATTTGCATTCTCTATTGCAGAGATGGAGTATTCTTCTTCACAAAATATTCTTACTCCATTCGACTATGATGAATGGAAACCAAAGATGATAGCATGCTTGAAGAGACAATGTCTCTTTGATATGTGTATTGGTATTAAAAGAGATTTTGATTCCGATGAAGAGGAGGATGATTGGCTTAACGATTGTGACAGAGCTTTTGGGACAATATGTCTTGCTATGTCTCCTTGTATGCACTACCTCAGTGCTACTGCTGAAAATCCAATAGATCTATGGGCCCACTTCAATAGAGAATTTGGAAAGCAGGAAGAACAAGATCATGCTAACATTTTGGAGAACAAGCCCAGTGAGATCTTTTTATGTTCTCTCTTCGATTATGTCTTGGCCTCATCCATTGTTCAAGATGAAGAAGAAACTATAAATTCAACACTCATTCTCTCAAAGTCTTATATTTCCAATTTTGAGCAAGATAAACCAGCTCATACTCGAGATTCCGAAGAGGTTCTTGATGTTTTAGAGGTAAAATCTGATTTTGGAGGTGAAGCATTCGCCCTCCTTGATTGCATGCCTCCTATAAACTTGTTTTCTGTCATTTGCATAGTTTCTCAGAGTTTTACTAAAGATGAAGACCACTACCATTCGCTTGAGTTCAATTCTCATGCAATTTTTGCTGGTTTTGGTTTTGATCTCACCCCTGTTGGTTCAAAGGAGATCTCAAGAAACCATTTGTCAAATCTTGGAGCTGATTTAACTTCCACTGATAAGAATTTCAAGTTTCGAGATCTATTTGATCCGATTGGAGCTATTCCTACATCACTTGGTTCGAATCACAGGTTCTAGGATCATCTTCATATTTTCATATTTGTTCTCACCATTTTCGGTATGAAGAGCAAGTTCATAAAGTCTCCACATTCGCTTGCATCCACTGATGGAGAATTCAAGCACATGTTTTTGGAGCATGATCCATTTACTCCCAAGAGTAAGATACATCCAGACATATCTACTTGAGTTTGGGACAGTTAAATCTTTTGGTGTGTTACAGTCCATCTTGAGGGGGGGTTTTTCCCATGAGGTTTTCTCCATTTCCTCGGTTCATGGTATGTTCTTTATTTGGATTATTATTGTATTGGGGTGACCTTTGGTCTCAGTTACCAGGGCCCTATCATTTATTTTTTACATCATAGTATAGCTTGAGGGGGGGTGTTAGGATATCTCATCATTCAGATCTATACTTTACATGCATCCGCATGCATCCCACTCACCAGTTTGATGCCTCCAGTACCTTGTTCTTGTTAATTTTTTAGCATTAATCCAACACACTCTAGGATATTTACTGAGAGAATAACATGTACATAATATCAAGTATAACAATGCATATCAATCACACCAAGCAATCACATGAGACAATAGACACACAGAGTTTCACTGGGAAAACCATAAAGGTGGAAAACCCCAGAACTTCCTCAGAGATAGAAAGAGAAATGATACAACCCAAGTACAAGAGATAGTCTTCTACTAGAAGCTACTCCTCCTCCTCAACTAGTGCGCCACTTTCTGAGTGATGTAGGAGTGAATAATGGGATATCAAATAGAGATCTCCCGCTCTCTATTTATACTTGTTCCGACTTGCCTAATAATCTAGCAGGGTCGACTTGTCTAACTCAGTCTAATAACCCATGGTTACACTAATCAGGGCCGACCCCACACTCGGTTGTCTAATAACCCATCACTGCAAGTTACGACACTTGCTACGCTTGTCAATACAAATGATGACACTTTCGTATAGAGGAATAATAACATCTCTATAAGAGTACAACATACATAGGTGAAATACATTTCGAACTTACATATATATCAACACTCGCTCTTAACTAGGAAGGTATTTCGTGACACAGATATGCTAACACAAGTCTTCTTCTCTCGACCATCGTCACTGGATCATCATCATCGAATCATCATCATCATCATTGTTGCTGCTATCTCAATCAATCTCCGATCTACTCGTCATAGGAAGTTCTACAGAGCTAGTCCTTTTTCATACTGGATGTAAGCCCACCACCTGTAGGTCTTCATCACTGGCCATACTATGGAATCCTCAGGACTTATTACGTGCATCACAAAACCTCACAAGAGCATCCTAGGCTATTACGAGCACACAACTCTACCTATAGGATCTCCCAAGGACATATTATATGTCACCTCACCACAAAACCTCGCAAGATCATCCTAGGTTTTTACGAGCACACATCTCTACCTATAGGATCTCTAGGGACATATTACATGTGGTCACCACAAAACCTCGCAAGAGAATCCCAGGCTGTTACAAGCACATATCTCTACCTATAGGATATCCCAAGGCCAAATTACTTGTGGTCATGGAAAAACCTCGCAAGACCATCCCAGGACTTATTACGGGCACATAGCCCAACCTATCGGATCTCCTAGGGACATATTAAATGCCATAGGAAAAAAACTTGAAAGAGCATTTGCGAGATATCCCAGGGCCATATTACATGCCATAGGAAAATCCTTGAAAGAGTATCTGCAAACCTCCTAGGGCCAAATTATATGTACTCCCAAGCAAAACCTCGAAAGAGCATTTGCCAGATATCCCAGGGCCACATTATATGCCATAAGAAAAACCTTGAAAGACTATCTGCAAACCTCCCAGGGCCATATTATATGATTATCTGCACAACCTATCCACGTACACAGAGTATCAACCTAATACTCACCATACATCATCCTGATGTACATCATCACATCTTCATCCTAATCATCATCACAGCATCGTCCTAATGCATATCATCTGGAGCAACATCCTGAAGCTCATTATCCATGATCATCCTGATCATATGATGCATCCACCTGATGCATACACAGTATACACCTGATACATATCATCATACATTATCTACCTGATCATACAATGTATCCACCAGATACATATCATCATACATGATCTACATGATCATATAATGTATCCACCTCATACATATCATCATACATGATCTACCTGATCATAACAAGCATCCAACATGATGCATATACATATACATGATCCAACTGATCATAACAAGCATCCAACATGATGCATATACATATACATGATCCAACTGATCATAAAAAGCATCCAACATGATGCATATACATATACATGATCCAACTGATCATAACAAGCATCCAATATGATGCATATACATATACATGATCCAACTGATCATATCCAGCATCCAACATGATGCATTTACAGAGCAGCAACTAGAGCATCGTCCTGGCGCTCATCATCCAGTGCTTACATCCACAACCATGGAAGGAACCTCCTCTCACAATGCTCGGAATGGCTCTTGCAAATGTGTCAATCACTTCTTCCTCGAAGTGTCATCAATTTGAAGAACACCAAGCCTCTCTCTGAAGTACTCGAACTTCACTCTAGCTAGTGAGTTCGTCAGCACATCTGCAATCTGCTCATCCATCGCAACATACAAGAGCTTCACTACTCCTCTCTGCACCATATCCCTGATATAGTGATATTTGATCTCTATGTGCTTCAACCTGTTGTGGAACACTGGATTCTCAGACAGCTTCACACAACTCTGGTTGTCACAAAAGATACCAGTAGCATCCAATGGGAGATCAAATAACTCAGATAGTAGCTTCCTCATCCATACTGCCTCACAACTAGCCGAACAAACTGCAACATACTCTGCCTCGGCTGTACTCAGTGCTATGCAGGACTGTTTCCTGCTAAACCAAGAGATCGCACCTGATCCCATACTGAAGCAACACCCATAAGTTCTCTTCCTATCTGCAGCACTACCTGCCCACTCCGAATCAACATAACCCTACAGGTTAAACTTTTGATTCGCATCATACTTGAGCCCATAATCAATTGTACCCTTCAGGTACCTCAGAATATGATTTATAGCAACCAGGTGAACACCTCTACGATACGTCAGGAACTGGCTCAATGTGTTCACCAAAAAGCAAATATCTGGTCTCGTGTTTGTCAGGTACATCAAGGACCTAATCATCTGATGATACACAGTGACATCAACCGGATCAAATGAAGCATCACACAAAAGCTTCAGGTTCGATGCCATAGGTGTGGCCATGGCCTTCTAGTCCATCATCCTGAACCTCTTAAGGATCTCTACTGCATACTTCCCTTGTCCAAGGAAGATTCCATCTGCACTCTACCACACCTCCATGCCTAGAAAATAGTGCATCATCCCCAAGTCCTTCATCTCGAACTCGACAGCAAGCTTCCTCTTCATGTCGGCAATCAAACTATTCTCACCTGTTACAAATAGGTCATCCACATACAAGAGTAGTATCACAAGATTTCCTTCCTCAACCTTGTAGTAAAGGTTGGAATCAACTTTATTCTTAGTAAAGCCCAAACTGGGTAGAAAGCTGTCTATCCTACCATACAAAGCTATGGGAGCTTGCTTCAAGTCATACAAGGCTTTCTTCAACTTGCACATATATGACTTCCTGTCATGTGTCTCAAAACCTAGTGGCTGCTCCACATACACTTCCTCCTTGACTACACCATTCAAGAAAGCTGTCTTGACATCCATCTGGTGTATCTTCCATTTCATCACTACATCCAGGGCAAGTACTGATCTAATGGAAGTGTATCTGGCCACAGGAGAAATAGTCTCTTCATAATCTATTCCCTCTTTCTAAGAGAAGCCAAGAGCTACAAACCTTGCCTTGTATTTCTCTATGCTACCATCTACAGCATGCTTGATCTTATAGATCCATTTGGAAGTCACAATAGACTTCCCCTCAGGTCTTGGGACAACATCCCAAACATCATTCTTCATGATCGATTGGTATTCCTCGACCATGAAATCCTTCCATTCTTTCTTTTCCGCTACTTCTTCATAACTGGAAGGTTCTTTGTTCATGATGTCACAGAGTAAGGCAACATAGCTAGTATGAGATCTAGTTCTCTTCCTTACTCTGTGTTCTTCTTCTAGAATGCCATACCTTTCTGCATCTTGAATGAGCTCTCTATCCCATGCAAGTTTCCTCTTGTGAGAGTTCTTCTCACAAGGAGGATCTACAGGTATTTGTGGATCTTCAACTTCACGATCTATTTCTGGATTTGCTTCATTCATTGTAATGTCTTGAAATCTGGTTTCTTTTGGTTCTTCATGATCTTCAATAGGTGCCTTCCTTGACTTGATGAATGATGAGTCTTCATCAAATGTTACATCCCTACTGACATCAATCTTCTTGAACCCTAGAAATTATATTCCGTAAGCCTTCGAGCTTTCACTGTACCCCACAAAGATACCCTTCTTTCCTGAAGGATCTAGCTTTGTCCTCTTTTCCTTTGGAACATGTGTATATACTGGACAACCAAATATTATGAGATGGCTGACTTCAGGTTTCTTAGAAGAGAAGACCTCTTCTGGTGTCTTGTTGTCCAATATTTTGTGAGGTGTTATGTGCTACACATATACAATTGTCCTAGTTGGTTCTTCCCATAGGTGCATAGGCAGATCTTGGTCATGCAGCATTACTCGTGCTACTTCCATGATTGTTCTATTCTTTCTATCTGCAACCCCATTCTGTTGTGGATTGTAGGGAGCAGTCAACTCCCTCTTAATCCCTGAATCACTGCATAACTTCTTGAAATCACCTGAAGTGAATTCTCTGCCATTGTCGGATCTGAATGTCTTGATCTTCTTATTAGTTTGATTTTCCATCAAGGCTCTGATTCCTTGAACTTATCAAACACTTCATCTTTTTTCTTCAAGAAGTAAACCCAAGTATTCCTAGATAAATCATCAATGAAAGAGACATAGTATACATACCCACTCAGAGAACTAGATGACATCGGACTGCATACATCAGAGTGGATAATTTCCAAGATTCCTTTAGCTTTGCTTTCACTACTTGGGAATTCCTTCTTAATTTTCTTTCCTTTTGCACATCCTTTGCAAACACTTTCATGCTTTGTCTTGATTTCAGGAAGACCCTCTACAGCTTTGCTTGCAAATGGTAGTGCTCTATAGTGCACATGTGCAAGCCTTCTATGCCAAAGTTCACTTGGCTCCATGGATTCATGTACCATGGCATGTTTAGGTTGTCCTTTCAATTTGTACAATCCTCTCTCTTGCTCTCCAATCACTATTGCATCATCTATAGTCTTACCCTTTGGCCACATGAGTACTTGGCCATCTACAAATGCAACCCTCATGCTTTTTGCATCCAATGCAGATATGGAGAGTAGATTCTTCTTGATCCCAGGTACATATAGAACCTCTTTCATCTTCAAAGACTTTCCAGACTCTAGGTTGTAATAAGCTTCACCACTTTCTTTGATAGGATATTGGTAGTCATCCCAAAGTTTCACCTTATGGGGTGACTCATGTTCATATAGGTTTACAAAAGATTCTTTAAACCCAGTCATGTGTTTGGAAGCCCCACTGCCAATAATCCAATCATTACAACCATGAGAGATAGTACCTGTGAGAGTAGAGATTAGAACATCTTCATCTTCGCTTGATGAGTCATCACTTTCTGATCTAGCCTTCTTCTTGGGAGGTTCATCATCCTTAGCAGCATGAGCATGATATCTTCTTTTTTTATTCTTCTTCTTATTGTTGAAGTTGTTGTTATTGTTGTCCCTTTTGTTCTTAGGACAATCTACAGCAAAGTGTCCCTTCCCATTACATGTAAAGCATATTAGATCCTTCTTTATTCTTTTGATGGTTGTGAGTGGATCTCTTGTAATGAGAGTGCTCCTTCTTGGGCTTGCTTCTTTTGGTGTGAGTTGCGAGAGCTTGATCTTCACTTCCCATCTTGTCTTCTCGGGCTACAATCATAGCCTCTTCTTGTGAACATTCCTCCCATAGTCTACTGAAGGAGATTAACTTCCTTCTTGCACAAATTCCTTGAATAAAGGAATCCCATTACCTAGGTAGGCCATTCAGAGTGGTCATGGCAATTTCACCATTCTCCACCACTTCATCCAGAGCTTCAAGTTGTTCCTTGATCTGAGAGACCTTGGAGAGATAGGATTGAATGGTCTCTCCATTTTGAAGCTTTACCCCTTTCAATTGATTCCATAGAGTCATCTTTTGATTTATGTTCTTCCGTTCAAATAGCTTGGTTAGGGAACCAAACATCTCCTTGGGTGTCTTTAGAGATGACACATGTGGTATGAGATGGTCTTTGATAGAATCAGCAATGACCCTCTTTGCCTTGACCAAGTTCTTCTTATGCAAGGCCTTAGCCTCTTCTTCCTCTAGGATAGGGACGTTAGAACTTATATAAGTATCCAATTCATTTTCTTCCAGGATTAACCCAATCCTATACTTCCATGCTCGGAAGTTATCAACCCCTTCAAGCTTATCCTCAAGCTTGGTGTGGTGAGACATCTTAAAGAGTACTTCAAATGGAAATAGAAAAGATTTAGCTCTTACCACTTGATTTGCAGAAATCTGGATCTGGTGCTGGATTAGGGTTTGTCAGAGAAACCCTAAAAATTCAAAATGTGAATTTCAACTTTCTGAAAGGATAGAAAGATGAGCCTTGATGAGCTGATCAGCCTGGTATATTCAGAAATTGAAAATTGCAAAGTTTCACCATTCATAAATGCTTTTCAATCTCTCAGATTCACTAGGGAGGACCCTGAATTAGGGTTTGAATTTCTCGGAGCTTCACCCAACCAATAATCTCGATCCAAAGCTCTATAATTTGATTTTTTTTTCAAGGATCTTCCAGCTATGTCCTCAGATTTCAGAAATTCCTATTTTTGTGGAAACCCTAATTTTTAGGGAAAAAAATGAAAGTGCTTATAATTGAATTCTTATTGGACAGAAATATTCTCCTTGATTCGTAGAGTCAATCTACCTTGCTGCCTTTCCAAAATATGTGGAGAGAAACCCAATAAAAAAGAAACCCTAGTTTTCGCCACTGCACAATGTATTCTTCTCAGGTTAGCTTTGATACCATGTTAATTTTTTAGCATTAATTCAACATACTCTAGGATCTTTACTGACAAAATAACATATACAACATATCAAGTATAATAATGTAGATCAATCACACCAAGTAATCACATGAGACAATAGACACACAGAGTTTCACTGGGGAAAACCATAAAGGTGAAAAACCCCACAACTTCCTCAGAGACAGAAAGAGCAATGATACAACCCAAGTGCAAGAGATAGTCTTCTACTAACAACTACTCCTCCTCCTCAACTAGTGCGCCACTTTCCAAGTGATGTAGGAGTGAATAATGAGATATCAAATAGATATCTCCCGCTCTCTATTTATACTTGTCCCGACTTGCATAATAACCTAGCAAGGCCGACTTGTCTAACTCAGTCTAATAACCCATGGTCACACTAATCAGGGCCGACCCCACACTCATTGGTCTAATAACCCATCACTGTAAGTTACAACACTTGCGACACTTGTCAATACAAATGACGACACTTCTGTATAGAGGAATAATAACATCTCTATAGGAGTACAATATACATAGGTGAAATACATTCCGAAGTTACATATACATCAACAATCCCCAGTCTGCCAGCAACCGGGAGCTTCTTTCTGATCAGTTTTAGCCCTCCCAGTGCTTAGTGCACCCTGCATGCAATTGCATGCATCCCAGTAATCACCTCTCTCACCTAGCACTCAATTTCACTTTAGTTAGTTGAGTTATCTTTAGATCTTTCCTTGATTTAAGGATAGATTAACTCCTTAACTGACTGTATCACTCCGTTGGACCTCCAGTGAGACTAGACTGCCTATTCTGAATCCAGTTAGCTCCTCATGCGCCCTCCACTGAGCCTCTTTCATTTAGTTAGTGCCTACATGTTCCAGTTACACCTACCACACTCAATTAGACTTAGTTTGACACCTGGTTAACCGTTACTTGTGCATTAATGACTCCACTGATTTGATGATGAGGACTCCTAGTTGGAGCCAAGCTATTCCATGCAGTATATTCGAATGACCTCCTTGGTTAATTCAAATTGCTCACTCATTGTTACTCTATTGTATTGTATTCTACGATTCTAAGTTCAATGGAGCATTGCTGCGAGCATTTTGAACAATTTTTACACATATTTTATGAGTTTCATCTATTGTAATTGATTTACTTGTTTATTAGATTTGTTGTGCTTAATTTCACACATTATCCCTATGAAAATAATGTTAAGATTCAATATGCTAAAATAGATAACATCAATATTACATTCATTTTCACAACAATAGCATATACAGGATCACTGAAAGAACAACAAGTACATCATAAACACAAGAGATACAATTTATCCTGGGAAACCCTCATGAGGTAGAAAACCCATCAAAGCTTCCTCAATATAGATGACCAACAAATATAAAGATGTGGTCCCCAAACAGGAGCTCCTTATTCTCCTTTCAAGATCTCTCCCTCTCCTATGCAAGTTTCACAAGTGAGTGTATGAATGATAAATGAGGATCACACATCCTCTATTTATACTTTACCTCACTTGACTTTTAACCCTAACTAGGTCGGCCCCAACTTAACCACTCAACATAATGTTGACTGGGCCGACCCCACTAGGGGACTTAAAAACCCCATTACAATTGAGTTTGGGCTGACCCCACTAGGGAAGTCTAATAACCCAAGTTACCACATTTAGACGGAGGAATAAACATCTCCGGATATACAATAAAGTTCCGGCAGAGGAATGAAACATCTCTGGATAAAGTACAAATAGAATATTCTTAGAAGTTACAATATTTCAACACTCCCCCTTAATGAGAAGGATATTCTAACATCTACAAGAGCAAGGAGTCATCAACTAGATGATACATGATACATGATACATAATACATGTATAAATCATTGGAATCTTTCTTTAATCATCATCAGTAACTCAAACAGTTACTAGAATATATTCAAGATATTCAATACTAGAACATCAACATCTTCAATACAGAGTCTTCATATTTTGCAGCACTCGATCATCTACAACAACATCATCATCTAGATCTCCCGATCAACAACATCATCATCTTGATATTTCGATCAATCATCATTTGGATCTCTCGATCAACAGCCTCATCGTTTGGATCTTCTGATCAACGGCATCATCATCCGGATCTCTCGATCAACAGCCTTATTGTCTAGATCTTCTGATCAACATCATCATCATCTGGATCTCTCGATCAACAGCTTCATCGTCTAGATATTCTGATCAACAACATCATCTGGATCTCTCGATCAACAGTATCTGCAACACACATGACCCAATTACGGGATGGTCAATCCCTATCAATTTAGGACATAAATCCAAGGATGATGCAATCCTGATACACTTATGGGATGATCAATCCCTATCAATTTAAGACACCACAACATGTCTATGGACGAGGAAATCCAGATCTACTTACAGAATGATCAATCCTTATCACTTTAGGACATAAGTAAAAGGACAAGGAAATCGTATCACATACATTTTGAGCCAAAGGTTCAAGGATGATGCAATCCTATCACGTACATTTTGAACCAAACATTAAGGGATGATGCAATCCCATCACGTACATTTTGAACCAAACGTTCAGCGATGATGCAATCCCATCACGTACATTTTGAACCAAATGTTCAGGGATGATGCAATCCCATCACATACATTTTGAACCAAAGGATCAGGGATGATGCAATCCCATCACGTACATTTTGAACCAAATGTTCAGGGATGTTGCAATCCCATCACATAAAATTTGAACCAAACGTTCAAGGATGATGCAATCCACTCGTCCACTTAGACAAAGTTTAAGGACCGCACATCGACTTCATCATCGGTATCATAGACCTCATCGTTGGTATCATCGACACAGGTATACTCATCATCGATACAAGTATCCTAATCATCAATGCAGGTATCCTCATCATCAATACAAGTATCCTCATCATCGACCTTACCGTCGATATAGGCAACATCATCATCAATACAGGTATCCTCATTATCGATACAAGTATCCACATATCATCATCGACCATATCCCTCCCCCTTTCGAGGAGGGTCCTTTTGAACTACACCAAGCTTGTCTTGGAAATACTCAAACTTTACTCGAGACAGAGATTTGGTCAATACATCAGCAATTTGCTCCTCAGTGCCCACATGCTCGAGCTTTATAGCTCTTTTCTGCACCATATCCCATATATAAAGATATCAGATCTCTATGTGCTTTGACTTATCATGGAACACAGGATTATCTATCATCTTGATACAACTCTGGTTGTCACATAGGATCACAGTGGGGTCCATCTCTTTGTAAAACAATCCTGATAATAACTTTTGAAGCCATATCGCTTCACAACTAGAAGAGCAAGTAGCTATATATTCCACTTCAGCTATGCTGAGAGCCACACTAGACTACTTGCTGCTAGACCACAAGATCATGGTAGATCATAGACAATAACATTAGCTCGATGTGCTCTTCCTGTCTGATACACTTCATACCCAATTAGCATCTGTGTAGCCATATAATCTGCAGTCATGATCTCTAAGATATTATAGACCAAATTATATCGTACCCTTTAGGTAACTCATCACATGCTTTGCAACTACCAGGTGAACACGTCTAGGTTCTACTAGATACTGACTCAAGGTGTTCATAGCAAGGCATATATCTTGTTTGGCATTCGTCAGATACATCATTGACCCAATAATATGTCTGTACAGAGTCACATCCACTAACTCTAATGAGTCATCAACTAACAGCTTTAAGTTGGAATCCATGGGAGTGGTCATGGATTTACATTCCAACATATCAAATATTCTCAAGATTTCCACATCATACTTTCCCTGGTTGAGAAAAGATTCCTTCTAGGCCTTGCCATACTTCTAAACCTAGGAAGTAATGCATCAATCCGAGATATTTCATCTCAAATTCTGTAGCTAGCTTCTTCCTTCTTTGCATGATCTGTTTCTCATTCCCCAACAGGTTCATCATCCATAACCTTTAAGGTAAAGGTTAGGATCAACTTTACTTTTGGTAAATCCCAAGCTTGTCAAGAAGCTATCAATTCTCCCTCAGTGACTAAACATCATTCACGCTCTACATTGAGTGATCTTCTGCCTATCTATCTATGCCATCTCACGTCGGATGGGTCTACGGATATGAGTCTCAATATCATTCAAACTATGTGGTTAGTTCCTTCTTGCATCCATCTAAGAGAAGAGTGTCATCTGTATATAGCTACCATCTTCAACCTTGTAGTAAAGATTGAACTCCACATCACCCATGGTGATCATTAAGCTCATCAAATGACTATCAATCTTGGGTACCCGTACAGAGATTTCTTCAATTGAATCCTGGGAGTTTTCTCAATTCGCTCTTGTCTTCAATTACACCATTCAGAGAATGATCTTATCTAGCCACTTGGAGCAAACATCTCATCATGATCATTTTCCTCTTTCTAAGAGAATCTTCTAGCCACAACCCTTCTATAGTATGTTTGATTTGTAAGTCTTCTTGTTGAACATCCATCACTTGTTCGGTGTTCATCATTCTTCATGATATTTCCTACAAATCAAAGGTAATTACATGATTAGTAATACTTCATAATCATCAAATCATGTTGACATGATAACCTATTATGCATACTAATATCATTCACATAGTTATGCAACTATCTCAACACTTTTCCATATCCTGTATGCATTTAGTGGCTATCTAGATGCCGTCCATCTCTCCCAAAACATACTATCAAGATTGTGCACAACTCTTAGCATGTCAACAAAGAGGTTTCATTCTAGAAAGCAACAATGGAATGTTTCTCCAACTTACCCATCATATGCATATTAGTAGTATACTTTTCAATGCTATATGAATGCTTACACAATGCATGATATATTCTAGGAATACAAATATGCATACAACTATCATTGACTATTTAGAGATTCAAGAAGTAATTCAAATAACAACTCAAATACTTATCTTTTATGTTTGTGTGGTTTCCTCCCGCTTGATCTCTATTTTCCCTTTATGATAATAGCATGATTATATGTCTTTGAACTTCTATCCATCCTGGACCACTATGCATGCTTAAGTGTGCACTACTGTCATCCTCATGATCTCATACATAATCATACATTCATTAGTATAATCTCAATACTATCAAAACATTATGATTCTAAATAATATTAAGTATGTATGGTCATGATCATTTCATAGTATAATCTCAATGCTATCAAAAGATTATAATTCTAAATAATCTTAAGTATGTATGGTCATGATCATTTCATACACAAGTATACTTACCTAAGATCCTAACACAAAGTAGGATTCTAACTTGATATAGGAAAACATACTTGGATTATCATGCTAGGTTATGTATAACATACCCAAACAATATATTCTTTGTTCTCTTCAATGATTTAGAGACCTTGTGCTAGAACCTGCATATCTCATAAGTCAATCATAGTAGAAAAAAGTCATACATACCTTGTAAGTAGAGCTTCTATGTGATCAAATACTATGGATGAGTCTTTGTCTTCATGTCATCATGGTCATAGAACTCGATTTGTCTTTCTTGATGTACCTTTTATGTTAGAAGACAACATCATCCTCATACAACACCACAAGTGCATTAGTACAATCATAAGTGTCATAACCCTAATCAATGAATGTATTCTATCATTCATATGTATTCATACTTTTACTAAGGTGATCAGACAATCTAGAATTAATCATGATTGTACTAACCTCAATAATATGAAGACAAACATATTATAAACTTAATCATGAAACAAATTTCAAAACATATCTGTATCTTCTCAAGTCATACCTGTCGAGTAGTTTTCTCTATAAGGGTAAAACCCTAACCATCCAAGGTAGATCAATTGTAAACATATTATGTATGTTCATGGTGCTAGGATGATAGAATATCAGTGTCATTTAAACCTTCTTCATTGCTTCCCGATGAGTCTCCCAAATTTTCTAGGGTTTCTTCTTACTCGAAAACCCTAATCTTCAATCTCCTTCCTCCCACAACATTTTGATGGGGAATTAATATCTATGGTGAATGGATTCCAAATCCATTATCAAAGATTCCAATGTTGCATCAAGTGTCTCCAACATTGTATCGGGTCCTTCCATACCTCAAAACTGAAAACCCTAAGTGAGAGCTTCTTCCTCTTCTTCCTTGATTCCTCTCATGAACCATTTCAGATGTGCCGTATTGTTTCTGGTGTGTGTCTGAAATTTCAGATCTGTAGAGTTTGAAACTTTGGCTTGTCGTATCCTGACCTATCATATTTCTAACCCCATGGGTTTGAGCTTCATTGGATTCTCAATCATAGAGATATGCTCATTTTACCAACATTACCTTTTTAAGGTATGAAACAACATAACAAACTTGTACGGAGTACCACGTGTCACTGTTTCAACTCCGGCCTCTAAAAGTCAGACCTGTGAAACTATGGTCTGTGCCCTAACTGTCAGTTCTTATGAAATTTCATTTGGAGCTTCCTATCCCTAGATATGACCTTTTTCCCTAGGTCACATGTTTAGGACTACATTTTGGAAGAGGGAGAAACCCTAACTTGTATGGATCATATCTCAGAAAGTACAACGAAAATGAGGCTGAGCTTCAAACAAAGGGTACAGGAAAATTGTATCTTCTTCCTGTCCAATTTTCAGATCTTGAACCTTCGCCGAAATGGATTTATAGAGAAAGTTACATGCTGACTTGGTTTTTCTATACAAACCCCTAACTTTCAAATGTCGCAAGTGAGACAAGTGTCGTAAGTGCCATACATTCCCTTCCTTCAATCTAGCTCTAATACCATGTTAAGATTAAATATGCTAAGATAAATAACATTAGTATTACATTCAATTTCACAACAACAACATATATAGGCTCACTGAAAGAACAACAAGCATAACATAAAAACAAGAGCCACAATTTATCCTGGGAAATCCTCATGGGGTAGAAAACCGAGCAAAGCTTCTTCAATATACATGACCAACAAATACAAAGATGTGGTCCCCAAGCAAGAGCTCATTCTCCTCCTTTGCAGATCTCTCCCTCTCATATGCAAGTTTTACAAGTGAGTGTATGAATGATAAATGAGGATCACACATCCTCTATTTATACTTTACCTCACTTGACTTTTAACCCTAACTAGGTCGGCCCCATCTTAACCACTCAACATAATGCTGATTGGGATGACCCCACTAGGGGAATTAAACACCGCATTACAACTGAATCTGGGCTGACCCCACTAGGGAAGTCTAATAACCCAAGTTACCACATTCCGAGGGATGAATAAACATCTACAGATATACAATAAAGTCCCAGTGGAGGAATGAAACATCTTCGGATAAAGTACAAATAGAATATTCTTAGAAGTTACAATATTTCAACACCTGAGACAGATGCCATGGGAGAGAACATACAAGTTGAGAATGTTGAAACAGAATCCAATGGGAGAAGAAGTCAAGAGACTCCTCCAGATATTGCAGCCACCATGAGGAGCCTAGGGTGTAGTTGTAGAGTTGTAGAGAACACAATGAGAGGCTGAGTATAACTCAAGAAGAACAAAATCATCTGAATCAATCCATGCTGCAGAGTTTGACAAACATTCAAAGGACAATTAACTCTAGGAATCACTCAACAAATACAAAGAGGAGTGGGATTTGTTCAAGGAGAAATTGCTGCAAGAGGTCCAATAGCTCAAGAAATAACTTCTAGTGGATCATCTGACTCTAATGAATCCATTGAAGTTTCAAGATCTTCATTTCATAGCAGCAAGACTAAGAGGCCTTACAAAAACAACTCACATGGGGAGTTTAAGAAGTAAAAACCTCCTACATTTGATGGTGAGGTAAAATATGTTCAAGAAGCTGAAGCTCAGCTCCTTGGGATGAGGAAGTATTTTAAAGTCAAAGACTACTCTGAAAATATGAAGGAAAGGATGGCCATATTCAATTTAAATGGAAGAGAATCTATATGGTGGGAGCACCTCGGGAAAGTGAAGAAGATCAATGAAAGGAAGATTCTGTGGAAATAGTTCAAGAAGTACTTCAAGAAAAAGTACCTCTTTGAAAAATATTATGATGATAAGATCAAAGAGTTCCATGAGCTGAAATTGGGACAAATGACCATGGAAGAATATGCAAACCAATTCTTGTAGTTGTTGAGATATGTCAGGTATATCCGAGATGATAAGGTGAAAATAAAACATTTTCTAAGAGGACTACCTTAGTCCTATAAAGACAGGATTGAGTTTGATGAACTTTGAACTCTACAACAGGCCATGAGAAAGGCCAAGTATCATTATGATCAAAACAAAAGTAGACCTTATTTCCATAAGGCATGGACGGACAAGAAAAATGAAAATTTTGACTAAAGGAGGAAGGGGTTTAAACCTCCTCATCTTAGAAATCAACAAAGGCAGCCATCATAGGTTGTGAATAAGCCAACTAGAATGATAGGAGAAAAGCCAAGAGATTGAAAGGAGCCAAGAGAGCCACTTCAATGTTGGGGATGTGGAGATGACCATATGCTTAGGAACTATCCACATTGGAATGAGAATGTAAAGCAAGTTCACAACATCCAAGGAATTGATATTGTGGGTCAAGTGGCAAGTACCATCCCTAGAATCTATGCAGTGCTAGAGGACTGCCAGGAAGATCATAAATCAACTGTGGTTGAAGTCGAAGGTAAGATTGCTAAGCAATCTGTTTCTATTTTGATTGACCGTAGATCTACTCACAGCTATATCAGTCCAAAAATTGTTGAGATTTGTGATTTTAAGAAATTAAAGCATAGTAGATCATGGTTACTTCAAATGGCCACTAGAATGAAGAGAAAAGTTAGTGAAATGGTAGAGGAATGTCCGTTAGAGTCGATGGATGGTCTATTCACTTGTGAAAACTTGAATATTTTTCCACTTGGTTCCTATGATATTCTCATTGGAATGGATTGGTTAGAAGCATACATAGTTATAAACTTGACTACTACAACAAGAATTTTGAATGCATGGATGAAGAAGGAAACCTAAAGGTCATAAAATGAATTACGAAGGTGATTTCTTAAGGAAATGGAAGTATATTCTACATCTGGTTGGGTTTTTAACCATTCCACAATAAAGAATTAGCATAGAATATGTTATATTAAAGGAATTTTTTTCATATTGGTTGATTATAATGAAGTGGAAGTTAGCGATAAATTGTATAGATTTGGTTTATACAAGATCCTTGAACCACTACAAGATAGTTAGATTAACGCATATGTCTCTTTTACATAAGGTTATAAATTACCTAGATTATAATTATTGAAACTAACTTATTGGTTTGTTGGATGTTGTTTAAGGAAAAATTGTATACCCCATGTCTTTAAAGTGTATTGAGGGTATTCGCTATGTTACAAGTGGTATCATAGCAGAGTAACAACATTATGGACTAATGGACTCGCAAACGTGCATGTATGTTGTGTACTCTGTGAAGTATTGATTATGTGAATGCAACATTTTGTGCTTTCTTATTGGCGTGTTATAACAAGTATGAGCTAAACTAGTATATCAAAAAGATTCATTGGATAGAGTTTACCTATGATAGTCAAATTAAGTAAAAGGATTTCATAGGTTGAACGGGTTTAATTGGATGTGCATGAGTAGTGCATGATTATCGAATGTTATACATAGGAAGTAAAATTCCTTAATGATTAATAAAAGTCCTATGTTATGTGATTGAAGTCAGTCTTTAGTAGAATTGCTTAGAATCCTAAAAACAAAGATTGACATGTTCACTTTCCTTGACATGTGGTTAAATTTTATGGAAAAGCATGACTTAAGCTGATTTTTTATTGATCATGAAGACATAAATTAGATGTTATTATTTATAGTGGCATGTAAAGGGCTTCCCATAATTGATTAGTTGAATGCATAAAAGAAATTGAAGATGTTTTACCTATTTATAAGGATTTGAGGTTATGATTGTTCTATTTAACTTTGCATGTGTGGTCACATTATGTTATAGATATCATGATTGCATCTTGATTATGTAAGTACCAAGAAAAAAACGTGCAAATGAAACTGAATGCATTACAATATTAATAGAATGTAACAATAATGAAAATTGGCATACCTATGCAAATGTATCTTCGTTTTATTTTCACATGCATTGCGTTGAGTAAAATTCAAGTCTATGTACAACTTGTTTGGATTATGCTACAAAAGTTAAGTGAGTTTAACCATGGTAGTCGGTTACTGAATGCCTTGTGTTAAAGATGTCTCAAGAGAAGATATGATGTAGTAAAGCTAGTGGTAACAGAAAAAGTATAATAAGTATTCAAATCTTATAACAAAGTAAAGTATGATTTTTGCTTAATATGCAATTCAAGGAATGATATTTGCAAGTATAGGTAACTGATGCCTAGTTATAACTATGTTTGTCAAAAAAAAGGTAACGCATTAGGATTATGCATGAAGAAAATTTTGTTTCATCAAGATTTTATGTGCACTCAAAATATGAAGTTGCTATTATATTTTATTTCTTTCTTTATGTTGATAAAAGAGATTATGATCTTAATAATTTCTAGCAATAAATTGTGACTGAAGCATTTAGGTGCACATGGGTGCAAGAAGCTTCACCAATCTTAAATAAATGGAAATCAATACATGAGGAAATGAGTTATTGCATCTTCAAAAGAGGATTTAAAATTCTTGGGAGACTTATTACATTGATTGATGTTGGGATAGAGGGCTTTGGAGAATCAAGACTAATTAGATTCATTATACTAATTTGATGTTGAGTCGGAGGAATTTGGAGCATCCATACTATTTATTATGATTTGATGTTCAGTTGAGAACATTGGAGCATCAAGGATAAGTAGACAAGGATATATGTTCCTTGAGGTTGAGCTGGAAAAACTATGGAGCATCAAAGGTAAATGAACGGTAATTGATGTTGAGATGGTAGGCTCTGGAGCATCAATATTATTTAGACTTACCATGTTCAATTTGATGTTGAGATGATAGGATCTGGAACATCAAGTATATTTAGTGGTTTGATTATTATGATATTTCAGTTATTCAAATGTTTATTTTCAAAAAGTAGTAATTATATGTCATTGTGATTGAGAGTGCTTCGAGGTTATTCCAGGTAATGGGCTATGGGAGTTCCAATAAGACCATAAATTAAGAATAGAATGTGAACTTATGAAACCCGCAATAAGAAAAATAAACTTAATACAAACAAAGACTATTCAAATATAGAATTATGAAAACTTTGATCTAATAATGCGGGTTTGTTAGAGAATTCATCCTACGGATAGTTAAACCATCTCATAGATTAAACTAAGTTTGTAAATATTCAATCTATGATAGAAAATAAAAAAATGGAACCCTAAAATCCTAGATTAAGTATGCAAAATCATTCAAACATGAAAGAGAAGGGGAAGAGCTAGAGGCATTTCCTCTTACCTAAGAGTAGTTCAAGTTCGAGTTCTAAACTTGATGTCCAAAGCTCTTGAACCTACAACACAAGATCAAAACCAACCTTCCAAACACAAGTCCATTAACAATATATAATAAAACATATCATATATCAAGGAGAGACATGAGATGGGAGAATATGCAAGGTTATTATTAAGAAATTTGAAAGTAATCATACAAAGTGCTATACCTTGATGTCCAAAGAAAAATCATCTCCTTCCAATCTCTCCTTTGCTACCCCTACAAGACTTCTAAGATCATAGGTTTGATGCCTCCAAAATTTATCCCTTTGGCTCATGGATGGCCTTCTTCTTATAGGATCTGGGAGGCCAACCACTAGGAGAGAATAATGGATCCAAGTGAGTGAAAGGTGGATTAAGGATTTGAATCATACCAAGGAAGGAGGGTGATATGAGATTCGAGAGGAACCTCTATCCCATAAAAATATCCTTGAGATTCAAGATCCCGAGATCAAGGAATGAAGTTTTTGAGGTATTTTGGTGCCCTCAAGTCTGAGCATAGCACGGAAAAGATGTAATTTTCGCGCCCCTGCAGGCATGTAGAGCGTGAAAATATTGTATTTTCACACCTTGCACCACTAGCAGGGCACACGAATATGGCAAAGTGGGCTTGGTTAGGTGGCATTTGACCATAAAGGGTTGGATTAGACTCCAAGTAAGACTAGGGAGGGGACCAACATGGTGAAGATGAGTCTCAACACTTCTTTGGAGGTACGACCATTATGTTCTTCATGGTGCTATGACATGAAGAATCGAAACCACGCTCAAAGTGATCATTTCAGGTATAATAGGGGTGCCCTGGGATATAAGGCTCTTGCAATTTTAAGAAATCTTTCTACACTAAAGAAAAATATATATTATGATAATTAACCAATTAATGAAAAGGAACAAGAAATTGAATATAAAAAAACATGTGTCTAAGCAAGAGAACCTGAATTTGAATAAGAGCCTTTCCCAAAAAGAAAAGTTGCAGAGAGGAGAAATTACACGGGTAATGGTCCCTAGTACACTAGAAAGTTTAGTTGCAGGTCCTTGAGTGCTCAGTTTTTCCATGATCTAGTATATGGTTGGTCGAGGAAGGAATGTGTGATAAGCAGGGGGATTTTATTATAGGACTGTACACAATGCTGGTAAAAAACATTGTGGCTACTCGGCATTAGTAATAAAGATAGAAACCAACAGTGAACTTTTGGACTAGGTCCATGGTAAAAAGGTCAAATTCTTCTTGTACTATACAATTTAATGCAGTACTTAGTGTACTATCAGTACCTTGTGTACACTTAACACTTGATGTGCTAGATTCTTGTATTGGATATACTACAGATAGGAGATACGCTCGAGGGTTGTAACAAGCTAATGAAGGGTATCGTCCTGATGTTTGGTGATGTACTACAGATACGAGATACACCCGAAGGATATAAAAATATAATGAATGGTATCATCCTCATGTTTGGTGATGTACTACAGATAGGAGATATGCTCAAGGGTTGTAAAAAGCTAAGAAAGGGTATCGTCCTCGTGTCGGATGAGTTATAAATGATATGAACACTATGTGTTTTCATATTTTGCTTATAAGCATGTTATGCTTGCGATATGATCATGATATGAGAATTGATAAGATTGCTTTATGTGAAAAAGCAAGTTGATAATGACTAAGAGTACTACAATAAAGGAAGTATGGATGAGGATGCATTATATGGAAAAGTGAGGTTCCATGAAAATAAATACATGATAGAATATATGGCAAGGTTTTGAGCCATTAAAAGAATTTTGTGAATATTTTATCTTGTTGAATATGTGTTATATTCTTTGCATGTATGTGAAGGGGAGAGTGCACCTATCAGTGGTGCAGGTGACGATCCCTCCAACGCCTTTTGGGGATTGCATGCAATTTTTGGGGATCGCATTCAATTTTGGGGGATTATTCTAAAAATATGTAATTTAATCCCGGTTAAGGGAGTGGGGTCTATTGACTAATCTCGGTTAACGGATTAGGGTTTTGGATGCTGTAGAATACCTATATTGTATTTTGAGAAATTCATAATGATATGATGAGAAAAATAGGAGTGGTGGCTCCAAGGTTTGCTAGTTTTCCTAGTTAAGGGTTTCTAGGGTAAATCTCTGTGTACTATGTGTGAATGTTCTGGTGTAATCTATGTTTTTCTTAAAAGAATCTGTATTCTTTGCTTCTCTACACAGGTTTAAAAATTACATGTGGTATCAGAGCCCGACTTATTTTGTTTCAGGGGGACGCCTATCTTGCCAAGGGTTCGACGAGGTTGATAGATCTTGGTTCTATGATAAACCTGGTTTAAGTGGGAGCTTTGCAGTCTCGATTTTCGCATTGAAAGAGAATGGCAAGCAATTCAAGAAGTTTAACAGCCAGAACTTTGAGGTATAAAAGATCAAAATGGAGGATCTTCTTGTAGATCGGGATCAGTGGATTACTGTGGATCTGAGTACACAACCCATTGGAACGCCAAAAGAATATTGGGATAAATTAGATAGAAGGGCAAGGAGTACAATTCGATTGTGCTTATCAGACTCTGTGTTATTGAACATATCCAAAGAATATACTGCGTTAAATATTTGGACGAAACTAGGGAGTTTGTATCAATCAAAATCCCTTGTGAACAAGTTGTTTGGTGCAAAAGAAACTGTATCACTTTAGAATGAATGATAATGATAGAGTGATAGAGAATCTAAATCTCTACAATACTCTGGTAAGTCAAGTAACCTCTGCTGGCATTACAATGGCTGAAGAAGATAAATGTATTACATTATTGTTTTCTTTGCCAGATTCCTGGGACAATCTAATTGTGGAAATAGGGAGTGCTAATCAAGCAACTCTAAAATTTGATGAAATAGTATCATACCTACTATCAGAAGAGATGAAGCAGAAAGCCATGGATACTCATATCATAGATGCCTTATCTGTGAGAGGTCGCCCCCAGGAGAGAACCAAAAATAAGGGATATGGGGGGAGATCTAAATCTAAGGGAAGATCTAAATCCCCAGGAAAATTTATAAGGAAGTGTTGGAAATGCGGTAAAGTTGGACACTATAAAAAGGATTGTAGATCTAATAATATTGATAAAGGAAAGGGTTCAGAGGATACCTCTACCACAGAGGTAAAGACATCCTCAGAAGAAGGAGGGGATGTGTACCTACTATCTACTGGTAATCCTTCAGAACGTGATATATGGTTGATTGACTCAGGTGCATCATGTCATATGACCCCTCACAGGGAGTGCTTCTGTGGATATGAAGAGTACAATGGAGGAGATGTGTTTCTTGGAGATGACTCACCAACCAGTATCATTGGGCATGGTAAAGTCAAGTTGAAACTAAAGGATGGAAGGATTAGAACTCTCCCTAGAGTACTACACATTCCAAATCTAGCAAGAAATTTGATTTCTGTCGGAAATATGGATATTGCAGGTGTAAAGACTGTATGTGGAGATGGTGGTTGCAAAATGGTTCGAGGATCAATGGTATTAATGAGGGGAATTCAGTATGGAACTCTGTACAAACTATTGGCAAGAACCATAATTGGTGAATGTAACAGTTATGTTTTCCCTGAGGGGGATGATACAGAAGACAGAACCCTGACTACATTAGGAGCAAAGACAATGCTATGGCATCAAAGATTGGGGCATATCAGAGAAAAGGGCCTTCACACATTACAAGGTAAAAGTATGGTTGAAGGTATGACTTGTTGCACTCTAGATTTTGATTTCTGTGAACATTGCATATGTGGAAAACTGAATCGAGTAAGATTTGCATCTGGTGCTACAAGAGAAAAGGGAATTTTAGAGTTCATACATAGGGATGTGGTTGGAATGGTGCATGTTCCATCACTAGGTATATCTATGTATTATGTTTCATTTATAGATGATTTCTCAAGGAAAACATGGATTTATTTCCTTCGAAAGAAATCTGAAGTATTTGCTAAGTTTAAATAATTTAAGGCTCTTATAGAGAATCAAACGAAAAAGAAAATAAAGGTGTTGAGGATAGATAATGGTGGAGAGTTTTATGGGAATGAATTCGAGGAATTTTGTAAGAAGTGAGGTATAGGAAGGAAAAATACTACTCCATACACACCTCAACAGAATGGAGTTGCTGAAAGGATGAATAGGAAGCTGATGGAAAAGGCAAGAAGCATGCTAAGCAATGCTGGGATAGGACAATAATTATGGGCAGAGGCAGTGGATATAGCATTTTACTTGGTAAATCGATCACGCACAACAAATTTGGTTGACAAAACTCCACTAGAGGTATGGACTGGTAAGAAAACCTCTATTGAACATCTTGAATTTTTTGGTTGTGGTGCTTATGTACATGTTCCAAAGGAGAAAAGGAGTAACATGGACAATAAAGCTAAAAAATCTATCTTTATCGGTTATAAAGATGGTATGAAAGGTTATAAGCTTTGGAATCCTATAACTAAGAAGATTGTTTACAATCGAGATGTTGTGTTTAGAGAGGTCAAAGAACTTCCCAAACAACGAGTGACTCAAATGGAGAAGGAACCATAGAAGATAGAGTTTGAGTTAGAATATGAAGAATTTGACTCAACGGAAGAAGATGAATCAGAAGAAGAAGAACCTCATGCCCCATTTTTTAGGAGATCATATCAAGAAAGAAGGAAACCATAAAGGTATTCCCCTCCTGATTTTTGGTCTAGTTTTGCTTTATCTATTACTAATGATGATCCTAGAAATGTGAAGGAAGTTGTTGATTCAGAGGATAGAGATCTATGGAAGAAAGCCATGCTTGAAGAAATGGAAGCTTTGGACAAAAATGAAGCATGTTATCTAGTTCAGTTACCTGATAGAAGAAAATCCATTGGCAACAAATGGCTATTTACAAAGAAGTTAAATGCAGAAGGTAAAGTGGAGAAATACAAAGCCCGCTTGGTAGAAAAGGGATATTCTTAGGTAGTGGGAATTGATTTCAGTGAAATATTTTCCCAGTTGCAAAATTACCTTCCATCAGATTTCTTCTTTCTATTGTTGCTACTTTTGATCTTGAAGTAGAGCATATGGATGTGAAGACAACATTCTTACATGGGGATCTAGAAGAAGAAATCTACATGGAACAAACAGAAGGGTTCATAGTAAAGGGAAAGAAAGAGCTAGTATGTAAACTAAAGAAGTCCATGTATGGTTTAAAGTAGTCTCTAAGGTTGTGGTACCAAAAGTTTCACACATACATACTTTTATTGGGGTTTGTGAGAAGCAAAGCTGATCACTGTGTATACTCCAAACAACTTGGTGATCACTTCATTAACATAGTACTGTATGTTGATGACAGGTTGCTGATTGGAAACAACAAAGATGTCATTAAGGAGGTGAAGTCTCAACTATCCTCCAAATTTGAAATGAAGGATCTCGGTGCTGCAAACTTCATACTCGGAATGGAGATCAAAAGAAATCGTGCAAACAAGAAGATTTGGTTAAATTAAAGAAACTATGTTGAGACAATACTAGATAGATTTAAAATGCAGGCAAGTAAGCCGGTCAAGGTCCCTATACCTGTTGTTGTAAATTTATATGTAGATCAATGTCCCAAGACATAGGAAGATGAAGAAGATATGGCATGAGTTCCATATAGTAGTGTGGTTGGGAGTTTGATGTATGCAATGGTCTGTACTAGAACAGACATTGGTCATGCAGTGGGAGTATTTAGCAGATATATGTCAAAACCAGGGAAGGAGCAATGGACAGTTGTAAACAGGGTCTTCAGATATTTGCGTTGCACTACAGATTATGCAATCTACTACCAAGGAAGAGCTGGACCAGACAGGGTAATAAATTTACATGGATTTGTTGATGCAGTCTGGGCTGAAGATCTTGATCATAAAAGATCTACAAGTTGGTATGTGTTTACCCTATTTGGAGGATCTATCAGTTGGATGAGCAAGAGACAGGTAGTAGTTGCACTCTCAACACTGAAGCTAAATATATGGCAGCTAGTCATGCAAGCAAAGAAGCTGTATGGTTGCAATGATTATGTTCAGGTGTTGGGTTTGTACAGAAAGCTGGAAGGTTAGATTGTGACAATCAAAGTGCAATATTCCTGGAAAAAAACCCTGCTTATCAAGCTGAGGAAAAGCATATTGATGTGAAATATCACTTAGTGAGAGATATGGTTGAAGACTAGAAGGTGTTGCTGGAGAAGGTTGACACCTTGAAGAATGTTGTAGACTTATTAACAAAGTCTATCAGTAAAAAGAATTTCTCTTGTGTAGAGAATCTATGGGCATTGATGCTCTGAACCTGTGACTTTATGAGCACATGACTCATTGTTATGCAGATAAAACAACAAGTGGAAAAATGTTGGGTATGTGTTATATTCTCTACATGTGATACAGGAGAATCCAAGCCTAGGTAGAGTAGTCGAAGATGATCGACAAGAGAAGGCCGACCAGAGGGAGTGCCGAGGACCACTGGTGCGGAAGTGAATATTGGTTGTCGAAGTCAATAAGTCAAGAAGGAGCAGTCGATATGTGATCGATAGACGATGTATAAGGTTGAGAATCGACACTACCAAGGTCGATAGACAATAGAGTTGCAATGGAGATGTCAAGGTTCGACATGTTGTCGAACTGTGACTCCAACAGTTTGGACATGAGCCAAGCGAGGAGGAAGAGGCTGAATGGCGAAGCCTTGAGTGCGAAGGGAAGCCGACAAGTATGCCAAAGGTTGATGGAAGACAGTATGGTCGAGGCAGTCATAAGGCCGACTATTGTAGAAGTCTCAGAAGGACACGGAAAAAGTCAAGCAGAGTACTTGGTAGCCGTTCGGGGTTGCTAAGGAAATTATGAGCAGTTATTACAGGTGGCTGGGATCATGATAGATGTCACCACATGTGGAGATTGTCCTACACGGCAGGGGCACTGAAAATTGCAGGTCTGCAAGATCAAGGAGATCAACAGACAAAGGAAGAGTGTTTTGGGAATTGGAACATGAGAGTTCAGTCATGCAGCTGAGGGAAACTGGGTAGAAGACTTGTATGCAGGAACATGAGAGTTCAGTCACTTAGGAGAGAGTTGGCAGAGAGAAGAGATCGAGAGAAGATTTGTAGATTAGATAGGAAAGTCACACATCTACCGAGGGCAGAGGAGATCGAGCCATAGCTCAGAGTTTCACAGTGAACCAGGAGAGGGTGAAGATCGACACACTGAGATAGCACACAGTTACTTTTGTATTGTAATGCTAAGGCCGACATAGTTAGTTGTTTTACATTCCTTGTAGTTTGCATTGTAACCGATTGATTTGATGTAATAGAAGCTAGCTTTTGGAATCCTGTTACCATATTGTTTATGTGAACCTGTGTGTTGTGTGCAATTGTTAAGAAAGAACCCTTGTCGGGGTGACCTTGCATCAAATGGTATCAAAGTGGGAAGAGAATCCTATGAGAAGAAAGGAGGTGATACCAACTTGCCTTGGGTCAAGTGGTATTAGATCCTGGAAGTGAGTCCAGTCAAGTTGAAGCAGTATCCTATTGATAGGAGAGACTGCGAGTACGTTTACAGCTCTAGTTGCAGTTGGGTAGAGTTGTACATGATGTGTGAAAGTCCGGTTGCGATTGGATGAGTGAGAGTTTCAGTTGAGTTTGAAAATGGCTCACAAAAGTGTTAATTTCCCAGGGGTTGGACGAAGAGCATGTGGCACAGTAGTCACAGTTGATCGCGAGATGTTCGACAAGTGCATCTGAACAATGCAAACTTTGACTAATGAAGTCGCATCGATCAAAGAAAGCCAAAGGCGTGGTTGTATTCCTAATGCGTTAGACCACAACGACAAGAAGGTCGAAGAGGTGGAAGCATGGGACGCAGTAGGAGAAGAACCAAAAGACATACTCATCAAGCTTCTGATGGATATGAGAGGTCGGACAAAGATAGATGTACATACCTACTCGGGAAGTTTGGATCCATAAGACTTGATCAATTCGTTAAGAGAAATGGAGAAATACTTCAACATAGAGCAGATTGAGGATACCAGTCGGGTTAAGACTGCATGTCTGAAGTTGAAGGGTCATGCCTCATTGTTGTGGGACAATGTACAGTTTGACAAAGGAAAGAAAGGAAAGGATACAATCAATTATTGGGATAGGATGGTTGCCAAGCTGAAAGGGAAGTTCTTGTCGAATGACTATGTGATTTCCTTGTTCTGGAAATTGTAGAACTTTCAACAAAAAGAGATGACCGTGAAAGAGTACACAAAAGAGTTCTATATATTTTCGATAAGGTTGGGAAAAAATGACGAAGGAAAAGAAGTTGTCGCTAGATATGTAAATGGCTTGAAATATGCCATTCAAGACGAGTTTAGTATGTCAAGATTTAGAGCGGTCAGTGAAGCCTACCAGTTATCTCTGAAGGTAGACGAGAAACTGTCAAGGAAATCCGCAACGACTAGGGGTAGGAGGACTGTTCCGGGTGTGAATATTGTTTCCATGAAAGGTCAAAGTAGAAGATACAGGAGAGAAACCGTCGAAGACAACCGACATGCACAAGGGACATCGATAAGAGAGAAGATGCAAGAAAACTGAAATAATGGTCAAGAGACATGCAGTCGAGGTGCGTATGGTCGAAGTGGTCCATCCGACAGAAAAGGAGCTGACAGACTAGCCATAGTCTGTTACAAGTGTCGAGGAGTCAAACACAAGGCATACAAATGCCCAGAGAACCTACATGTTGTAGAGGAGTCGAAACCTAGACGTCGAAGAGATGAGCAAGATAACGAGAGGGTAGAGTCGACATCCGATAGTAGTGTAGATGAGAAGAAGAAAAGGTGAAACCCGGCGGTCAGGAGAACATTAGTTCAGGAAGACCGACACGATGAGAAAGAGAGGGCACAATGAAAGGCTATCTTTCGGATCAGAGTGCAAATCAGTGAATGGCGTTGCAATACCATAGTTGATGGTGGAAGTACAGAGAATCTTTTTTCGATAGAGATCATCGAAAAAGTGGGGTTGAAATGTCGAGAACATCCACACCCTTACAAGATCTCATTGTTGAAGAAAGGACACCATGTGAAGGTGACCAAACAGTTCCTGATTACCTTCAAGGTCAGCAAGCTTGAAGATAGCGTACTATGCGACGTAATCCTAATGGACGCATGTCATCTGTTGTTAGGGAGAACATGGAAATATGATCGGGAGATGATCTATGATGGTTGAGCCAACACACTCACAGTGTGGAAGAATGGTGTGCGGAGGAATCTGAAGCTGAAGCAGGAGGAGCAAGCCCACTGCAAGTAGGGCGAGAGCAACTTTTGGGAAAAGCAAGTGCTGATGTGTTCAATGAAAGAATTCCTTGCGGAAGAGGAAAAGTAATCTGAATGTTTTTCTATCATTCTGAAGGGGCCATGTGTCGAGAGGTCAACAAAGGAGAGGATTCCGGTCGAAGTCAAAAAGATTCTTGATGATTTTTGGAGCAAAGTATTCGATGAGGCATCGACAGGATTGCCACTGACTAGAAGCATATCCCATGAGCTTGACTTGATTCCGGGGTCGAGTCTACCAAACAAGCCACTGCATAGGATGAGTCCGAAAAAAGCTCAGGAACTCAATCGACAGGTCTAGGAGTTGTTGGACACGGGGTTGCTCAGAGAAAGTCTGAGTCTGTCCATAGTACTAGCAGTATTAGAACCGAAGAAGGATGGAGAATTGTTGGCAGGCGGTTTGACGAGGAAAGATCGCGGTACTGCTGACATCGTGACATGTTGGACGGAGGGGCGAAAGGAGCATTTGGTGCCAAAGGATACCTTACTTGGCGGGTTTTGGTTCACTTGGTCCATGTATTTTGTAATATTGAGTCAAGTATACCGCAGTTGGAGGGTTCTTGGGTCATGTATTTTGTAAGATCGAGTCATTATACCACGGTATGCGGGTTTTTGGGTCAGTAGACCAAGTCAGTTAGTCGATTGTCCATAAGTGTCGGTTAGGAAAGTGGACAAGTATTGTAGGAGGCGGAAGCCTATAAATATAGAAGGATTGTAAGTGTTAGAGGAAGAGGAGGAGTCGATAGATAAGAGAAAGAGATAGAGCTGTATGCAAAGATAATGTTGGAGTTATGCAGAGATTTATGTATTGCCTTTAGTTTGCCACAGTAATATAAGGATGATGATTTGGTGCAATCTGTGTGTTTATGGTAATGCAATTATCTTTTTTCTATTTCTATGATGTGAATACCGCAATAATGTGTTACCTGTCTATGTGAAAATGTTGTGATTAAAGTAATATGTGATCTCTGTTTCTGGTAATATTAAATGCTGCGATGTACTAGAACTTCATGATGAATGTTTGGAATTGCTATTAATACCATATTGCCGCAACTTGCCTCCTCCCTCGGCGGAAACATGGTTCCATCTGGTCTTCCTAGATGCCTTGGGTGAGACCTTATCCACTCTGTGGGTGTTGCTGGGTGGGCTCAAACCTGTCCGGGCTGGTGCCCATGGAGACTGCAATATGGGTTGACAGCCGGTGGACCCCTGTCAATTGTGAGGTCGCGACTTGGCCAACAAATGGTTCCATTGTTGGGACCATGTGCAGAGTAGAAGGAGGTCATGTTGTGGCACCTGACAAAGCCAGAGATACAAAAATGGTTCGATCAGAAGTTGCAGGAGTTCGTTGAAGAAGAAAGCCAGAACACGCGATTGACGGTAGATCACTGGGTGGAAAGATATATTCACGATGGACTGCATGAAGGGTTTTTCTATGAATTTTTGGTCATTCTATATGAATGGTTGTCGAAGATGACCTTCTAGAAAAGGAATTTCCAGGGTGGTGAACCGACGACTTGGACCCCGGAATTGATTCAGGAATTGCAGGAAGTTGATAATAAGGCATCGCGGGCTGTCGAAGTTTGGCTTGATAGCATCTTAGAAGGATATATTATGGAATCTGTAGTTGATACGAAGAAATCCTATAGTGAAGTGGAAAGATATTCTTTGACGGACCGAGGGGTAGGTTTCTGTTGTCGCTCCAACTATCGATTAAGATGCTAATCTGGGAGAAAGGTATATTAAAGATGCACCTTGATCAGTAGACAGCGTGGTGGGTGGAGGCCGTGGGTACCGTGATTGTTGTGGAATGACACATGGAATGGTAAAGGGGTAGATGGGTGCAGACCATGAGGAGACTATGAGTGAATTCAAGGAAGAAAGTGACCTTACGAGGGGAGGAGCAAGGTTCCGACAGGAAAAGAGGCAGAGGATAGGAGAAGGTCCTGCTGCGATCGGACTGCAAGACCATGAAGGAAGGCCACACAAGACGAAGTGACCTCACAGTCCTAATAGGAATGACTAGGCTACACCCAGGATAGAGGCAGGACCGAACCCCAACACCAACGTGCCCACACCTCCGCTCACTAGCTCTCAACCAGCAAGGAAAACTACTTTGACACCGCCAAGTGTATCGACGCCGCAAAATTTAATTGGTAGTAGTAATATAGCGATAGGAGGAAGGAAGCCCAAGATGGTGGGCGATGATGCTAAGCTACCGTTGTTCCATGGTAATGCGACAGATAATCCAGAGTAGTATTGGTTTTTGTCTGAAGCACTTTGGACCATGAAACAGATCACTAATGACGATGTTAAGAAGCGACAGTTGGCCATGACGCTGCAAGGTCGTGTGTTAGATTGGTTCATGAAATTTGTCTTAGTCCCTACGGGGACTCCAGATAAGTCATTGAATGAGATTCGGGATGGGCTAATTGCTGAATTTAGACGACCTAAGTTAGAGGCCCAGTATATTACTGAATTGAAGGAAATTAAGCAGTATCCCAATGAGACGGTATGGGACTTCGACTAGCGATTCAAGATGCTGATGGAAAAGGTTAGTTTTGATATGAGTGTTGTCCAACATAAAGAATGGTTCATTGTAGCACTGCTACCCCATATTCGGCTGCCATTGATGCAGCAAAACATATCGACACCTAGCGAAGCTCTGGAGATTGCAATGTGATTGGAGGCGTCACCAATTCGAGATAATGTAGCTGGGATGTTGCAGATACAGACACAACTCACTAACCTAAATATACAATTGCAAGATTTAAAGAAGAACAAAGAACAGTGTGATGAATTATGGTGTACACGATGTCGACGAGAGGGACATGCAAAAGATGATTGCCTAGATTTTCGTAACTATTTTGTCTCAGGTGTGCCCAATCTGCTGAATGGTGGCAGTATGTCATGGTGTCGTGTCTGCCAGGTGTTTGGACACGGTCATGATAGTTGTCCATATATGCAGAAAATGGTCACAACCCCATGAAATCTGTATTGCAGATTTTGTAATTCGGTACGACATGACGACAAGGACTGTCATGCATATGGGTTGCTATAGGAGAGAATGTGTGATGCATTCTATGTCAAAGGGTATTAGCATGCTGCCCCGCTACAACCTCAAGTAGCTCAGTAGATGACTCAAGCACAGATGCAGTTTGTACCACAGCAGCAGCAACCGCAGCAGTTTGTGCCACAATATACACTAGTGAACCCCCCGCAGCCTTAGTATGTGCAACAACCGTAGTATGAACCATACGGGAAAGGGATGCTGCCAGCACCCATCCAACAACAGTTTAACCAACCTCAGTATCAGCAGCAAGGCGGGTACCGGGGAGGCTATAGGGGCGGACGTGGTGGTGGGTTTGGTCATGGAGGAGGAGGCTGAGGTGGTCGAGGACCTGTTCAATGTTACCATTGTGTGGTATGGGGGCATTGTTAGTGTGACTTCCCACTGCTACAGAATCAGTGTACGTTTTGTTCTGGTAATGATCATACGATCGCAAATTGTCCACAATTGATTGCAAGATGGCAGGCTGGGAACACTCCGCAGCTACAGAACCAGTACACCAACTAGCACAAACATTGGTGCAGCAACCAGTACATAACCAACCCCTGTGACCACCGCCGAATGCTAATCCAAATGTAAATTAACCAGGGAATTTACAGTAGAATCAGATGCAGGGTGTTAATATTGCAACTATTTCTGCGAAACCGCAGCCACAAGATGCTTGGATGGCTGTTGTCACTCGTGGAGGTAAGACAACTGGGGAAGATGGTTCATGACCATTGATTCGGTTAGCTAGTCAGAAGACAGTAAATTTCGACATTGATGTAAAATGGGAGACATTCCTCTAGGCACGTCGCACATTGGAGAAAGACTACGGTAAGGCTGTTGTTTGTGATATGCCACATATCTTTGATGTTACCTCAGGCGCTGATCGACCACCACTAGGGATATTGCAGAAGTTCCTTGAAAGCTGTCTGTCATTGGCACGAGACCCGGTTTCCCTAGTTGATATTGAGGGATGGTTGCAGCGACTTCTGAAAGGATGGCAAGAATCGGCAATCAATTCTTTACAGCAATGGAAGACTGGCAAGGAAATGCGAATGAATATTCAGATCGGTGATTATGATGTTGATTCTATAATTCTTGATCTTGGTTCGGATGTTAACATCTTAACCAAGTAGGCGTGGCAGAAAATGGGGAGTCCCCCATTGAGTTGTTCCCCTAGACAGCTCTAGTTGGCTAACCATGCGAAGGTTACACATATTGGGCGAGTTCCGCAGCTCACAATTGATATTGAGGGAATGAATACTTATGCCGACTTTGATGTCATTGAGGTAGTTGACGGCGGAAGCTCCTATCCTACGCTGTTGGGGATAGAATGGGCTAATGATAGTAGAGCTGTAATTAACTTCAAGAAGTGCATGATGACTTTTGAGAACCGCGATTTTCAAGTTATCGCTCCGTTGGATCCGGCTGAAGGACGTCGATATGTTGATCCTGTCAAAGATGATGATCACACTGGCTCGGATCACACATTTAATATTTCTAAGGATTACATTCATCCCACTATTCATGGTGAGTTGGAGTGGTGCAGTGAGAGCTCCACATCTTCCGAATTCGATGATGCATTGGAACATTGGCAGATTCGAATGCATGAAGTATCAGTCCGGAAGTGCGGTTTAGTTACGCAATATTTATGTTGTGTTGCAACATAAATGATCACATTGCCTATCTATGAGGGGTTGCCTGGCTTAGACACCTTTATAGTGGAATTTGAAGACCATGTTCAGAACCACAGTGCTTGTTGGCCTTGGCCGAAGCATTGAAGGCTGCTCCAGCACGTTGGTGGGAGACACATAATAAATTCATTAAAGATTGTTCACAGTGTCGCAGGCTGATGATGGTTTGATTTGGAAATACTAAGGTGTATCACACTGGTAAGTATGATGGTTGAACTGATCCCGGTGATCACGTGATGGAGTGTCAACGATTGTGGATCACGCGACCCAGAGATGAGTGGGTTCATGCTTTTGTCCATACTTTGGAGGAGATACCGCGCTCATGGTATACTATAGCTGAATTGTGTTGTGACATTACAACATGGGGAGAGTTGACGATCTATTTCACTCATACCTTCATATTTGCAGATGCCAACCCAGATGTCCATAACGCACTGCAACTCATCCACGATGTGATATTTCGAGTTGTTCTGGTGGCACGATCTGTTGATCTGCACACCCACAGTCAGATGCAGTCTCTCATGGAGTGCTTCAATGTTAGTGGAGGGCCAGAGGATGATGATGACCCTCGAAATATTAACATTCCCAAATTCGAAGGAAGTCGTGATGTGGTTCCACCTGTTGCGCCAAGTAATCCATTCAATCAGCCGTTGCAGCTTCGCAAAATGAATATCGGCACTGAAGCTACTCTCAAGTTTGCTAATGTAGGGGATTATTAGGACAATGAGATGATGAGTAAGGTTACCGAGTTACTACATGAATTCCAAGATGTGTTTCCCATGAAGTTTTTCGAAATGAAGGGAATCCTGGGGGACATAGGAGAAATGAGGATTCCATTGAAACCAGACGCTAAGCCAGTCCGACAGCCACCTTATCGACTAAACCCGCGACATAAAGAGAAAGTCAAGGCAGAACTTGATTGGATGTTGGATGCTGGTATTATTGAACATATGGAAGAGTCAGAATGGATCAGTCCTATGGTGGTGCAGGACAAGAAAAGAGGTAAAGTGCGCATCTGTGTCGACTTTCGGAAGTTGAATGATGCTTGCTTGCATGATCCCTTCCCGACTCTGTTTACCAATGAAGTACTTAAAGGAGTGGGTGGCCAGGAGATGTACTCTTTCACTGATGGATTCTCTAGCTACCATCAGATCTGTATTGCCAAGGAAGATCGCCATAAGATAACTTTTGTTACCGAATGGGGTTACTTTCAGTACACAGTCATGCCATTTGGATTGAAGAATGCACCTGCGATATTTTCCCGTGTAGTTGTTGCCGCCTTCAAAGATTTTATTCAAAAGTTTCTGCAAGTATATATGGATGATTGGACTATTTATGATTTAATTCGGGATCATCTGGTTAATCTGCGATTGATGCTTGAGCGATGCCGACAGCACCCAATATCGCTGAACTTGAAGAAATGTATTTTCTGTGCTACATTTGGGATATTGCTGGGTCATATCGTGTGTAAGCAGGGATTGTTGGTTGATCCAGCCAAGATTGCGCTTATTTTGGGATTGCAACCGCCAACCACGGTTAAGCAGTTGCACGCGAACTTGGGTTACACGGGCTACTATCACAAGTTCATTAGGGGATATGCTGCGATTACTGCCCCTATGGAGAAGTTGTTGAAAAAGGATGTGGCATTCCAATGGAATGTGGAATGTCAGGAAAGCTTCGAAACCCTCAAAGCGAAGATGGCGTCGGCACCGATTTTGGTTTTTCCGGACTGGAGTAAGGAATTCCACATCCATGTTGATGCTTCATCGGTTGCATTAGGAGTTGTATTAGCTCAACCAGGTGAAGGCGACATTGATCACCCCATTGATTTTGCCAGTCGGAAGCTGTCTTCGACAGAACGCAGTTACACTACCACAGAACATGAAGGTCTGGCCATGGTTTACACGCTGCAGAAGTTCAGGCATTATTTCTTGGGTGGCCACTTTAAAATGTTTACTGATCATTCAGCATAGAAATACTTGGTCAATAAGCCTGTGTTGGGGGGGAAGACCTTCCAATGGCTACTTTTGTTTCAGGTGTTTGATCTTGAAGTTGTTGTGAAGCCGGGGCGGTTGAATGTTGGACCAGATCATTTGTCATGGATTGACACGGGGGAGGAACCGATTAATATGGAAGATGGATTACCGGATACCCAACTGTTTCATGTTGCTACTGCTGACCACTATTTTGATGATAGCCTTCACTTCTTGGAAACCAGCAGTGCACCCGATACTTTACCACGACTCAAAAGAAGCAATTGGTCATCAAGGCTGCTGACTTTCAACTGATCGCGGGAGAGTTATATAAATTAGGTGCTGATGAGATATTACGCAGATGTCTTTTTCTACATGAGCAAGCGCATATATTGGCTGAAGCACATGGTGGATTTGCCGGAGGACATTATGGTGGTCGGGCGATTTCCCGGAAGGTATTGCGTGCAGGGCTTTCGTGGCCCACTTTACATAATGATGGGACAGACTATGCTTGGTCTTGTGATGTTTGCCAATGAACTGGCAAGCCATCTAGACATGACAAGATGCCACTACTACCGTAGGTGACATTACAACCATTCAAAAAATTGGCTGTGGATTTCGTAGGGCCGATCAATCCACCAGGGAAATGCACAAGTGCGTGATATATTATCACAGCGATAGAATACTTGACCCGATGGGCTGAGGCAGCACCTATATTTGACTGCTCCGCCATAACGGCTGCTAGATTTTTGTTCGACTACATTATCACTCGTTTTGGTTGCCCCAAGATATTGCTGGGTGACCAAGGTAGCCATTTTCTTAATCACACTATCAGCGTATTGATGGATGAATTGCAGGTTCAGCACAAGAAGAGTACACCCTATCACCCACAGGCAAATGGGACGGTAGAGGCATTTAACAAGGTCTTGGAGCATGTATTAACAAAGGTGTGTAATGCAAACCGTGACGATTGGGATTTGAAAGTTCATGCGGTGTTGTCGGCCTATTGCACCACATGTAAAAGGTTAACTGGTAAGACACCTTTCAAGATGGTATATGGGAAGGAAGCCATTATGCCTATGGAGTACATTGTTCCCAGTTTTTGAATTACGGTTGTTACAAGCATGGATGATGTTGCAGCAATCGACGAGCGTCTAGCACAATTGGTGGCACTCGAAGAAGATCGATTTATCGCTGGCTTTCATCAAGGAGTGGAGAAGGATCGCCAGAAGGCATGGCATGATCGCCACAACAAAACCAAGCAGTTTCAGCAAGGCAACTTAGTGTTACTATATGACAGTAAGTTTATGAAACATCCAGGCAAGCTGCAGATGCATTGGCTAGGTCCCTACCGCATCAATAGCATTACTTCAGGAGGAGCGGTTCAGTTGCAGTGATTGGATAGGGGTATGCTCCCCAAGTTGGTGAATGGTCACAGATTGAAGCCCTATTGCACGGGCTCAGAGCAGTGCGATGTCTGAATGCAATTAAAAATAAAAATAAATAAAAAATTTGCTAACGATTGTTGCAGGTTGCTTGGTGGTAGATGGCACACCAACAGAAGATGGTATGCGCAATCTGGAGAGGCTTGTGCCACCGGTCTGAGAATCATGATGGTGTTTCACTTAGGCTTGCTGATGAATTCTGTACGCCGACTTTGGGAGGGTACGGTGAAGTCACGGGATTATAGCTCACCCTCTATGCATATGATTGCCCCTAACTGCTATGGCTAGATTTAAACAGAACGATGGCATGTTTTGCAAGTGGCATGCCGGACCGAAATGATCAGCAGGGTTGTTCACATGGTGGCACATGGGAGCTGGGTTGGCTGCATGGTCGCCCATCCACTGTGGCAGTTGGTCAGCTCATACACACAGGTGAGAGGTACCATGGCATCGTTCCCCCCGTCGTGATAGAGGAGGGTCCAGTTATAAGTACCCCAGGAAGTTGGTAGTTAACCATCCAGATGTTCCGACCAAGAGTGGTTATGCTGCTTGATTCCTGTGTGAGTAGAGCTATGGGGAATTTCAAAAAGGCTGTGGAAATGCTCCACTTCGTTTCCCATGGTAGTACCCTAGGGGCACTGTGAGCCCGAACGACGAGTGTCCCTTAGCGTCATGATACCATGAGTGAACTTACGCTGCCTATGCCTGGGTCGGTGCCAGGGCTCCTGCGGTACGCATTGATAGTGAGATGGACCCCTGGCCGGTCCCGCATAATTTAGTATGCAGTGGTTGTTCGAAGGGTTGTGCTATTTTTTATCAAAATGCTGGTTGGGGTGGTAGCTCCCTGACCTCAGTCAAAGATGGACGTTGGCGCGAAACATATGTGCCAGAGTCGTCCGCCGTTCTCACCCCTTGGTACTGTCCGTCCTCTTTTCCTTTTAGTCAGCACTATTCCATGTGATTGGAGGATGAGTTCGCGATGTACATGACAACCCATCAGGGGTTTCCTACTCTCGTGGAGGGCTTACAGAATTGGTAGCCGAGGATCTGTACAGCCGAAAGAAGGAGACAACAACTCATGATCCAGAGAACAAGAACAGACGCAGCTGATGTGGCTCGAGGGCGAGCCACAAGATTGTGTTGGGGACCTATTGGAAGGAAGTTTTATGAGGAAAGATCGCGGTACTGCTGACATCGCAACATGTTGGATGAAGGTGCGAAAGGAGCATTTGGTGCCAAAGGATACCACACTTGGTGGTTTTTGGGTCACTTTTACCATGTATTTTGTAATATTGAGTCAAGTATACCGCAGTTGGTGGGTTTTTGGGTCATGTATTTTGTAAGATCGAGTCATTATACCATTGTATGTGGGTTTTTGGGTCATTAGACCAAGTCAGTTAGTCGATTGTCCATAAGTGTCGATTAGGAAAGTGGACAAGTATTGTAGGAGGCGGAAGCCTATAAATATAGAAGGATTGTAAGTGTTAGAGGAAGAGGAGGAGTTGATAGATAAGAAAAAGAGATAGAGCTGTATGCAAAGATAATGCTGGAGTTGCGCAGAGATTCATGTACTGCCTTTGGTTTTCCAGAGTAATATAAGGATGATGATTTGGTGCAATCTGTGTGTTTATGGTAATGCAATTATCTGTTTTCTATTGCTATGACGGGAATACCGCAATAATGTGTTACCTTTCTATGTGAAAATGCTGTGATTAAAGTAATATGCGATCTCTGTTTCTGGTAATATTAAATGCTGCGATGTACTAGAACTTCATGATGAATGTTTGGAATTGTTGTTAATACCATATTGCCGCAACTTGCCTCTTCCCTAGGCAGAAACATGGTTCTGTCTGCTCTTCCTTGACGCCTCGGGTGAGACTTCATCCAATCTGCGGGTGTTGCTAGGTGGGCTCAAACCTGCCCGAGCCAGTGCCCAGGAAGACTGCAGTATGGGTCGACAGCCGGTGGACCCCTATCGACTATGAGGTCCCGACTTGGCCAACAAGAATGGAGGATGTGTACCAACACCAGATCTATCAACAAGATCACGATCAAGTATCGGTCTCCATTGTCGAGAATGGATGATTTGATAGATTGTTTGAGTGGGGTGGAGTACTTCGCGAAGATTGACCTGAAGAGCGGTTATCACCAGATTCGGTTTAGAGAAGGAGATGAATGGAAAACAACATTCAAGAAGAAGGAAATGTTGTATGAGTGGTTTGTCATGTTGTCCGGATTGACTAATGCACCCAGTACGTTCTTGCGATTGATGACTGAGGTACTGAAACCGTTCTTGGGAAATTTTGTCATAGTCTACCTAGACGACATCCTAATATTTAGTTGAACCAAGACAGAGCACTTGGGGCACATTCGACAAATATTGCAGAAGTTGCAGGAAGAGAAGCTGATGGTGAACCTGCAAAAGTGTTTCTTCATGAAGGAAGAATTGTTGTACTTGGGATTTGTAATATTGGGTAAAGGGTTAGTGATGGCCCCGAAAAAGGTTTAGGCAATATTGTATTGGCCAGAGCCGACAAGTGTGACTGGAGTAAGGAGTTTCCATGGACTTGCCAGTTTCTATAGGAAGTTCATTCAGGGATTCAATCGGATTTGTGCACCTTTTCCAGAGTGCATGCAAAAAGGGGAGTTCAAGTGGACGGAAGCTTCCCATGGAGCTTTCGACAAGTTGAAGGAAAAGGTCACTGAGAGCCCAGTGTTAGCACTCCCATATTTCGACAAGGTTTTCCAAGTCGACTGTGACGTGAGTGGAATGGAAATGGGAGAAGCGTTGAGACAAGAGGGTCAACCAATTGCATTCTTTAGTGAGAAGTTGGATGATACAAAGTAGAAATATTCAGTCTATGATCAGGAGTTTTATGCTATCGTCCAAGCATTGAAGAAGTGGAGGCATTATTTGTTTCCCAAGGAATTTTTGTTATACATAGATCACCAAGCATTGAGGTATCTGAATACTCAGTCGAATTTGAATCAACAGCACATGAAATGGGTCGAGTTCTTGCAAGGGTATACTTTCATGTTGCGACATAAGTCAGGCAAGTTGAATAAGGTTGTCGACGCGCCGAGTCGAGGGATTGCATTGCTGAACATGATGAAAGTTCAGGAAACCATAATAGAGTGGGTGAAGGTGGAGTATGCGACCAACGAGGATTTTGCGAAAGCATGGGAGGCTTGTCGTGAACCGTGGAGTGTCAAAAGAACTCCATACTTGGATTATTTCATTAAAGAGGGATACCTATTCAAGGGAAAAAAGTTTGGTATTCCCATAGGATTTGTAAGGGATAACCTAATTCGAGAGTTTCATAGCGGTGTATTAGCATGTCATTTTGGAAATGACAAGACCATGGAATTGGTTGAAGAAAAGTATTATTATCCAGGAATGACTACAGATGTCGGTAAGTGGGTACAGCAGTGTCAATTTTTCCAGTTGGAAAAAGGAAGAAGTTAGAATACGGGGTTGTATATACCATTACCTATACCAAATACCCCATGGGAGCACCTGAGCATGGATTTTGTGCTAGGATTTCCGAATACACAGCAAGGAAGCGGCTCAATCTTTGTTGTAGTCGATAGATTTTATAAGATGGCACACTTTATTCTGTGTCGAAAGACAAGTGATGCCACAAGCATTGATGTACTGTTCTTCAAGGAGATAGTCAGATTGCATGGGTTACCTAAGAGTATCACACCTGACAGAGATACCAAGTTTATGGGACATTTCTGGAGGACAGTATGGAAGAAATTGGACACGAGGTTGTAGTTTAGCTTGGCATATCATCCGCAAACAGACGGACAGGCCGAGGTGGTGAACAGAAGTATGGGAAACCTTCTAAGGTGTTTGACGGCTGATAGACCCAAGCAGTGGGAGAACATGTTGGCGCAAGAAGAGTTCACATATAACTATTCTGTGAATCTATTGACAGGTTTGAGCCCATTCAAGATTGTTCAAGGAAGAATCCCACATGGAGTGGTAGATTTGCTCGAGTTGCTGACAGAAAGCAGGAAAAGCGCAGATGCAGAATCATTTGTAGAGCATATGAAAGAAGTGCATGAAGATGTGCGAAAGAGCATTGAAAATAGTAACGTGACATAGAAGTTGAGAGCCAAAAGAAGGAAGAGGCTACAGTCGTTCAGTGAAGGAGACTTAGTCTATGCACATTTGCGGAAGGAGATATTTCCGACAGGGACATATAACAAGCTGAAGCTGAAGAAGATTGGACCATATAATATTCTGAAGAAGATTTCAGACAACGCTTATGTGTTGGAGCTGCCGAAGGACTTGAGCATTTCACCAATGTTCAATGTTTCAAATCTGTACAAGTTTGAAGAAGGTTCCAGCAGCAAAAGCACGGAAGTGTCGAACATCGACTGGACAGTGCATATTCAAGATCGACACAAGGAGGAAATCGCAAAAGTAATATAGGAATGCGAAGTCAGGTGTATGCGTAGTTCATGAAGGAAGAAATGCTTAGTGCAATGGAAAGATGATGAGTTGCAAGAGGCAGCATGTATTATGAAGAAGAGTTTGGGAGACTAACATAGTAGTTGATTTCTTTTTCACCTGGGGAGTCTGATGCAGGAGGATCAGGGCCTAGGAAGAGTAGTTGAAGATGATCGACAAGAGAAGGTTGACCAGAGGGAGTGTCGATGACCACTGGTGCGGAAGAGAAGATTGGTTGTCGAAGTCAATAAGTCGAGTAGGAGCAGTCGATATGCGATCGGTAGGGAATGCGAAAGGTCGAGAGTCGAAACATCGAAGGTTGACATACGACAAAGTTGCAACAGAGATGTAAGGGTCAACATGTTGTCGAACCACGAAATCGACAGGTTTGGGCATGAGCCAAGCAAGGAGGAAGGGGCAGACTGGCGAAGCCTTGAGTGTGAAGGGAAGCCAATAGGTATGTCGAAGGTTGATGGAAGACAGTATGGTCGAGGCAGTGATAAGACTGACTACTGTAGAAGTGTCAGAAGGACATGCAGAAAGTCAAGTAGAGTACTTGGTAGCCATTCGGGGTTACTAAGGAAGTTATGAGCAGTTATTGCAGGTGTTTGGGATCATGAAAGATTTTTCCATAGGTGGAGATTGTGCAGCATGGAAGGGGTGCTGAAAATTGCAGGTTTGTAGGATCAGGGAGATCGACAGACAAAGGAAGAGTGTTTCGGTAGTCGGAGTATACCTCAAGACACGAAACTGAGGGAAATAGGATAAAAGACTTGTGCGCAAGAACATAAGAGTTCAGTCACTCAGGAGAGAGTTGGCAGAGAGCAGATCTCGAGAGAAAATTTGTAGATTGGATAGGAAAGTCACACATCTACCAAGTGCAGAGGAAATTGAGCCATAGCTCATAGTTCCGCAGTGAACCAGGACATGTTGAAGATTGACACATTGAGATAGCACACAATTACTTCTTTATTGTAAGGCTAAGGCCAACATAGTTAGTTCTTTTACATTCCTTGCATTTTGCATTGTAATCGATTGATTTGAAGTAATATAATACAGCTTCTGGCATCCTGTTTACATGTGTTTTATGTGAATGTGTGTGTTGTGTGTAATCGTTAAGCAAGAAACCTTATTAAGGTGACCTTGTGTCACCATGTATGTGAAGGGGAGAGTGCGCCTATTAGCGGCATAAGTGGCGATCCGTCTGGCACGTTTTGGGGATCGCATGTGGCGTAAGTGGCGATCTGTGGTGACCTTGTGTCACCATGTATGTGAAGGGGAGAGTGCGCCTGTTAGTGGCGTAAGTGGAAATCCGTCTGGCACGTTTTGGGGATCGCATGCAATTTTTGGGGATTATTCTAAAAATATGTAATTTAATCCCGGTTAAAGGAGTGGGGTCTATTGAATAATCCGGGTTAACGTATTAGGGTTTTGGATGTTGTAGAATACCTATATTGTATTGTGATAAATTCATAATGAGATTATGAGAAAAATAGTAGTGGTGGATCCAAGGTTTGTTGGTTTTCCTGGTTAAGGGTTTCTAGGGCAAATCTCGGTGTACTATGTGTGAATGTTGTGGTGTAATCCTTGTTTTGCTTAAAAGAATATGTATGATTTTCTTCTCTACACAGGTTTAAAATTTACATTATTATCTTACATCATGTTTTATATATATATCATATATTATTGATATATATTGCAGGTGCAAAGATATTACAAAGTGAAGCTTTGTAAGTCAATCGAACTCGAAAAGAGTTGTTATGAAAAAGTAACAGGATGTTGTAAAAGAATTATGATTTATGTTTCTCTTGATTTTTAATAATCATGTGTATGCATATTCTTTATGTTGAAATTCTTGAAAGAATTTTTGTTGTTTCTTTTAAAGTACATGTATGAAAGGCAAAAAATAGTGAAAATATCCAAGAGAGATATCTAAGAAAGCAAAGGTAGCTGAAATTTTATGATTACAAAGGAAACTGAAAGTTGAAAATAAAGTTTTGAAGGGTATGAACACCAAGGACAGTGGTATTCTTAAGGGGGGAAGGATGTAATGTCTGTCTTTTACCCCTATTGTTTTGCAACAGAATGTGCAATTGTGTAACCGTCCATGGAATATATTAGCTCCTCTAACCTATATATTAGCATAAGACTAATTATTATTAAGTTCCATTACGTAAAATTAAGGAGTCAATCTAGATATCATTAAAATATTAGCTTCGGTAAAGATGCCTGAAAATATCGTCAAAATATCTAATGGGATGAAACTATGGCCAGCTTAAAATAAGATAGGAAGAAAATATATTTTTTATAAAAGTTAGCTTTGTAAAAAAAAAATTTCAAACGGAAAAAAGCTAGTACCTTTGTTATTTCTAATTGAAATAAAAAAGTACATATGTAACCGAGAATAGTACTAGAGCATCGCTCATACAACCTTCAAAATGTATCATAAGTATCATTACAGTCCAAAAAGCAAAGCTATTAAAAAAGACCACTGAAAGTGCCATCATTTATAGTGTCTATAAACAACCACATCTAGAACATAGATGTTATGTAAAATCATCAAAAAACTACATGGAACCCTTGTGTGAGAGGATTCCTTCCTACCATTCTTCACAAAATAGGATACCTGGTTCCCCATCAAGTTCTAGCTTTCACAAAGAGTCTGTTACGCCATTGTACTCCCTGTAGAGGTGATCGATAGTGAGATCCTGAAACCATTCCATTAAATCTTTTACTCTATCACTTCAGTGCTTGAGTTTGATAGATTTCATATCATAAAAATCCTTATCCCAATTCAGGATGAAGAGAGAGTCACCAAAGATTTTAAATGTCTTCCAACCACACCACACTAACACCTTGAGAATTCCTGAAAGACCCAAGAGTTCTTCTTTTGAGTTAGTTTCATTACCTCAAGAAATATAGAACTTGAAATTAATATTTTCACCACATATAATATGGAAACCTACACCACACTTTTGATTCGAAGCTACACCATCAAAACAACCAAATTTTTTTATGTTATCCCTAAACTTCTAGTTCGTATACCTAGTAAAGGACTTTAATTTTGGTTGAGGATTTTTGTATAAATGGACAAGTTTTTTGAATTTGTAAATAGCTTGCTGCTCATCTGGAGTGATATTCTATAATAAAGCAGAATTACAAGTTCTCCATATAGACCACACTGCCAGCCCTAGAAAGTTCATGAGATGTGGAACCTTCTGCTTCCACCACCTATCGAGAGCAGCAAAATATGAGTGTAACTGATTCTCTGAGATATTTAGATCCTTACATGTGGAGCTTCGGAATTTGTTGGAAAAGTTGCATTTTAAGAGCAGATAATCGACCGTTTCATCAGAGTTTTTGCAAAGAACACAAACATTTGGACCAACCATCCCTTTGAGTTGAATATTTTCCCACATTAGAATCTTGTTATTGAAACATAACCAAAGAAAACACTGAATTTTAATAGGAAGCTTCCACTTCCATATTGTACCATGCCACCAATTCCTTTCAGCTTGAAAGTTTTCTTCAGCAATTGCTTGATAAGCATATGTCATCATTACCTGTCATGTTGTGTGATTCTTTGTCCAGATCAGAGAGTCCATTTCCTCCGACAACCGGATACCATTCAGTTACAACAAATTGATGTAATGGTTTAACTCACAGGAACATCTTGAATCTTCCTGCAAAACCCAGATCTGAGACCATTAACCAGTAAGATGGATCAGGTATGAGGCATTTGAATCTATTGAATTGGTTTACAGTAAAGAGCCCATACTCCGTGAACAGAGATCTAAGATCCCTGGACAGTATATAGCGGGTGTCCATCCCCATAATGGGGTCAATTCCAAGAACAATCTCTTCACCATTTCCCACCTGCCAAGATAGGTAACTACATATCTAAGGGAGCACTTTCATAAAACCTTTCCAGATATATGATGCATTCTAATAATTAGCTGAAGTATTTTTGAACCATTCATAAATGTCCATTTTGATATATTTAACATGCAGTAAACAAGACCATAGGCTATCACCCATAAGACCCCTCCAATAACTCTTGAGAAGTAATGTAGAATTGAACCAAAAGATCTATTTGATATTCCAACCGCCCCATTTCTTTGGGAGTGATAAGGATTCCCAATTTTCCAACTGGTAATGTCCTCCATCATTATTAATCGACCACAGAAACCTGAACATCATACCTTTTAGAAGATGGAGAATTTTGGATGGCAGTTTGGCTAGCATCGCCCAATAAACTGGCAGGCTGCTTAAAACGGACCTCAAAAGAACAAGTCTACCACCTAAAGTTAGGAATCTCATACACCAGATATTGATTTTTTTTCAAATCTGTGTATCAACCACCTGCAATCATTAAAACCATAGTTTTTAGGTTTTATGAACTAACCTAAATATTAAAATCCTTCTCCCATATTTGAGTGTTTATAAGGCAATAAGTTCAGTAGTTTCATATCCAAAGAGTTCACCTCCTGATTTATAACAAGAGAAGTTTTGTTCATATTTACTTGCATCCCCATTGCAATAAAGAAGGTGTCAATAAGAGACGAAAGGGTCTTCCATTCCTCCAATATCGCCAGTCCAAAAAGAATAACATCGTCAACAAAGAGAAGGTGTGAGATAGACTGAGACTTACCAAAAGAGATACCTATAATTTTTCCTTCAACTTTGCACTATTTATCATTCCTCTAATACCATCTATGACCAACAAAAACAATAATGGAGACAATGGATAGCCTTGTCTTAAACCCCTATAGCTTTTGAAGAAGTTGGTTGGATTTCCATTTATCAAAACTGAGAAATTTGCAGTACGAAAACAGACCATGATCCATTTGATAACCCTCCATGGTAATCCAATTTGAATAAGAACAAATTGTAAATAGTCCCAATTGACCTGATCATATGCTTTTACAAGATCAATCTTGAGAATCATGGCTTTCTGTTTCCTAATTTTGATTGAGTGTGAAACTTCTTGTGTGATGCCCATTGCATCCATTATTTTCCTATTATCTAAAAAACCAAAATGTTCTCTCGACATACACTCTGAGAGTTTTGGCTTGATTCTGTTTGCAATGATCTTTGTAACCAAATTATAAACCACATTACACAGTGCAATAGGATGAAACTCATTAAAATTATTTGGTCTGCTGGTTTTTTGAATGAGGGTTAAGAATGTCGCATTCAAACCACCCAACATCCATCCCTTAGATATCGAGAATTCAACCATCTAAAGTATATCCTGTCCCATAAGATCAAAGAAGTGAAAAAAGAGGTCTATTGACCATCCATCAGGTCCGAATCTCTTGTCCCTTTTGAATGCCTTTAAAACATCTTCAATCTCTTTTAGAGTGACCAGCCTTCCAATGTCTTCTCCTTCTCATGTCGTGAAAAACGGGGGTACTGGTTTATAACCCTCAGGTGTGGCTCAATGTTTGAAGCCATAGGGTCTTTAAAAAGTTCTTGAAAATGATTTGCATCCATCCTCTCCAAATTTTGTTGTTCACTAACTTCCATACCCTTGTTATCTTCAATTGACCAGATTGTGTTGATGTTCCTCTGATGAGAGGCAAAATTTTGGAAGAGATTTGAATTTTTATCCCTTAGTTCCACCCACAATGCATGACTTTTTAGCCTCCGAGTACTTTAATCAATTCTTATATATTCATCCCATTTTTTCTACATCTCTTTCAATAAGAGTCTATCCTCTTTAGAAAGTAGACCATCCATATGAAGTTGATAGAGTTGTTTTATCTGAGTCTTGACAGCCACAGAGTTCTCCCTAATATGTTATTTTTTCTTCTTTTCCCATATTTTTGTTGTCTCCTTTAAGCTGTTAAGTTTAAATACCATTGCATCCATCGGATTTAACAACTCAGGAACTTCAACATTTGACCAAAAGTGCCTAACCAATTCACAAAAGTCTGTATCCAAAAGCCACGAACTGTTGAATTTGAAAAGCCGGTTAGCTTTGAATTCAAAATCATCAATTTGTAAGAAAATAACATGATGATCAGAGATATTTGAGTGCTCTATCCATGACCGATGTCTATTGAATTTTGTAGCCACCGAATGGAAGATAAGAAAATGATCTAATCTCTTGCTAATACCGATGTCCCTGTTGAGATTCAATATGGTAAGACATAAAATATCAGCATTTCATTTAATTTCGCAACAATAGCATATACAGGATCACTGAAGAAACAACAAGCACAACATAAACACAAGAGACACAGATTTATCCTGGGAAACCCTCATGGGGTGGAAAACCAAGTAAAGCTTCCTCAATATAGATGACTAGCAAATACAAAGATGTAAACCAAAGACATGAGCTCCTCCTCCTCCATAGCAGACCTCTCTCACACAAGTGTGCCACTCACAATTGAATGAATGAGTGAGATAAGTGAGGAACATCCTTCTCTACTTATACTTGTTCCCCGACTGACTTTTACACAAGCTAGGTCGGCACCAAATTAATTATTGGGCTAAACACCCCATTACAGTTGACTGGGCCGACCCCTCGAGGGAATTCTAATAACCCAAGTTACCACAATCTGACGGAGGAATAAACATCTTCAGATATACAATAAGATCTTCTCGGAGGAATGAAACATCTCCAGAATAATAAAGTACAAATATAATATTCTTTGAAGTTACAATATTTCAACACTCCCCCTTAACAAGAAGGATATTATAACAACATCTGCATGAGAAAGGAGTCATCAACATCATACATGATACATCTATAAATCATTGGAAGCTTTCTCAACATCATCAGTAACTCAAGCAGTTACTGGAACATCTTCAATACTGAGTCTTTATCTTCTGCAACACTCGAACAACTACAGCAACATCAACATCTGGATCCTCACGATCATCAGCATCGTCATCATACGATCATCAACATCATCATCTAGACAATCACGATTAGCAGCATCGTCATCTAAACCATCATGATAAGTAGCATCGTCATCTAGATCATCACGATCAACAGCATCGTCATCTAGATCATCACGATCAGTAGCATCATCATCTAGATCAACATGATAAGCAACATCATCATCTAGATCATCACGATCAAGAACATCGTCATCTAGATCATCAGTATTAGTATATACCCACACCAATATAGGTATACACATCATCAATACAAGTATCCTGATCAATACATATCATCAATACAAGTATCAATACACCAATACAAGTATATTCATCAATACATATCATCAATACAAGTATCAATACATCAATACAAGTATCCTCATCAGCCAAGTATACAGAATAGCAGCATACCTTGCAACACACATGATCTATTTAAGACACCTCATCACGTCTAGGGACGATGCAGTCCACTCGTTAACTTAGACAAAGTCTAAGGACCACTTCTCGGAGACATACGTCTGTGGATCATTTAAGACACAACATCATGCCTAGGGATGATGCAATCCTCTCATCAACTTAGACAAAGTCTAAGGACCACTTCTTGGAGACATAAGTCTACTGATCATTTAAGACACCTCATCATGCCTAGGGATGATGCAATCCTCTCGTCAAATTAGACAAAGTCTAAGGACCACTTCTCGAAGACATACATCTATGTATCATTTAAGACACCTCATCATGCCGAGGGATGATGCAATCCTCTAGTCAACTTAGACAAAGTCTAAGGACCACTTCTCGGAGACATATGTCTACAGATAATTTAAGACACCTCATCATGCCTAGGGATGAGGCAATCCCCTTGTCAACTTAGACAAATTCTAAGGACCACTTCTCAGAGACATATGTCTACGGATCAATTCAAGGGACCGAAGTACGGGGATGATACAATCTCCACCTGTCCACTAAGGACTTCATTCTCGAAAACATAGGTCTATGGATAAATTCAAGGGACCGATGTTTGGGGATGATACAATCCCCACCTATCCACTAAGGACTTCATTCTCAAAGACATAGGTCTACGAATCAATTCAAGGGACCAAAGTCTGGGAACGATACAATCCCCACCTGTCCAATAAGGAATTCATTCTCGAAGACATAGGTCTACGGATCAATTCAAGGGACCAAATTACGAGGACGATACAATCCCCACTTGTCCACTAAGGACTTCATTCTCGAAGACATAGGTCTACGGATCAATTCAAGGGACCGAAGTCTGGGGATGATACAATCCCCACCTGTCCACTAAGGAATTTATTCTCGAAGACATAGGTATACAAATCAATTCAAGGGACTGAAGTCTGGGGACGATACAATCCCCACCTGTCAACTAAGGACTTCATTCTCGAAGACATAGGTCTATGGATCAATTCAAGGGACTGAAGTCCGGGAATGATACAATCCCCACCTGTCCACTAAGGACTTCATTCTCGAAGACACATGTATACGGATCAATTCAGAACATGTGTTCAAGGATGATGCAATACCCTCATCAACTTAGAACCTGTCTAAGGACCATCAAACAACCTCTCTATCGACATCACCAATATAGGTATCCACATCATCAACCTCATTGTCGATGCAGGCAATCTCATCATAAGTGACCACATCACTCCCCCTTTCAAGGAGGGTCCTTCTAAACTACACCAAGCTTGTCTTGGAAGTACTCAAACTTTACTTGAGGTAGAGGTTTGGTTAGTACGACGGTAACTTGTTCACTTGAGGTAGAGGTTTGGTTAGTATATCGGTAACCTGTTCATTAGTGCCTACAAATTCGATCTTTATAATTCCTTTCTGCACCATATCTTGTATATAGAAATATCAAATCTCTACGTGCTTTGGCTTATAATGGAATCAATGGATTCTTTTCCATCTTGATACAACTTTGTTTGTCACAGAGAATCACAGTTGGGTCTATCTCTAAGTCAAACAATCCTGAAGCCATACCGCTTCACAACTTAGCAGAGTAAGCATCCATATATTCCGCTTGTGCTGAGAGCCATACTAGGCTGCTTCCTGCTAAACCAGGAGATCATGGCCGATCCCAGACAATAACATCCTCTCGATGTGTTCTTCCTGTCTGATACACTTCCTGCCCAATCAACATCTGTGTAGCCATTTGAAGTCATGATCTCCAAGATAACATAGATCAAAGTCTATCGTACCCTTTAGGTACCTCATCACATGCTTTGCAACTATCAGGTGAACACATCTAGTTTCCACTAGATACTGACTCAAGGTTTTCACAGCAAGGCATATATCTAACTTGGTATTCGTCAAATACATCAACGACCCAATAATATGTCTGTACAGAGTCACATCAACTAACTCTGAGTCAATAGCTAACAGCTTCAAGTCAAAACCCATGAGAGTGGCCATGGCTTCACATTCCAACATATCAATTATTTTCAAGATTTCCACAGCATACTTTCCCTGGATGAGAAAGATTCGTTCTGAGCCTTTCCATACTTCCAAACCTAGGAAGTAAGAGATCTTTCATTTTCATTTTTGCAGCCATCTTCTTCTTTATTTTCATGATCTGTTTGTAAAAATAGATCATCCACATACAGTAATAGTATGACAGGTTCATCATTCGTAACAGATCATATTTACTTTTGGTAAAGCCCAAGCTTATCAAGAAACTGTCAATTATCTGTTTGTGACTGAACATCATTCATACTCTACATTGAGTGATCTTCTACATATCTATCTATGCCATCTCTCGTCAGATGGGTCTACTGATATGAGCCTCAATATCATTCGAACTCTGTGGTGAGTTCCTTCTTGCATCCATGTCATCTGTGTATAGAAACCATATTCAACCTTGTAGCAAAGGTTGAGATCCACATCACCCATGGTGATCATTAAGCTCATAAATTGACTATCGATCCTGGGTACCTGAACAGAGCTTTCTTCAATTGAATCCTTGATTCGCACTTCTTCTTCAATTACATTATTAAGATAATGGTCTTATCTAGCCACTTGGAGAAAACATCTCGTCATGATTCTCTTCCTCTTTCTAAGAGAATCTTCTAGCCATAATCCTTCTATATTATGTTTGATTTGTACATCTTCTTGTTGAACATCCATCACTTGTTCGGTGTTCATCATTCTTCATGATCTTTCCTACAAATCAAAATTAAGTACATGATTAGTAATACTTCATAATCATCAAATCATGTTGACATGATAACCTATTATGCATAGAGATATGATTTACATAGTTATGCTACTATCTTGACCAATACTTTGGCACAACACTTTTCCATATCCTGTATGCATACAGTGGCTATCTAGATGCCTTCCATCTCTACCAGAACATACTATTTAGAGTGTGCACAGCTCTCAGCATGTCGGCAAAGATGTTTCATTCTAGACAAGCAACAATGGAATGTTTGTCCAACTTACCAATCATATGCATATTAGTAGTATACTGTTCAATGTTATATTAATGTTTACACTCAAGATGATATATTCTAGGAATACAAATATGCATACAACTATTACAAGCAATATCATTTACTATTTCAAATAACAACTCAAATACTTATCTTTTATGTTTGTGTGGTTGCCTCCCTCTTGATCTTCTATATGACTTTTGAACTTCTATTCATTCTGTACCACTGTGCATGCTCAAGTGTGCACTAGTGTCACCCTCATGATCTCATACACAAACATACATTTATTAGTATAATATCAATATTTTCAAAACATTATAATTCTAAATAATATTGAATATGTATAGTCATGATCATAGATAATACGCATTAGTATTCAAGGTTTCAGGGAAGTCTTCTTTTACTCATGCATATTCTTATTTGATCATAGGACTCTTCTGGTTAGTTAAATCATCAATCAAGATAAGAGACATAATATGCTTAAACCCTTGATTACTTACATTTCTAACTTTATGAATAAGCATAACCAATCATACCAAGTATACTTATATAAGGGATCCTAACACAAGGTAAGATTCTAACTTGATATAGGAAAACATACCTGGATTAGTATACCTAAACAATATCTTCTTTTTTCTCTTCAATGATTTAGAGATCCTCTGCATATCTCACAGGTTAAGCATAATAGAACAAAGTCATACATACCTCGTAAGTAGACCTTCTATGTGATCAAAGATTATGGATGAGTCTTCGTCTTCATGTCGTCATGGTCATGTAACTTGATTTGTCTTTCATGATGTACCTGTATCTTGTTAGCAGACAACATCAACCTCATACAACACCACAGTGCATTAGTACAATCATATATCCCTAATCAATGAATGTCTTATATCATGCATTCATACTTTTACTAGGGTGATAAGACAATTCGATCATTAATCAAGATTGTACTAACCTAGATAATATGAAGACAAACATATTATGAACTTAATCAAGAATTAGATTTCAAGACATACCTGTATTTCCTCAAGTCATACTTGTCAGGAAATTCTTGTAGTCTTCTTATGTAAGGCCTTAGCCTCAACTCCCCTTGAAACTGGATCTTGGGCTCGATTAGGGTTTGTCAGAGAAACCCTAAAAATTCAAACTTTGACTTTCACACTTCTGAATGTATGGAAGACTGCGTCCTGCTGAGCTGATCAAACTAGCATACTTCAATTTTGAAATCTCCAAAATTTGACCCCTCAAAATTGCCTTCGAAACTTCTGGATTTTCTGAACAATTTCCCGAACTACGGTTTGATGGAGCCCACCCTTCTTCCTAATCAAAAGGTTTGATCCAAGGCTCTAAACTCTTATTTTTCTGAGGATCTTCCAGCCGTGGTCACAGACTTAAAAAATTCCAACTTTTGCTGAAGCCCTAATTTTCCATCTTTCAGATCAAAATCCCGAACTAGGGTTTGATCAAGCCCGATCTTCTACCCAACCAAAAAATTCGATATTGGTCTCCAAATTTCAATTTTCCTGAGTATCATTCAGCCATGGACTCCAATTCCAAAAATTCTAACTTTCTCCGAAACCCTAAATTCTGGAAGCCATGAATGAAGGTGCTCCAAAAATAATTATGTTTTTACAGAAATATGTACCTATTTGTTTTTGCTGTAACTCTGAAATTTTCAATCCACAGGGTTTGAAAACATTTTTTGTGCTATCTTGACCTATCATATTTCCATCTCGACAGGTCTGAACTCAATTGGATTTTCTGAGAGAGATTTATGCCAAGTGTCGCAACGTGACCTCTTTATGGGATAAAACAGGAGAGCGAAATTGTACGGCGTTCCACGTGTCACTGGTTCAATTTTGGCCTCTAAAAACGTTTCCTGAGATATTACAATCTGTGTACTACCTGTCACATTTTACAAAATTTCATTTGGAGCTTCCTAGCCAAAGTTATGACCTTTTTTCCTAGGTCACCTGATTATGACTGAGATCTGGAAGAGGCAGAAACCCTAACTTGTACTGATCATAACTCACAAATTAGAACGAATCTGAAGGTTTCCTTTGGACACAAGGTACATGGGGATGTTATCTATGCTCTTTAAACTTTTCAAATCCTTAAACGTTGCAAAAATGGATTTATAGCGAAATTTCCATGATGACTGGTTTTTGCTATATAAAACCCACACCTTCAAATTGTATCAAGTGAAGCAAGTGTCGTAAGTGCCATACATTGCCTTCCTTCAGGTTAGCTCTGATACCATGTTGAGACTCAATATGCTAAGACAGAAAATATCATCATTTCATTTCATTTGACAACAATAGCATATACAGGATCACTGAAGAAACAACAAGCACAACATTAACACGAGAGACACAGTTTTATCTTGGGAAACCCTCATGGGGTAGAAAACCCAACAAAGATTCCTCAATATAGATGACCAACAAATACAAAGATGTAAACCAAAGACATGAGCTCCTCCTCCTCCATAGCAGACCTCTCTCACACAAGTGCACCACTCACAATTTAATGAATGAGTGAGATAAGTGAGGAACATCCTCCTCTACTTATACTTGTTCCTCGACTAACTTTTACGCAAGCTAGGTTGGCCCCAAATTAATTACTGGGCTAAACACCCCATTACAACTAACTGGGCTGACCCCTCTAGGGAAGTCTAATAACCCAAGTTACCACAATTCGACGGAGGAATAAACATCTTCGGATATACAATAAGATCTTCTCTAAGGAATGAAACATCTTTGGAATAATAAAGTACAAATATAATATTCTTTGAAGTTACAATATTTCAATAGTCCCCGACATGTTTGTTACTCCATGTAGCTCCCATCTTTCTTGGGTCTACATCCATGAGATGTACTCGCTAAAAAAGGTCCTTGAAAAAGTCTGCAGATTCATCGACCATTGCATTTTCCCCAAACTTCTGCTGCAGACAATGTGAGATTAAGATCACCTGCCACAATAAGATTCAACAAATTTTGGATGCCCGAGGCTTCAAAGGCTGACCAGAAAAGTTCCCTATCCCTGTATGGTCCATACATATTCACAATGGATAGTTCAAAATCATTCAAAACAAAATGTCCTTCCAGGAGGATTCCACCCATAGTCTTGAATGGTTGAACATCGTGGTTCTAGGATTCCAGCCAGATAACAAACTCCTTGACACACCACATGAGTCCATAGCACAAAAATACCACTTAGGGAAGTTTTTGGAAAAAAAATCCACAACAAGATCAGTTGAAACCATCATTTCCAGAATAAAGATAGAATCTAGGCTGGTAGTTTTTATGAAATCGACCAGGATCCTAGCCTTCCTAACCACTCCCCCTCGATCCCTTGAATGTTGAAAGAGAGTAGAGACATTAAAACCCAAACCGTGAGGATGCATCTGCTCTAAGGGTCCTATGTACGGAAGAATACTCAGAGGGAGTCTATACAAAATCATAATCATTCATCCTTTTTGAAAGTGGGATGAAAACATTGCTCTCCTTTTGGTCTTTTGAGGGTTTGTTTTCCAAATAGTTACATTCATACACTGAATCGAAGGGATTACTTCGACATCAAAAGAAATAGGATTTTTTGCAAAAAATTCTATAGGATCTTTCAGGGTATTTTGTAAGGACAAAAGGGAATTTGTGAATGAGTTTAGTCCCCCAACTGTTGCTGCTTCAGTCGGGAAAGTTTCAGTCACAGAAGGAACTGAACGAGGGGAAGAAGTGAGATCAATGGGTGGACCAGATGGGGAAAAGTCTGTAGGGTTTTTAGGTACCATAACCCAATATACATCAGATTTGGACAACCGAGCATCAAAAGCCCTAACCCTATCCTTGGAAAAAGCATTTGCAGCTACAGTGGGTGGGGCAAGATCACCTTCTGACAGGGTTTTAGGGGAAGTAGAATGAAATTTCCTGAAAAGACTTCTATTTAAAGGCTTAGAAGCAGATTTGGAAGAAGATAACTTTAAATATAAAGCCTTTTCCATGGAAATATAGAAGTTTGATTTAGCTTTGCTAACCCCTTCATACACAGAATGTTCATCAGAAGTCTTACCAAAATTCCCTGTCGGCTCAGTAGGAGAAGGCCCAAATTGAGAAGGAGAAGCAGTAGTTGAAGGAGAATGTATGATCTGAAGTTTTGGGAACCTAGCTTTGACATGTCCAGTTTCTCTGCAAAGGAAGCACCTGAAGGGAATGTTTTTGTAATCCAACAGCTACTTAAAAACACGTTTACCCTAGAAAATGTCCACCAAAGTCGGGAGGCCCTTCGACACATCAAATTCAACCAGCATAGCCGCAACGTGTTTATTTATACAAAAAATAAAATTCTTCTCCATCTGAATGAACTTACCCAGAAAGTTACCCAAACCCTCAAAAATGTTTGAGGTCCACAGTTCGAAAGGAAACTTTGGCATGAGAACCCAAATATGTCTTTTTCTCACGAATTCAGTTTTTGGATTAAAATTCGAATGCCATCTTTTCAAGACGAGCGAGGCATCTTTAATGAGCCAAGTGCAATCTAGAATGGTCGAAACATGTTCTTCACTAGGAAAGATAAAACCAACCCAACCATTTGAAAGGAGGATAGTCTGAGGAGCAAGACCATAGATGGGTGTCCAGTGCAAGTTTAACCAGTCTACCAGCTCCATTTGGGACACCTTCGTACCTTCAATCTTCCCAACCACAACCCTCTTTGATAGCATACAAACCCTATCCAAACTCTTCAATCCTTCAATAGTGTAAACAATGTTGAATATTGTAACTTCTAAGAATATTATATTTGTATATTATTTATTCCAGAGATGTTCCATACCTGCGATGTGATTATACTATGAATCCGGAGATGTTTATTCCTCTGAATTGGTTGTGGTAACTAGGGTTATTAGACCCACCATGTGGGGGTTGGCCCAGTCAGTTATAATAGGGTATTTAACCTAATGGTTAAATACGAGCCTACATGTACTTGTGTAAAATACATGTCAGTGTAGTGTATAAATAGAGGAGGTATGTTCCTCATTTGATACTCTCACACACTTGAGAGAGGCGCACTTGCGGATCAGAGGTCTGCTATGGTGGAGGAGGAGATCATGTCTTTGGTTTGCATCTTTGTATATTGCTGGTCATCTATATTGAGGAAGCTTTACTTGGTTTTCTACCCCATGAGGGTTTCCCAGGATAAATCTGTGTCTCTTGTGTTTATGCTATGCTTGTTGTTTCTTCAGTGATCCTGTATATGCTATTATTGTGAAATGGAATGTAATGCTTCTATTTTCTGTGTTAGCATATTAAATTTTAACATGGTATCAGAGCTAACCTGACGGAAGGCAAGGTATGGCACTTACGACACTTGCTTCACTTACGACAATTTGAAGGTTAGGGTTTTACATGGAAAAAACCAATCATCGTGGAACTTTCGCTATAAATACATTTTGGAAAAGGTTCAGGATCTGAAACCTTTACAGGTCATAGATAAAATCTCTAGGTATCTTGTGTCCAAAGGGCACCCTCAGATTCGTTGTACTTTGTAAGTTATGATCAGTACAAGTTAGGGTTTCTGCCTCTTCCAGATCTCAGTCAAAATCAGGTGACCTAGGAAAAAAGGTCATAACTTGGGCTAGGAAGCTCCAAATGAAATTTCGTAAAGATTAACAGGTAGTACACAGACTTTACTATCTTAGGAAATGTTTTCAGAGGCCGAAGTTGAACCAATGACACGTGGCACGCCGTACAAGTTCGCTCTCCTATTTTATCCCATAAACAGGTCATGTTGCGACATTTGGCATAACTCTCTCTTAGAGAGTCCAATTGAGGTCAGACCTATCAGGATGGAAAGATAACAGGGCGAGATATCTCAGGAAAAGTGTTTAGAGGCCGAAGTTCAAATAGTGACACGTGGCACACCGTACAAGTTTGCTCTCCTGTATTATCCCAAAACAGGTCACATTGCGACATTTGGCATAACTCTCTCTCAGAAAATCCAATTGAGGTCAGACCTGTCAGAATGGAAAGATGACAGGTCCAACTACTGCAGAAAAAGTTTTCAGACCCTGTGGAGCAAAAATTTCGGAGTTATAGAAGAAACAACCAGGTACATATTTCTGTGAAAACAGAATTATTTTTGGAGCACCTTTATTCATGCCTTCTGGAATTTAGGGTTTCAGGGAAAGTTAGAATTTTTGGAATCAGAATCCACGGCTGAATGCTACTCAAGAAAATTGAAGTTTAGAGACCAAGATTGAATTTTTTGGTTGGGTAGAAGACCGGGATTGATTAAACCCTAGCTCAGGATTTTGATCGGGAAGATGGAAAATTAGGGCTTCAACAAAAGTTGGAATTTTTGAAGTCTGTAACCATGGCTGGAAGCTCCTTAGAAAAATAAGAGTTTAGAGCCTTGGATCAAACCTTTTGATTGAGCAGAAGGGAGGGCTTCATCAAAACCTAGTTCGGGATACTATCTAGAAGATCCAGAAGTTTCAAAGGCAATTTTGAGGGGTCAAATTTTGGAATTGAAGTATGCTAGTTTGATCAGCTCACCAAGACACATCCTTCCATTCATTCGGAAGTGTGAAAGTCAAAGATTGATTTTTTAGGGTTTATCTAGCAAACCCTAATCAAGCTCCAGATCAAGTTTCAGGGGGAGTTGAGGCTAAGGCCTTACATAAGAAGACTACAAGAAGTCTTGACAGGTATGACTTAAGGAGGTTCAGGTTCTAGCTCAAGATCTCTAAATCATTGAAGAGATTGTTTAGGTATGTTGTACATAACTAAGCAGGTATACTAATCCAGGTATGTTTTCCTATGTCATGTTAGAATCTTACCTTGTGTTAAGATCCCTTATATAAGTATACTCGGTATGATTGGTGAGTAATCAAGGGTTTATGCATATTATGTCTCTTATCTTGGTTGATGATTTAACTAACTAGATCAAACAAGAATATGCATGAGTAAAAGAAGACTTCCTTGAAACCCTGAATACTAATGATCATGACTTTACGTATTCAAGATTATTTAGAATTAGAATGTTTTGATAATATTGAGAATATACTAATGAATGTATGTTTGTGCATGAGATCATGAGGATGACACTAGTGTACACTTGAGCATGCACAGTGGTACAGAATGAATAGAATTTCAGGAGACATACAGAAGATCAAGCGGGAGGCAACCACACAAACATAAAAGATAAGTATTTGAGTTGTTATTAGAAATAGTAAATGATATTGCTTGTATGCATCATGCTGAGTGTAAACATTCATAAAGCATTGAACAGTATACTACTAATATGCATATGATTGGTAAGTTGGACAAACATTCCATTGTTGCTTGTCTAGAATGAAACCTCTTTGCTGACATGCTGAGAGCTGTGCACACTCTTGATAGTATGTTCTGGTAAAGATGGAAGGAATCTAGATAGCTACTGTATGCATACAGGATATGGGAAAGTGTTGTGCCAAAGTATTGGTCAAAATAGTTGCATAACTATGTAAATGATATTTGTATGCATAATAGGTTATCATGTCAATAAGATTTGATGATTATGAAGTATTACTAATCATGTACTTAATTTTGATTTGTAGGAAGAGAATCATGATGAGATGTTTTGCTCCAAGGGACTAGATAAGACCATTCTCTTAATGATGTAATTAAAGAAGAAGTGTGAATCAGGTTCTGTATGGGTACCCAGGATCGGTAGTCAATTGATGAGCTTAATGATCATCATGGGTGATGTGGATCTCAACCTTTGCTACAAGGTTGAATATGGTTTCTATACACATATGACATGGATGCAAGAAGGAACTCACCACAGAGTTCGAATGATTTTGAGGCTCATATTAGTAGACCCATCTGACGAGAGATGGCACAGATAGATATGCAGAAGATCACTCAATGCAGAGTGTGAATAATGGACAATTGACAGCTTCATGACAAAGCTCGGGTTTTACCAGAAGTAAAGTTGTTCCTAACCTTTACCTTAAGGTTGTGGATGATGAACCTATCATACCATTATTGTATGACGATGATCTCTTTCTGACAAGGAATGAGAAACAGGTCATGAAAATGGCTGCAGAAATGAAAATGAAAGATCTCGGATTAATGCACTACTTCTTAGGTCTAGAAGTATGGCAAGATCCAAAAGGAATCTTTTAAATCAAGGTAAGTTTGCTGTGAAGTTTCTAAAAAGATTTGATATGTTGGAGTATAAATCCATGGCCACTCCCATGGACTCCAACTTGAAGTTATTAGTTAATGACTCATCGTATTTAGTGGACCTAACCCTATATAGACAAATCATTGGGTCATTGATGTATTTAACAAATACTAGGCCAGATATATGCTTTGTTGTAAATACCCTAAGTCAGTATCTAGTAGAACCTAGAAAGGTTCACTTAATAGCTACAAAGCATGTAGTGAGGTACCTAAAAGGTACATTAGATTTCTGTTCTATATTATCTTGGAGGTCATGAACTCCATTTACATGGTTACTCAGATTCTGATTGGGCAGGAAGTGTCTCAAACTGAAAAAGTACATCAAGTGGATGTTATAGTCCTGAATCTGCCATGATCTCATGGTTCAGCAAGAAACAATCTATTGTGGCTCTCAGTACTGCTGAAGCAGAATATATGGCTGTCTGCTCTGCCAGCTGTGAAGCAGTATGGCTTCAGAAGCTTTTATATGGAGTGTTTGACTTAGAAATGGATCCCACTGCGATTATGTGTGACAATCAAAGATGCATTAAGATGACTGAAAATCCTGTGTTCCACGATAAGTCAAAACACATAGAGATCCGATACTTCTATATGCGAGATATGGCGCAAAGAGGAGTTATCAAGCTCAAATATATAAGCACTGAGGATCAGATTGCTAATATCTTGACTAAACCTCTGTCTCGAGTGAAGTTTGAATACTTTCGAGACAAGTTTGGTATAGTTCAAAAGAACTCTCCTCGAAAGGGGGAGTAGCATAGTATCTGATAACAAGTTTGCCTCATCAATGATGAGGCTACCTATTCACTACACTTAGTTACCTAGAATTATTTAGATTTAGGACTCTTATATTTTTTACTTTTGATGATAGATGTATTAGTGAGAATACATGCTTTTGATGATAGATGTATTAGTCAAAATACATGCTTTTGATGATATATGTATTAGTGATATACATGTTTTGATATAAATGTTTTGATTATGATATACATGTTTTGATGATGAGGTTACATGATGCCTTGATGTATTGATACATGTTTGTACTTGTATGGATGAAGATACTTGTACCCATAGTGATGTGGGGATTGGATCATCCCTGGACTTCAGTCCTAAAGAGAGCTGTAGACGTATGTCTTCGAGAATGAAGTCCTTGGTGGAATTGAGGGGATTGGATCATCCCTGGACTTCCGTCCTAAAGAGAGCCGTAGATGTATGTCTTCGAGAATGAAGTCCTTGGTGGACTTGAGGAGATTGGATCATCCCTGGACTTCAGTCCTAAAGAGAGCCGTAGACGTATGTCTTCAAGAATGAAGTCCTTGGTGGACTTAAGGGGATTGGATCATCCCTGGACTTCAGTCCTAAAGAGAGATGTAGACATATGTCTTCGAGAATGAAGTCCTTGGTGGACTTGAGGGGATTGGATCATCCATGGACTTCAGTCCTAAAGAGAGCCGTAGACGTATGTCTTCGAGAATGAAGTCCTTGGTGGACTTGAGGGGATTGGATCATCCCTGGACTTCAGTCCTAAAGAGAGCCGTAGACATGATGTCTCCGAGAACAAAATACTGAATGAACAGGTAAGGGGATTGGATCGTCCTCGGACTATTAGTCCTTTGAATTGAGCCGTAGACATGATGTATCCAAGAACTAAATCCTGAATGAACAGGTAAGGGGATTGGATCGTCCTCGGACTATGGTCCTTTGAATTGAGTCGTAGACATGAGGTCTTCGAGAATTGAATGATAGGACTGGATCGTCCCTAAACTTCGGTTCAAAAGGTACATGATAGGACTGGATCGTCCCTGGACTTCGGTTCAAAAGGTACATGATAGGATTGGATCATCCCTGGACTTCGGTTCAAAAGGTACATGATATGACTGGATCGTCCCTGGACTTCGGTTCAAAAGGTACATGATAGGACTGGATCGTCCCTGGACCTCGGTTCAAAATGTACGTGACAAATCCTAGAACTGTTCTAGGTTACATCCAGCATGAAACAGGGTTGGCTCTGTAGATGTGATACATCCAGCATGAAACAGGGTTGGCTCTGTAGATGTGATACATCCAGCATGAAACAGGGTTGGCTCTGTAGATGTGATACATCCAGCATGAAACAGGGTTGGCTCTGTAGATGTTATACATCCAGCATGAAACAGGGTTGGCTCTGTAGATGTGACACATCCAGTATGAAAGAGGACTGGCTCTGTGGCGGTAAATCCTAGATCTGATCTAGGTCACATCCAGTCTGAAAAAGGACTGGCACTGTGGTTGGGATTAGATCATCCCTATACATGAGACTTGTCTTAAAGAGATAAGGATTGATCATCCTGGAACTTGATCTGGATTGTATCATCCATGGACCTATGTCCTAAAGAGAGCAGGATTGATCATCCTGTAATATGATCGTGTGATGACGATGTTGATGATCGATGTTGATGATCGTGTGATGACGATGCTGATGATCGATGTTGATGATCGTGTGATGACGATGCTGATCGTGTGATGTCGATGCTGATGATCGTGTGATGATGATGCTGATCATGTGATGGCGATGCTGATGATCGTGTGGTGACGATGCTGATGACGATGCTGATGATCGTGTGATGATGATGCTGATGATTGTGTGATGACGATGCTGATGATCGTATGATGACGATGTTGATATTCGTATGATGACGATGCTGATGATCATGTGATGACGATGCTAATGATCGTGTGATGACGATGCTGATGATCGTGTGATGACGATGCTGACGATCGTGAGGATTCAGATATTGATGTTGCTGTATCTGTTTGAGTACTGCAGAAGATAAAGACTCAGTACTGAAGATGTTGATGTTCCAGTATTGAAGATGTTCCAATAACTGGTTGAGTTACTAATGACGTTGAGAAAGCTTCCAATGATTTATAGATGTATCATGTATGATGTATGACTCGTTGCTCCTGCGGATGTTGTTATAATATCCTTCTCGTTAAGGGGGAGTGTTGAATATTGTAACTTCTAAGAATATTATATTTGTATATTATTTATTCCGGAGATGTTCCATACCTGCGATGTGATTATATTATGAATCCGGAGATGTTTATTCCTCTGAATTGGTTGTGGTAACTAGGGTTATTAGACCCACCATGTGGGGGTCGGCCCAGTCAGTTATAATAGGGTATTTAACCTAATGGTTTAATACGAGCCTACATGTACTTGTGTAAAATACATGTCAGTGTAGTGTATAAATAGAGGAGGTATGTTCCTCATTTGATACTCTCACACACTTGAGAGAGGCGCACATGTGGATCAGAGGTCTGCTATGGTGGAGGAGGAGATCATGTCTTTGGTTTGCATCTTTGTATATTGCTGGTCATCTATATTGAGGAAGCTTTACTGGGTTTTCTACCCCATGAGGGTTTCCCAGGATAAATCTGTGTCTCTTGTGTTTATGCTATGCTTGTTGTTTCTTCAGTGATCCTGTATATGCTATTATTGTGAAATGGAATGTAATGTTGCTATTTTCTGTCTTAGCATATTAAATTTTAACAAACAATAGCCTCAAGTTTTGGCTTCAGGGTTTTGTAACCTCGTCGAGCCCTAGAAGCCACACCAGACAAGGGTTTTTGCTTCCATTGATGGTAGTCTCCCACACCACGAAGATTACCCAGGGTTAGAGCTTGTGACTGTCTCTTGCAAAGTGAGTCGGACTCCAAGAAGGAAAATACATTCTCCCCCAATGACATAATACCAATACAAAAGACCAAAGAAGATCTTTTTCCAGCTAGACCCCACAAGTTCTAGAAAGCAACCAAAAAGTGAAGAGGCTCACACTAGCACACAAACAACTACTAGATGAGCCCGTATAGTCTAGATCCAACCAACATAAGAGACAAAATGAACAAAAAGGTGAAATAAACCAATGAGGCCCAAACTGTAAAGAAAATTTTGAGTAACTACCGCAAACATAACCAAAAAAATTCTCACTTTTTGAACCTTGGTTGGTACTAGAACTAGCCTTGGAGGCTAGTTGGACTCCAAGTTGTTGTAGTATAACACCATTAATTCACAGCAGGAACCCATTTTGTCAAAAAAACCTTAGCCTCCATGAAAACCCTAGTCGCCATGGAAACCCAATTGCCTATCGTCGAACTTTTTAGTTGATTGTCACTTATTCTTGGTAATTGTTTTTAAGTTAGATATTTGTCCATTTCAACTTTTTAAAATTATTTATACAAATCAATGTTTTGTATAAGAAATATATATAGAGAAAATTAATTATATTATATAAATTAATTAATTATTTAAAGATATGAATATTATTATAATAATCACATTATTAAGAAGAAGAAAAAGAAAGAGAAGATTTAAGTTGAATGGGAATCAGTGTTGGAATTTGGTTTTCATTTTACCCGTCAAAGTTTTTTTTTGGACGTTTTGGGGGTATATATCACCCATCGTGAAATGTTTTGTTTAAATTTTTATCCTTTAACAATGAAGTTTTGCCAAAAAATTTACCCTTCAATAATTAAATTTTGTTAATTTTTTTCAAAACAATATTTATTTTCTAGACATTTTTACATTAAAATTAAAATGATAATTATTAATATCTATCATGGTCCATTACCTTGATTTCTATTCATTTTATATATCATTTATGTACTAAATTATTATTATATAAAAATATAGCTTAAACCTAATAAAATATGAATACACATCATAATAAAGCATAAATAAACATAAAAAATAGATCTTTAATTTCACACAATTGTGCATATAAAATGAAAATAAATATCACATAATTATTTTTTTTTGCAAAATTGATGTCATAAAACTGAATCTCCTCATCCAAACTTGATCAAACTACTTCCATTGGAAAACTAAAGAGGGAAAAGAAATTACACTGGGCAGAAAGGAAAAGAGAAGAGCGTGTAGGGTAAAAGTGGTGCAGAGGAATCCCTGTGTGCCATTCACACAAACACTATAAATAAATTGTTGTAAAAATAACGGCCTCCTCTAATAATATAAAACTAATTAAATAATTGATGCGGGATAGAAAATCATAGGGATGTTGTGCACATGAAAGACAATATTGGCTTCCAACTCGGCAACATAAAAAAAGTGTCATTTGGATGCTAAGTTATCTACCTTTGTGATAAACGTGAGCAACTTCTACGTAAATGTATTCCAGTTCATGTATCTTGCTCCCTCAAATTTTCGAATCGGTGGTCTTAACGTAGAAGTTTTCCAGAAAATAAACCTTATATTACAAAAGGAATGTATAAAAAAGAATATACATGGAGTTGTTAAGGTTTATTCTTAATATCAAAAGAAAACGTGTCTTCCATTTCAATTTCAACATCTAAATCTATATACATTACTCAAATCATGAGATAAACCGTGTGAATGGTGATAATGCTTTCCAAAGTTATGTCTCCAAAACTTTAGGCTACAGCTGCACCAAATTCAAAATCCCAGCTTCCAGGAACTTCCGACTTCTAAGTCATTTAGTTGATGTTCATGTAGGCCTATAGCAGTAGAATGTTAATGTAAATTGTAATCAATGATCATTGACTCATTGAGCATTGGAATTAGTAGTATGTAGATGCTCATTGTAATAATAGAAAAATAAAAAAAGTAATGGAAACATGATCAAGTTAAATGAGTTTTTCTTTTTCTATGAAAAATCAATGCAACTTGCAATAGAAAGCAATAGGAGTAATACTAATTTAATATATTTTTCTATTTACTAAGTGAAAGTATGGTTGGACATTCTAATTTGGAAAATATAGTTTTATATAACATCAAAGATATTAATAATACTATTAATATCATAATAGTAAAATAATGACTTTTTATAAATTTTGCTATTCTTAAAAAATAGTAAATATAACGACATTTTAGAAATTTTATTACCCTTCAAAAATACGTTTAAATGATAAACTTACCCTTCACAAAAGAGGGTTAACGGAAATTTTTAACGTATTTGACGGTCAAAATGCCTCATAACAGTCATTTTGCCCGTCAAATTCCAACACTGATGGGAATTAAATTGTGTGAAGGCAACTACTTTTGTAAGAAGCGGTTTAAACTTTTCGCTTTAAAGAAGTTTTATGGTTTATGCTCTAAAACTTGCCTTTTTCTTGAGTTTATTCTTTAAAACTTTTTTTTAAAGCGTTTTATGCAAAAAGAAGCTTTTTATGATAACGAAGCTACAACTTTAACTTGGATCTTTGATTCGACGTGCCTTTTTCCATTTAATTTTGTATATTATGAATGGATCTAAGGAGGCACGTGCAGGCCTGGTACCCTTCTCTCCTTTTTTTTAAACCGATTCTAGAATTCGAGAGCCCTCTTATGTTAACTGTTTTCATTGCAATTGAGGGATTGTTTTAGGGGTCTTGCATTTTCTGTGGAGGGGGCGCAGACCAACAGGGGAGGTCACAGCTCCTTGGGCACAACCAAGGGCTATATGTTTTTATTTAAGTATCGATCGTTGCTTGCCAAGCATAGGGAGGGTGCACCCTTCATCCCTTGGATTTGGTTGTGGTTCGAATTGTTTATATATGATCGTGGTTTGAATTGAATCGAGAGGGGGGCATGAAGCTTGCCTCTGTCTTGTTCTCTTTATTGTGCACGGGAATTTGAAAGGAGAAGGCCCAGCCTTTATCCCTTGGATATGATTGTGGTTTGAATTGTTTATATATGACTGCATTTAATTACAAGGTTGCTTATTAAGTAATTTGGGAGGGCCCAACCCATAAATCTTCTTTCTTCTTCATCCTTTGGCTTAAATTATCTTCATATTCTGTCTTTCATATGGCTGAGCTTCAATGTGGTCCTTCATTTTATTGTCTTCCCCTCATCATATTTCACTTGGGATTTTGCACCTTTTCCCTAACTCTTACAATTCTCAGGTGGTTTTGTCTTACCATGAACCATCACGCCAAGTCGTTTCTAGTTGATCACAAACTTACATTTATCATGACAAGTGGTTTTGGATGACCATGAACCTTGTACACAAGTTGTTTTGGCTAACCAAGAACCCCCATGACATGGAAACTAATTCATAATGTAGACACTTACTTTTAAGCCTTTGTCACATTGGGATTAATCATCAATTTTTTTGCTTGTTCATTTTGTACCTGCACAAGTACAACTGATCATACACCCCATACAACACATTTGCATCATTGCAACATATCATGTTATTTTCAATAAGAATTCCGAATGCTTTATTAAATGCCTAACACATTACAAGCCCATTTCATATGCTCGGAAGATAAATCACTATAGGGAAAACTTAAGATCATTTTAATCTTTGTGCTTTGCCTTTTCCTCTTGGTTTTTCCTACTTCTTAGATTTCCGTATTCACCTTTAATTTGTTAGAATCTCGAATTCTAACAAAATAACTTCACCTTCATATTCAGGCTATGAATCTTAATAGAAATATTAAGAATAATAATTCCAAATACTTTACCAACCAAAGAATTTATCAACACTTTCAAAAAAATAGCAAGATTAGCACAATCATACACAAATATTATATTCTAAGACATGATAATGCTTTCACCAAGATCTTACCGTACACATGCCATACTTTTCATTGATTGAATAAATGGATGGTATAGCCATGAGGTGTGGGGAAGTTGGTTTGTGTGGGGTTTAGTCATCATCAGGTCACTAATTCAAAACTTATGGTGAGGATTGCGGATGTGTGCTTCCATTTTCTCCCAAAAAAACAATTACGCCAATTGGCATTTATATCTTAGAATTTGGGGTTGACTCCCATCTATGGTTTTCCTAGATTGCATGAGGGTCGGACAAGTGTACTTTCCATATTCATTTTATGGGTGTCGTTCAAAATTTGAAATAAACAATTATAAAAACAAGAAATATAAATACTAACTAGTAGCTCCTGCATCAATAACTGGTAGTTGATGCATGGATGATGTGTTCTTAGTGGTGGTTGATGCATGGATGATGTGTAGTTAGTGCCACACACTAGTTTGCTCACATAATAAATTACCAAAATACTTGATAAACCAAATAAGCCATAATAATTAATATATAAATTGATGATAGAATAGATAATAAGATTGATGCAGGGAGCTGGAGGGGGGGAGTGATATAGCGTGGAGCGAGAGTGCGAAGGGAAGGATGAAGGTGGTGGATTGGATGGGGGCACGGTGGTGGAGGAGATAGGCACGTGGAGGAGGACGGAAATCACAGGGCTGGAGGATGCAGTGGAGAGGATGCCCAGATGACTTGGAGGAAGTGGGGAGGATGCCCAGAGCAGGAGCCAACGCAAGGAGTATGTGGTGGAAGGAGGATGGGAAAGGTCAACGACCTGTAGCTTAGAGAAACTGTGAATTTCTTAGACAAGGTTTGAATAGTTTGGCCAAAGGCCGAATCAACCAACAAGGCTCTGATACCAAATGAGCCGAACAATAGTTCGCTCACACAATAGATTGCGAAAATACTTGATAAACCAAATAAGCCATAATAATTGATATATAAATTGATGATAGAATAGATAATAAGATAGATGATAGGTTACAATGATGGCCCTTCCTTAAATATGGCTTGGGTATTTGACGTTGAGGAGACGCTTCCTTTCATAATAACATTAATTAACCTAACTATTAATTATCTAATTATTATCTTATTTATGTTCGTTACAAAGTGATTCTTAGATGACTGGCACATAATCCCTTTGACTGGAAGAATGTGGAAGATTATAATTACTCATTAAAAACAAGTAATACTAATATAACAATTGGGTTTTTGGATAGATTTTGAGTCTATTTAAATAGAAAACCAGGAGGCTATAAGGATAGGTTGTGCACATCTCCTTTCCTATGCATCTCGAAGGTAAAGATGGCATGGAACTAACTCGAAAATTTATTCAGATACTACGTTAACATTTTTCTGTCTATACCTTTTCTCTCTGTTTCTTTATGGTTTCCTGTCTTTGGCTCTGAAAAACAAAAGAAAAAAAGAATACGAGAAAATGAATGCGTTTACATTTCTTCATCTGCACATTAGTTTAATTTTTTTGCTCCTATAGTTTAGTTTCTTTGGTTTCGTTATGACAAAGAGATAAAATGAATAAATCCATTTGTATATGTATTTGATTACATATTCATTAATTAATCATTAGATGTATGGGTGTATCAACCGGTGTTTCAAATCTATTGCATACCATGCTGAAGATTGCAAAGATGGTATTGTGTGAATTTGATTATTGTATTGTGTTTCAGACCTTTTTTGTAATGCACTGGAGGACATAGGTTTCCTCATAGTGTGCATTACCATATTTGTCACCAAGTTGTAGTATACTCACTGCGATATATGTAGTGATTAGAAGTGGATTAGTTTGGCAGAGTCCATCGGTCCCTAGAGTTGAGAGATAATATTAAAAGGATTCATTTATATTATTTTAGAAAGTTCAATTTTGAGTGATTTTGTCCCACGAAAACATTCATAATTCTTTAATAATGAATATTAAAATTATTCATTAATGATCACAATCAAGAATAATATTAATTTCAACGAATCTTAGTCGGTCAAGTTTCGGGCCATATATAATAGATTAACTTTGTAAAGGAATTTTTAGGAAGCATTCCTCACTCGTTATTATTAGGTTTACTATTTCATTTTATAAGCCTCAAATATTATATGGATGAATCATTTATCGGGAGCCATTGCCATTGCTACGCACGGTATTAAAATCAACTAGCTATAGTCACACTTTTGCTTTGTATATTCTGCATCTTACCTTTATTTCATGATGCAATGTCGTGGACTATTTTTGTTTAGTGGAGGTAATCAACGAACTATAATTAGTTGAAGTTATCATAAAAGTTAAAAACATTGATCACACACAAATTTGACAGATTTATTATCATAATTTTATTATGGATTTAAGTTATTAATTATTTTATACCTAAAATAAAAATATATATATATATATAATGGGTTTTTAGTTTAAGTATTTTGATTATGGTATTTAGAAGGTGCATTTCTAGAGCTCACATGTGGAGGAGATGTTCCATACAAATTAAAATGAAAAAAAAAATAAAAATAAAAGAGGAGATGTTCCATACAAATTAAAATGAAAAAAAAAATAAAAATAAAAGAAATTCATATATCATGTGTTGTAGCTTAGTGGAGGCCCCTCTATGCACTTTGTAAAACAGAAATTAGATGAGTTGGAATATAAATAAAATAAATATTAAAAAAATTGGAATATAAATAAAATAAATGTTAAAAAGAATAGAATATAAATAAAATAAATTTCTTTTTTTTTAATATTTGCTAAATATATAAATTACTAAAAATGTAATACAAACTTTAAACTGCATAATTATATTGAATACTATAATTAAACTTAAGTTAAATTCAATTATCATAAATTAAACTTTGTTTTTATGATAAATTTAGATACTTATTTTATTTTAAATTAAATTTATATATATATTTTAAAAAGTTGTTAAAAACATACGATATAGTACACTGAAAAGTGGCATTGGTGTTTTTTAGATCAAAGGGCATAACTTTATATGTGAAGGTACCTGAGGGTGTGGTAAATGTTGTTTTGTACCGATTTTGGGGGCAAATCCTTATTTGGTTATAACCGAAGAACCCATCCATAAAGGACAACATTTCACTATCAGCACCTAAATCAACAATCTGGTCAATGAATGAGGTTGGGAAATTTCGCTTAGGGCATGCTAAGTTGAGATGACAAAAATTTGTACAAACTCGAATGGTACCTTGCTTCTTGTTGACAGTGATCGGGTTTGAGACCCAAGATATGTAAGAAATGGGGGGAGATGAATCATGCCTGTAGGAATTTCTCGATTTGAGCTTTGATAGATGAGGCCTTATAGGGGTGGACCGATCATTGTTTTTTGTTTAAAGGGGGTGTGGTTGGGCCAAGTGTTAGTATGATGCTCAACTATTGCAAGGTTGAGGCCTGGCATTTCTTCATATGACCATGCAAAGACATCTCGAAACTCTTAAAGAGGGCGGTGAAATCAATGATTTCCTATGGTGAACATGACACACCAATGGAGATTTTTTTGACAACTCATGGGGTGATAAAGATATTGACCTGGATTGTGAGGGAAATATTGGCTAGATTGTCGTCTTCGAAAGCGTTTGGGGTGGGGATGGGATTTCTGAACTAATTGATATAACTAGGAGGTAGAAAATCCTTTGATTCAATAGTATATTGTTGGTTTATTGACATGATTTATGGGTCCTGAGTATGGGAAAACAATGACCTATGATGGAGGGTATCCCATGCGGGTTCATTGGAGTGCATGTATTCTATTATTTCTGCATCCGCAGAAAAGACATATTCCTCTAGCATGTATTCAGAGCAAAAGGAATCCTCAGAGTTGGTATGAAGGGTACTAAATCAAGATCATGGATGTTCATATAACCCAAGGTGCTTGGGAAGGTGGTCGGATCTCCTCTTGGGTGAATACTAGGGGATCTATGCTTTCCAGAGAGACTGGTGATGGGGGATCAATATCACTAAATTGAAGAGAAACGGAGGATATACGGTGATCTTCGTTGTTGTTTGTAAGATCATTGTAATCTTCAATTATTGTTGGGAGGGTGGTTCCACAAGGGGTAAGGTTATCTGATAATCGCTTTTGAGTTGCATGAAGGGTGAAAAATGAAGCTACTATAGGACATTAGAATGAATGATGAGACATCAACTTGAATGATCAAAATGGGAAAGCAACATAAATGTGGTTAAGAACTATGCAAGGAATTTGTGGGAACCAGAGAGGTAATTGTTGGTTAGGTATGGGGTCTGCCCATCGAGGTGAGCTTCTTATAGGGAGTCCTGGTTGTAAAAGTATTGATAGAAGTTGCTTCAGGTGATGATGGGGGAGAGGTATCCACCAACGACTGAGTGATTTGGATGGCTTCCAACATGTCCTGGAATCGAGGGATATCAGCACAATGTTGTGTGTAATACCCAAAATGTGAACAAATCGAACATGCGTGATTCGTGTGCAATGATATGGACTTAGGTGTGGGAGATAATGACGTTCCCCTTTATATTGTTGGTGGATCATGGGATGCACTGGCTAAGGCATTGATCAATTTTTAGAGTTCTTGAAAGGTCAGGCACAGGTTGGTCTCATGGCCTTATTGTTTGCAAAGAGTGCATGGTGGAGTGACTCTCTAGGTGGCAATATTGGTCATTACAAGGGATTTTAACCATTGTTGGTTGATGCCCCCTAATTTAGGATGCACTACTCACAATAATTCAGGTGTAGTATTAGGCAGGAGGGGTCTTTCAACTTATGTTGTTTCATGCGCCCATTGGTGGTCTTATTGGTGACCATTTGTGGTTTAATTGTGGATTTCATAGGTCCGACTGGCGGTACAGACGACGTAACCAACCTCGTAGACATAACAATTGAAACAGGGACAAACTCATAATCGAATACTAGATCAGGGTCCATTTCTAGGTAGGCTAGTGTAAGTTACCATAATAGAATACCCGAAGTAAGTCCAGGTAGATTCAACTAAGCCATAACTAGTGTCCATTGTATGTCGGTGGGAGGGTACAAGAAAGGGATCTGCAAGATTGGAGGTACTGTTGCACTGAATGTTTGTTCAATGACATGGCTCAATGACCATGCTGATGATGGTGTTGAGGAGATGGACCCATTTTCAGTGGTGAAAATTGTGCACATTAGGCCATTGGTGGAGGTGGGGATCTCGAGGGTATTCCATAGTACACTCCTAGAAAATTGTAGTCCTTACACATGCCAGGGGGAACATCAACATAGGGGGTGGATTTTTCCTAGTGACAGTAGGTAGGATATTGCCATGGTTTCTAGTGGCATTGGGGTCATAGTAATTGAGTTGTTCAAGGGTGACAATATTTCCATTTAAGGGAAACATCGTGATACAGAAGACCGAGGAGGAGATTAATTTCATGGCATACATATAACTATGCCCTAAGAGGATGTTGTAATCGAGTTGAGAATCGACTACCTCAATATCGATCATGACCATCTTTCCCCCCATCTAAATGGGGAAATTTTGGTATAATCCGCTAGGTTGGGATGGTCTCCCATCATATGTGCGAAGGGAGATAGACGAGGGAACCATCTCGGGAGATCCTAATCATTTCCAAACATTAGAGGACATGACGTAAGCAGATGCACCTTTATCGATAATACACCATTAAATCATAATGTTCTTTACCGTGATAGGGACTTGAATTGCGACTTAAGAGGGTAATCACAGTTCATCTTTATCGAAATCAAAGGTCATTAGGTGCAAGTCGAAAGGGTTGATGGAACCGAGTGCATTGGTTAATTCCTGTTGTTGGGTTGGGAATGACTGTAGCACCTCTTATGTGGACATTGCGGCAGGTGACTGAGCCAAGTCATCCACAATATTGTAACTAAGGGAGGATTTCATATGTGAGTTATTAGGTGTCCGCCAAAGTGGGACTTTGGGAATCCGTGGGATCTATTCGACACTTGGATGTGGTATCTGTAGAGGCCCCCCCGATGGGAAAGGGACGTCTTATACTTGGGGGGATTCAGGCCTATCATAACCATTGGATAGATTTTGGAGTTTAACATCCAACATGTAGATATTTTGGAAGGAGCCATCACTGGAGGGGAACGATTCTTGTTGTTGCATAAAGATCCCTTGATTGGCGAAGGGTTGTTGTAAGACAACGGTTTGGGGTTGGGGGAGATTAGTGACCTAAGGAGCATTTATTACTATCTTATTTTTTGGCTCCACCAAATGTTGGAGGTCGGGGATAAGAGGGAAATGATGGGCGTAACGACCATATTATACACAAATGGAGAAAGAGTAATTATCCCTCAAGTTAGTGTTATTTCCTTTCTTGGGGGGTTATTTTCCCCTGCATTCGAATTTCCTGGGTTTTGGCTTTTTTGGTGTGGAGGATTTCCCCCTTGCCCCTATTGCTAGTTTTTCTTATTCTTTCCTTTCTTCTTCCCTTGGTTTTGAGGATTCTGAAAATTTGTGGTTTTCAACTGCTCAAATTGTTGAGCTTGTTGTGGGAAAGAAGGTTGAACAAGGCTGACCCCCATGTGAGGTGTGGGGATTTGAACAATCAGGCATGGAAATGGAGAGTAAGGTTTATATCTCGTGGTGGGATACATACATTTTGTGCTCGATAAGATGTGGATGTAAGAACAACTTGTGCAACTTACGGTGTAGGAACTGGTGCTACTTGGCTAACATTTAGATAATTAGGACTATAGTTTCCATACTACAACTGACCAACTGGTGGGTTTGGTACAAGAGGAGAGGGTACTAACACAAGTGGCATGGGTGGGTATTGCAGGGCCATATTAAATGGCACCTAAGTACTAGGAGGAACTTTTCATAGATGGGGAATGGACATAATAAGCCCATCTACTGAGTGTGACAAACATGTAGTTGTAGGATTCAACGACTGGTGCCGATGGGCATCCGAGAGGATAGTGTAGAGGTATCTAAATTGTGCATATATCAGATCGAAATGATGGGATTTCAAAATATCCTCTTCCTCAATTTGTATCATGGAGGTGGCTACTTCTTTTGAAATGGATAGTTGGAGTGATTTGATGAACCAATCCAACAAGAATGGTGTTTGTATGTCAATTTTACACAATGTTCAATGTCTACAACACTCATGGATATGGTCCACGATGTGGGTAGATATGTTTTGTCAAAAATATATGAGAATTTTGAGGCCAAGGTCATTGCGAATCAGGAGCTTGAAGTATGTGAGAAATGTTGTGGCCAATGTTGCAAAGGTGGCATGGGATGAACTTGTTAAGTTCACATACCATTTGGTCGTCATTCCGGTGAGGGTGTGCTGAAAGAGGTGAGGCCTCACTAAGTCTTCCACTATGCTATTGGAGGAACACTGCAAGTGGAATGACATGACATGGTTGGCAAGAAAATCTCCTTATTTTCTTTCGAATTTAGGAATTTTAAAAGGAATTTTATCTATCATAGATGTCCATTTTGTATCATGTGCAATAGGTTCATTGATTAGTTTGGCCAAATCATGAATATTTAGGCTAGCCATGAAAGGTAGGGTAGGAGGATTTGGTCCTACCATTGTACGTTGTGTGTGATTTCCATGAGGGGGAGACTGGGGTGGTATTGAAAATAACAAATTACCTTGTAATAGCTCTGAATGGATCAAATTGGTCCAAAGGGTCTCCAAGAGGAGACGCCAAAGGGGATCCTCTTTGGAGAGGACTAGAGGAAAATGTATCTAGTTTCTCTCTAAGGGGAAAAAATGAAGGTGAACTTCTTTCGGCGGTAGAGGAGGTTGAAGGATTAACAATATATCTGAGAGGATAAAACGAACCAAGCAAGGAGCTTCCTTGAATCCCTGAAGATGCTATCAATGTGTCCTAGGAGCATCCCCAGCAAAATTGTCTTCTGCGTGAACCACAAGAAGATGGTGTAAAAAAACACCTTTGGAGAGGCGATAGGCCTTTTAGTATTTGAGACTATCTTAGGGGATTGTTTTGTTCCTCTTATTATGGAGGATTCATGTCAAATGAGAGTGATGGTGTAATTTATGAAAAATTGAACAAATGCAAAAATATGCCAACCACAATAGATGCAATATGGTGCAACAAGTGAGTGATATGTGCAAGGACAATTTAGATCAAGGGTTCCCACATGTAGGTTATTTTTAATTAGTATTTAGTTAATTTTGTACCTTTAAATTGAAAATGCAATAGTACTCGAAATCATATAACAATCATACACATACCCAATCACATTCGACACATGGATTTACCCTCGGGGAACCGTCTATGACTTGAGGGAGAAAACCCAAGCAAAACCTTCCTTAGTATATTGAAAAATAGTAGAGAATGTATTTTTACATCAAGCACCCCCGGTTCCATTACAGATCAAGATAAATGTAAAGAAGAGAGACTCAGAATAATATACTGCACAAAGAGAAGTGCCTTTCCTTCAAGGGAGAAGAGAATTCACTTCACATTCATTTCATCAATCCCGCATAAAAAATATTTATATATTATTCACATGCATCAAATTCTATTTTTATCTTCTGACTTCATGATGAACTCGCCCTCCATCTGGATGTATCAATATTTCATAAATAAAAGCACCCCACTTCTCATGCAATGCATTAACTCACTAAAATGAGTCTGAGGATGAACTCACCCCTTAACTGAAATATTTCCCACTTAGGTTGGTGGCTAACTTAAGTGTCGTCATGCAAGTGTCGCAACTCAAGGGTCATATTTTAGTTTAACATAAGTGTCGTCTTTTATTTTAGCATAAGTGTTGTCATGCAATAACACTTAGTTAACAAGATCTTCTTTGTTATCACTTGGTTAACTCTCTTAATTGATTCCTTCTTGTTAACATCACTGCAATGATCAATTTGAGTTCCCCTTTGATTTACTAAATCCTTCATTGAAGTTTAACAATTCGAATTCTCTCTTAATTAATTCTTTTTATACAATTCAAACTCTCTCATATATTATCACATCTTATCTTTATTTCTTGTCTTATTTGCATGGTCCACATGTGCCAACTTAATTATCATATCAAATATACTAAGGATATTTTCCCAATGATGTGATCATATTGTCCTACTATCATTCCAAGTGGTTATATGCTAAATTAATTCACTCTAGAGGTGGCCAGTATCTAGAGAATACTTAATAGATAAGGCATGGTTAGTAGTACATCACACACCATACATGATTCAACATGCAAAGAATGACCTCAACACATGAGGCACCACCTCAACAAATAAGGACCTATGTTGACACACAATACCTTAGCCTTGACTAGCAAGACTGTACAACATCATCACTTTGACAAACAAAGAACTTGCCTCAACACATAAAGATTAACCATTATTTATTCCAACTCAAGATTCTTCTCCAAAATTTCTAAGTTCGACCCAAGATCCTATAAGGAACTAACTTGACACACAAGGCTCAATCTTGACACACAATATTGACATGGATAATGACTCATGGTGTTGTAACTTTAACACTCCCTCTTAGCGAGGGAGGCATTCTTTCCCATTACAATCTTGTATCAGAATTACCTATACTTTGTCATAGACAAAGGCTTAGTCAACATACTAGCAATTTGCTCATGAGTAGCAATGTAGTAAATTCTTACAACACCTCTCTAGACCATGTATCTGATTTACTGATACTTCATCTCAATTTGTTTCGATCTGTCATGAAGCACAGGGTTTTTTGAGAGCTTAATGCATCTCTGATTTTCAGAGTGAATGATTGTAGTCTCAAGCTTCTCATTGAAAAACCTAGCAAGTAGCTTCCTAAGCAACACAACTTATCAGCAAGAAGTGCTAGCTACAATATACTCTACTTTTGTATTACTCTGGGCTTCAGAGGCGTGTTTCCTACTGTACGAAGAGATCATAGCTAATCCCAAGCTAAAACAAAATCCTGATGTATTGTTTCTATCCACAATACTACCAACCCAATTGGAGTCGACATATCAAAGTAACATCACTCCACCACTGGAATCATATATGAGTCCATAAGCTGCATAGTAGCTTGAAGGTATCTAAGCACATGCATGGAAACAACCTAATGTCTATGTCTTGGCTCATACATGAACTAACTCAAGATATTCACTACATAACATATGTCTGGTCTACTATTTATGAAATACATCAAGGAACTAATGATATGTCTATACATGGAAGGATCCACTAGATCTGATCCAAAATTTGACTCATGTAGCTTCTTTAGATTAGACACCGTTGAATTATACATGGACTTACAATCCATCATACCAAATATCTGCAATACATCAACTATATACTTTCCTTGAGAAGGAAAGATCTCATCTTTCTTTTGCCAAACTTCTAGACCAAGAAAATAGTGCATAAGACGTGAGTCTTTCATTTCGAACTCAGAAGTGAGATCCTTCTTGCACCGAACTATCTATTTCTACTCTCTAGTAAGGAACAAGTCACCAACATAGAGAACCAAGATCAATGGTCGGTTGTTCACAACCTTGAAGTACAGGTTGGGGTCAGCTTCACTTTTGGAGAATCCCAATCTCAGAAGATATCTATCAATATTTGAATACCAAGCCCTTGGGGCCTTTATAATCCCATACAAGTCTTTCTTAAGTGTGCATACATGGGAATCCTTCGCATGAATTACAAAATCCTTAGGTTTCTGTATGTAAACCTATTCCCAGACCTCACCATTGAGGAAGGTAGTCTTCACATCCATCTGGTGAAGTTTCCAACCCAAAAATGAAGCAACAGAAATTATGGTTCAGATAGTAGTGTACCTTGTCACATAAGTGAATGTCTCATCATAGTCTATACCTTCTTTATGTGAGAAACCATGAGCCACAATTCTTTCTTTATCTTTTCAATATTTCCATCAAATGCATGTTTGATTTTATAAATCCACTTGGAAGTTACTATTGACTTCCTGCTAGGTTTATGTACCACTTCCCACTCATAATTCTTCATGATAGATTTGTATTCTTATACCATGGAGTCTTTCCATACATGCTACTTTGAGGCTTCCTCATAGGTAGAGGGTTTTTAATCACTGATGTGACTCATCTATGCTACATATCCTGAAAATATTTTAGGTTTGTTTCTCTCTCTAGATGAGCCTGGTGGTCAACCATGATTTTCTACCTCTTGCAAAATGTCTTGACACCATGCAAATATCCTCTTTGTAGGAGGTTCATCAAGTGATCTTTTTATCAGATATTCTAGTTCTTCAGGGTCAAGAGGATCTATGGACTCTTCTGGCTTTTCCCTCTCAACATATGAAACAAGAGAGCTAGAAACTGGATTCTCCATCATAGGAGTATCATGCTCCTCCATATCTGAATCACACAGAAGTTCCTTGGATCAATTGAAGGAAGCCTCTTCATGAAATGTTACATCTTTTCTAACTTCAATGTTTCATTGTATTGGAACATAGATTCAATAGGATTTGGAGGATTCACTATATCCAACAAATGTTCCTTTCTTTCTGGATGGCTCCATCTTTGTCCTTCTCTTTTGGTACATGAATGTAGTTGGGACAACCAAAAATCTTCATGTGTCCAATATCTGATTTTTCACGAGTGAAAACCTCCTTAAGAGTCTTTTCTGCCAAGATAGCGTGAGGGATTCTGTTCTAAATATAAATAGTAGTGCTGGATACTTCTGCCGATAAGTATGTGGGAAGATCCTAATCACACATCATGGCTTTTATAACCTCACATTTTGTTCTTTCCTTTCTTTCAACAGACCCATTTTGTAGGGTACAATCAGTTGTCTTCTTATTCCTACATCTCGACATAAGTCATTGAATTCATGGGACTCAAACTCTCCTACATTATTAGATCTCAAAGCATGGATGTGATTTATAGTCTGATTCTCAACTAGTGATTTAATCTCTTGAAACTTGTTGAATGTTTCACTCTTTTCTTTTATAAAATAAACCCATGACTTGCAAGAGAAGCCATCTATGAAAATCACATAATATAAATAACCACTCAAGGAGGGTGCAGACATAAGACCACATATATCGGAATGAATCATGTCAAGGATCCATTTAAATATTTTGGTACTACTTGGAAAAATCTTTTTAATGTTCTTTCCAAGAGTGCAACCTATACAAACACTATCAATGTCAGATTTAAACATGTGCATACCTTTCACCATTTTTTACAATTTAGGTAGCACTTTTGAAATCGAGACGACCAAAGTGTCAATGCCACAACTCACAAGGACTAACTGTCTCATGTATCATGGCTTGAATGATTTTTCCAGGAACTTTATAGAGACCTCCCTCTCTAACTCTAGTCACTGATGCAGAGTTCAAGTATTCATGCTTAGGCCACAGGAGCGCTTTGTTGTCCATGATTATATCTCTAAATCCTTTATCTTCTCCAACTGAAACACAAAATAGGTTCTCCTTCAATCTGTGGATAAAAAAAACTGTCATCCACATGTAGTACATCCCATGAATCCAACTGAAAATAAGTAGATCCAATGCTTTGGATCGAATAGGTGGTATTACGTCCAAGCTACACCTTAGAGGAAAACTTATTTTTCCTTCAGTTGTGTGATAGCACTCCTATATCAATTCATGTGCTTGGATGCGTCAATGTCTACCAGCCATGTCTCAACACTAGTGGTAACGGATCCAGAAAGGGATAAGACAAAATAGTACTCCTTTGTCTCTTGATAATCAGATGAATTCTTTCTTGTAGGTTCATTTTATCTAGTAGTAGAAGCATGCAACCTACCCTTGAACTTTCCTCTTTGCTTTGCACATAATTCACTTGCATAATGGCCCTTTTTATTACAATTGAAACATTTAACTTTGGACTAATCAAATTTCTTGAAATCATTCTCCCTTTGATGAGATAATTTCTTGTGATATTTCTTACCTCTTTTCATCCATTCCGCAAGAGCGTAGTTTTTTTCTTTGGAGGAAGTACACTTGCTCTGGATTCTCCCTTCTTCTTCTAGGAAATCATGCCACATTCTCTCGAAGTTAGGTTGCAATTCTCATCCATTTACTACTACCAAGAATTTTTTGTAGGACCCATGTCCTAATTTTACTCGGTTTATGAATAAATCTAAATCATTTTTCTTTGTTTACATAATGTGTCAAAGTTTCTATTTGGTTTATGTTTCCATTTCTAGTTTTGTTTAAATTTCATGCCTGTAAAAATATAACATTTACATTTATAGGTTGCTACATATATATATTTATTGTTATATCTATTTCTAACCATTTCTGTTTGTACAGGTGTAAACAACATATAAGTCTTGTTTTCATACTAGAAATAAAAATATGACATAGTAGAAATGATCGTTATACCTGTAGGATAATTACCTATAATAGCTAGTAGATCCATCCTTTATTGATACTCCCTTTTGTTGCCCTGCTTGTTGTATGTCCTGTTGTATCCCTGCAACCAAAATCTTCCCAAACCCTTGAAACTCAATCGACCAGACAAGTATGCCACCTTGCCAACTGGTGAGGTCTCACTGACCACCCAGCTCCAAAGGTACTCTTTTGGACCCCCAAGCCCAAACCGAGTACAAGCCAACCAGTTCAATCCCAATGTAAATTCTCTAACAAGAACCCCCTTCTTCTCTGCTCTGTAATTTTCCTTCTATCTCTGCTTCAAATTTCCAAATTCACCTAAGGTGAAGATCCCTTCTTCCTCCCCTCTTCTCGACCTTATTCCCTTTTTTTTTGCCGAATCTTTCCCTATGCCATTAATACCCTATCTCTAACATAAATATTTTAGCCCCCAAGTCAGTCCTCGAGCCCTTAACCCTTGACTCAAATATTAAATTCCATTACTTTAATATTCTTTCCTTATTTCAAAATATAATATTTATTTAATCAATAATAAAAGTTATTTATGATATTTTAAGTTTTGGGTCGGTTTCTCACTAACCGAAAGTGTTTTACACTTACACATTTCACCTTATTAATTATTAGTCAGCCTCGGTGACCTCATAATTAAATGTTTCTTAATTGTTTTATAATTAACTCATAATTAATTGATCAATTTTTTTATGAACAATTCCAAAATGTATATCTGACACTTGTTCATCAATTTCATAGTATATCTACTTATAAATTACCTTATGTTCTAATTAACTTAAGCATGATCATAATAAAACTAATGGTTTATAAATTAATTCTTATCCATAAATTTTAATTAATTAACTAACCTTGTAATTAATATTAACTTATCAAATTAATACTACTTAAATTAACATTACAATAATCATTTAGCATTTTAACCCTTAGTCTTGACTATTTAAATTTATTAACAATCAATCAAGAATTACTAATCAATTACATTAGTTACCACTTAGGTTAACCATAGTTCGTTTATTAATCAACATTATTAACATTAATCAACAATAATTAACATTAATTAATAATATTAACATTAACACCAATAATTAACATTAATCCACATTATTAACATTAATCGATAGTAATTAACATTAATCAACATTATTAAATATTGCTCGACAATAATTAACATTAATCGACATTATTAACATTAATTTACAATAATTATCATTAATCAACATTACTAACATTAATTGACAATAATTAACATTAATCGACATTACTAACATTAATCAACAATATTTAACATTAATCAACATTATTAACATTAATCAACCCTGACTAATATTAATCGACAATATTTAACATTAATCAACCTTATTAACATTACTCAACCATGACTAACATTAATCAATATTATTAACATTAATTGATAATAATTAACATTATTACTTAATCGTCTTTCATTACCACCTAATTCACTCTATTACCTTATAATTTCAATTATTTAAACCAAAATTTACTAACTCGACGTATTAATTTAATCTCCTAGTTCGATAAGTAGTAATAATGTAATTAATGCCTAAACATTATAGTGCAGTTTTATTTCATGCAATTTATAAATATGTAGGCGACTTATGTAAGCATAGCTACTGCTTACATACCTCGTGTAAGTACACTAACAACAATAAATCACACACATCAATCAGAATCACGAAACGGATTGTTTGCTGACACAGGTTTAAACATAGTTTGCAAGGTACAATCTTTTACCTAACTGAAATATTATTAAGTTGTGGCAATTCATACGTTACTGACTTACGACACTTAATCAATCAATGGTTTTCAACATACATAGTTAGATCACATTTTCTTCCCGACTTCAAACTACTCCTATCTACCTAATCACAACTAAATTCCACATCCTATCCTTTCCTCTGCTGGACTACCATGAAGTGTCAAGCCATGACCGGCTCCAGCTAGAGCCTGTAAGCGGAAGTGTCGACTGAATCGACCAAGCTTCCCCAGTAGGAAACCACCAGTCATAATCACACACCTTGGGGAGCGCGTTGTAGCACATCCCTCCCATGACTCTGGGTTCCGGGTATAAATGGTGGGTAAAGCCTCCACCCCCCTAATGGAACAAGGGACTATGTCTACCCGACATAATAACTGCATTGCACTTGTACTCAGTTTGCCATCGTATAACCAATCTGGGTGGTTTAGTTTCCTGAAACCCTACCCCACCCATACATCATAATAAACTACATAATAATCATGCAAAAGTAAATAATGCATCACTTGCATACCATTTATCTTTCGGAGTCCATGTCGCCTAGGCCCTCTCACCTCGTAGGATCCAGCTATCACTTAGCCATTTTAACCTGTAAGTCATTCCTCGACATGCAATCTAGAATATCGTGCACAAATCCTCAACATGTACACATACATTTCGTCTTAACATAACAACAATAATCAATTCATTATATTCACCATGCACCTGGTATAACATTCATTTGTTCAACAAATAACTTCAACGGTATCCTTGTACCCATCATTCATTAACTTGCATATCTGATACATAACTAACACATGATACATATCTAACATGACTACATATCATAATACTAACATCACACACTCACATATATATATCGGAAAAATAATAGAACCATATTTCCACAATGTCGTCAAACCAACGAAGTCTCACAATCAAGCAAATACAACATATAACACTAGTTTAGGTAGAAACGCCAAAATGGGGTGTTACATTTTTCCCATGACTATGAAAGACCATCGAAAATGGACTGAATGAGATCATCATCATCGACCGTCACACCAATTCTCATTAGTTGGTATCTTACTTGAGAGATATTTGTGAAGAAGGAAGCCACAACTTTATCCTTTTCCATCTTCATATTTTGGAGCTTGTTCTTAATTTCTCTCTTTGGACTGGAACCTTCTTCTCCTAAATATTTCTCAAAGTTTCAAAGCATTCCTTTGCAGTCTTCAATGGAGCGATTATAGGCATCAAGTTGTCTTTCACGGAATTATAAATGATTCTCTTTGATTTGGATTGATTCTTCTTGAAGGTAATACAACCTGCATTAGAAGTAGGCTCTTCAATAACAATGGATACATATCCATCCAAATCATGCTCTTCTAGGATATTCAAGTTCCTATCTTTCCAAGTATTGATGTTCGAAGTTCGTTCAGGATGGTCTTCCGGCCTTACTGATATTTAAGCCATAATTCTTCTAGTACTGTGCACACTAAGGATATACGCAAGCTAAATATTCATTGTTGAACTTATCTCTTTCATGCCCTGATCTTTGATACCATGTTAATTTTTTATATTTAATTTGGAAATGCATTAGTACTTGAAATGGAATAACAATCACCACATAAGCAATCACATTCGACACATGAATTTACCCAAGGGAAACCCTCTATGACTTGAGGGAGAAAAATCCAGAAAAAAACTTCTTTACTATATCGATAGATACTAGAGAATATCTTTTACATCAAGCATCCCCGATGCAATTATAGAGCAAGAGAAATATAAAGAAGAGAGACTCAGAATAGTATCCTGCACAAAGAGAATCACATTGCATTCAATGGAAAAGATAATTTGCTTCACATTCAATTCATCAATCCTGTACAACATATTTATATATTCTTCACATGCATCATCTTCTATTTTTATCTTCTGACTTCATGATGAACTCAGCCTCCATCTGTATGTATCAATCTTGCATGAAAAAGAGCACCCCACTTCTCATGTAGTGCATTAACTCATTGAACTGAGTCTCAGTATGAACTCGCCCCTTAACTGAAATATTGCCCACTTAGTTACGTGGCTAAGTTAAGTGTTTTCATGCAAGTGTCGCAACTCAAGTGTCATCTTTTAGTTTAACATAAGTGTTGTCTTTTAATTTAACATAAGTTTCATCATGCCATAACACTTAGTTAACTAGATCTTCTTTTTTATCACTTAGTTAACTCTCTTAACTGATTATTTCTTGTTAACATCAATGTAGTGATCAATTGGAATTCTCCTTTGATTTACCGAAGTCTTCACTGAAGTTTAACAATTTGAATTCGAACGCTCTCATACATTATCACATCTTACCTTTATCTCTTTCCCTATTTGCATGGTCCACATGTGCTAGCTTAATTATCATATCAAATATACTAACTATATTTTCCCAATGATGTGATCATATTGTCCTACTATTGTTCCAAGTGTTTATATCCAAAAGTAATTCACTCTAGATGTGGCCAGTCTTTAAAGGAGACTTAATATCTCAACCATGGTTAGTAGTACATCACACACCATACATGCCTCGACAAGAAAAACATAACCTCAACGCATGAGGCACCACCTCAACACATGGGGATTGTTTTTGACACAAAAGACCCTATCCTTGACTAGCAACTCTGTACAACATCATCTCTTTGACAAACAAATCACTTTCCTCAACAGATGAAGCTTAACCATTCTTGAGTCCAACAAAAGATTATTTTCTAACTTTCTTGATTCCAACTCAGGATCCTATAAGGAACTACCTTGACACATGAGGCTCAATATTGACACACAAGATTGACCTAGAGAATGAATCATGATGTTGTAACTTTAACAATGTTTAGAAAGAAAATAAATGTAAATTTCCTAGAAAGACCTAATGTCCTTCCTCTGAAATGTAATTGGGCCTTCCAAAATCACAACTGATGGTGATGATGGGATCCACACACCAATTGACTAGTGAAAGTAACACAGATCTATTTCTACCAGAAATGGGACCAATGTCCCAATTGAGAAGACTTGGAATCACCTCCCAACAACAATAGATGACTCCAAGAGTCAACTGCACCCACAATTTTTCCTTGGCGATTTCCTATGTTAGGCCACTAAGATACCTTGCATCAAGTGTGAATCAGTGGTTCATCCTGCAGGTTATAGTGTCATCTCCCTACAATAAGCTGAGTGACTCATAGGGGAGAGAAAGGAGACTATACCTTGGCTTTATCCTCCTTGGACATGCTGCACTTCTGATCCAGGTTTTCTTTGAACACTCACTTATAGAAGGATTTTCATGGTACCCTATAAGTCAACAATCCTATGTTTCAAAATATTGTTAATGAAACTAGATTGGTGGGCATTAAGGGATGCCTCGCCCAATCAATCCTACCTAACTAAAATGCTGTTTTGTGACCTCCTATGGAGGATTTTAGTTGGTTGTAAATTTACAGAGTTTACTTTAAGGATCTACTTTTGATTAAGGTGTGCAAGGGAGGTATTTCACACTTATTCTCCTTTCTGATTCACCAAGCTCGGAAAAAGTGCGAGATGAAGATCATACTAGGATTAAAAGAGTTTTTCGGTCCCTCAGTGTGTGCTAGTGGTGAAAACACATGTGAGGTAAGCAAATTGATTGTTGCAATCTAACTAGAAGAGTGTAAAGTAAATACAATTGGAGATCAACTTTTAACTCTAAAAGACGCTAAGGTGCTTTGCAAAAAAAGAGCTAATGAAGTAAAAGTGTGCGATGGAGGTATTCTACACTTCTCACCCCGTTCTGATTCACCAAGCTCACAAGAAGTGTGAGGTGAAGATCATACTTTGGGAGACAAGAGTCTTTAGGTCCTTGCTTGTGTGTAAAAAGTGTATTCTACACAACCTTTGATCCTAAAAACATGTCAAGTAAACATAAACAAAAATAAGCTTTGAATACTAGTGAAAACAATGAGGCCCATTAAAAGCCTCCAGGTTGGTTATCTAAGTAAGTTTTGATATATGTTGACTTTTTAATCCTTAATCTTGGTCTAAGTGGGATAATTACTATATAATTAATGAAAACTATTGCAAGTTGGATTATTCTAGTTCATTAGTGAGCATCCATTGGGGTTGCAAGATTGTTGCATGTAGATTAAAAGACAATGAAATGGTTGTAGAACTGGAAACTATCACTCTGTTGCACAATAATAGTGCGGGAAGTACACAGAAAAGGTGTGTGGGTTAAAAAGAAGAATACCACGTGGGTGGTGAACTGCTTATATGCGCAGGTAGTACGACTGTTGAAGGCATTTCTGCGCATGTAGTGTAGCTGAGACACCAAGATCCAAACTACTGTGTAACAAAATTAGTGTGGCCGACACCGGGGAAAATTCTAGAGTTGGAGGTTGTAAACCTGATCTCTTGCAAATGATAGGAACACAGAATTAATCACTTACCATAAAACAACCTAGTTTAAAAGAAATAAAGCAAAATAAATGGAGTCATCATTAGAATTGTTGTGGAACAAATTGCAGAGGGGTGCATCCTTCCACTTGGTAAGGGGCAAAGACTTGTAGGATGCAGTAAGGGCTCAGTCCTTGGTGCCCCTGGTGGGGTGAGTGTGCTCTCCAAATGGTCTTGCAAGTGGTCCTTAGTGGAACTTTAAATAAAGAAATAAAACTAGACAAAATAGAACAAAGACAATGGGGGAAAGATGCAAACAACAACAACCAAATCTATGCAAAACCACTTTGTATTGCCCAATGGTCAAACACGTACAACACCTAGGACGTGTAGGATTCAAGTGAAACTAACAATATCCGTTAGGGAGGTCCTTCTTGTCCAAAATAAACACTAAGTGGGTTGAGAGAAAAATGGAGAGAAACTCTTGTTCCTTGGAGGAAGGAGGCAAGTGACCTTTGGAATGCTTTCAAATGTGGGAATACATGAGCTATGAAGGAGATTTAGCATAAATCTAGTAGCATAACTTTGCTAATTTTTATCTCTATAAGAGGCATGCTCATAGATTCCTTTTATAGGCCAAGATATGGTCAAGAAACGACTAATTAAAATGTGAATGACAACACCTCATAAGTGGTTCCAAGTACACAAATGGGGATATTTAATTCCACAAGAAGTGTAAGGAGTCCAAATTCGAATTGTGGAGGTGGTTAGCCATTGATGAGACTTCAATTCCACTACTAGTGGGTGATATTTTATGGTCACGTGGATATCGAAGAAATTTTCACGCGATGGTCGCGTGGGCTCTAGACTAGTAACATGCGCTATAACACAAGTTAATGAGGGTTCAGCTACGCGACCCCTTAATTTTACTGTTCTTCGAAACTTTTGGACTCATGTTGGATTTTAGATTTGTTGAGGATGCCTTTGGTGAGTTGCATTTTAGATGTTGATGATGCCTAAGTATAGCCAAAATGTCGCATGTGTGCAAGATTTAGGCATTAACAAGTATCCTTCAATTCTCTTTGATCGTTACATTCACCTTCGACTGTTTTTTCATTTTATATTCATTACACTGTTATGCATGGAGCCCTTATTTTTTTATTATCTTAATTTCTGCAACACTAGGCTCAGTATCAACAACGGAGAACGTGTGGGTTCAAAAGCAACAAGGGAGGATGTGAATATCAATGAATTTATAAAAGACTCGTGCAATGTGAGTCAGTCAGTATTCAAAGCTTTGCATTTGGATGGGTTATTTAATTAAGCTAGCAAGGTTGGAAGGAAAACTGGCTCGGTGAATCTACTATGGATTCGGTGACATGATAGTGAAGAGATGGCACAATCACTAGAAAGACTATACCTATGTCTATATTTGTTGTTAGGATTATAGAATGAAGAAATTTTATGTTGCCGATATGTTGTTTTAGTGTAGTCTATGCAATAAGGGATTGTTGTTTCCAAACATTGGCTTTCATAATACTTATGTTGAGTAATCTTTTATATTATGTGTTGAAATTTAATTGAGGTTTAACGGTAGGATTTGAGGTAAAAAAAAATTCTGAATAAATCAATGTACTCTTTTCATTTTTCCCTGAAAATCCCATTAATTCATCGATGGTTCACACTTCATGAATGTAATCTTTTCATTTTAATGAGCACACAAGTTGGATGCTTTATTTTTAAAGGCATGCAATATTAACCTCATTGACCAGTAGAGCCTAAAAATCATGAACATGGAGTGAGATGTATAAGGTGACTAGATAATTATTTTGGCTTTTAAAATATTTTAACGTTCCTGAAACTTAATGAAGAAGGTTTTATTTATAATGTTTTTAATCATATTATTAATATTAAAAATTTCATTATTATTAAGGAGTTATACATATGTAATTTTCTTAATTTTTTTAGCAAAATAGTTATTATCTAGTTTTTGTTTATATTAAACAAATAAATATTCATAATTTTATGCAAACTATATATATATTGGTCACAAATTAAGTGGTTTTGCTAATAAGATATATGCTAGTAAATGGAAGATAAAACAATAACACTCCTCAATAGCAAGGTCAACACACAAATTGTAACTAGATTATTATTCTCACAACCATAGCACTTTCCTCTACAATCAAATCTTCTCCTTATGAGTACTTCTCCATAATCACATGTCTCATTTCTCACACTCAATATCATTTGTCCATACATCAAACAAACCCAATATCACCTTAACTGCAACACTTATACCATATAAATGGTGGTTTTTTCCTCCAGTCGCTTCTCAAATGATGACCAAGACAAAATTCCGGCCTCTCTCCACACAGAACAAGACCCTTTAACTTCCTTTATGGCTACGCTTTACACAAGCAACAAACTTCACTTTTCTAATTGATGGCCACTATATTGACAGTGGTGTTTGTAGCTCCATATTACATGACCTTTCTACAACATTCTCTCCCAGCAAGTGTTTCTAATATTTTTACCAATCTTACATGACCTTTCCATAACAATATCTCCCAGCAAGTATTTATATTTCATTTATGTGCCATTGGATTCATGTCATTCTCATCTCTAGTTCGTGGTTCACCACACCAATGGATCTATATTTTTAGAAGCAATCAATCACCAACGGTGTTCTCTCTCTCCTCCATGTAATGGCTCCTCCAATAGTAATCCATGAGTGCAATACTTTAGAGTCACAACTATCAAACAAAATAACAACACCCTTTTCATTGTCTTGACATTGAACCTTTATGTATCCACCTCTCATCTGCATGGCATTTAATTCTTCATATTTCAAAATCTATTATTGTGGATCACCAATAGTCATTTATTCATGCCAGGGACACAACATCCTTTCACAATGCTACAATAGACAATGAATTCACCTTTTAGTTACTATTGCAAGCTATCTGAACAACAATCATGTTTAGAGGGAAAATATTTCTTTATGAATAGATGTCTTGATCCCAGTCGACTTTTTTGTTTCTGGATGGTCTTGCATGCCCTCACAAACTCGTGATCCACACACATAAAATGTAACAATATAACACAACCGGAACATATTACGTATGATAGGAAAAAATTATGCACCAATGGTCTTTTATAGACTCTAACAATGACCCGATTGTAATTCACCTTGACCACAAATATGACTAAATCAACTCCTCAATTACAGTCTGAAGCTAGTGATATCTTCACTTACTCACGAAATGGCGTTCAACTTATGACTTGATTCTTCTTCTCTTCCCAGGAATTCAAGGGATCCTCCTCAACATCAATTTATGTGGCTCCTCTATAGTTGTTCCTTGTGTGTCTCGGCTTCTTGTGACTATTCATTTGGAAATGTAGGGAATCCCCTCCAAGCATCCCTTTCACAATCAATGCACCGTCAACAACAGATGCAACAACTTACAAGAATCTCCATTTTCTCTTCGTCCGTGAATCCTAGACAATGACTACAACAAACAACAACAAAGTGTTGGTCATTATGCTCATTTCTCCTTCTTCACATGAAAATTAGATAGCACGAATCACCACTGCAACTATAGAAATGATACGGAAAGGAAAAAAGTAGGTATATCAATGAGTTATCTCTTCTCTCACATGGTCAATCCCACACGCAATAATTCCCTTGTAGGGGAATCTTCTTAACAACTCAACCACTGTTATAGTAAGTGTAGCTACATGACAACTTCTTCATAGAAAACCTCCCATGCTGCACTCTTTCTGAAGGTTGGAGGCAGAAATAAAACAAAGATAATGTGGAATGAGCTACGGCTCTTCAATCTTTATTCATAAACGGAGATCAACTGATGTAATACAAACAATAATGTAATATGTATTTAAACACTTATGGAAAACCCTAAAAACTCTAACCTAGCTTTTGCATGCATGGAAAGCATGTTGTTGCATTTATTAACTGAACTTCTAAATAGTAACTCAAGTAAAAGATAAAGCTAACTGAAGTAATTACTATTTCTAACACTCCCTCTTAATTACTACTGCTGACTACTGCAGCTTTTACAATGCCTAAATTATTTCTATGAATTTCAAAAATGTCTTTTGCTAATGGCTTTGTGAATATGTCAGCCAATTGGTCAATCGATTTACAATGCTCAACACGAACTTCACCATTGTTCACAAACTCTCTTATGAAGTGATATCTAGTATCAATGTGCTTGCTTTTCTGGTGAAAAACATGGTTCTTGGATAGAGCGATTGCTGAGCTGTTGTCACAATAAACTGTGGTTGGTCCTTCTTGTTTCTGTTGAAGACCTTCTAAAACTCTGCGTAACCAGACTGCTTGACATGCCGTTGATGTCGCTGCTACATACTCTGCTTCTGCCGATGAAAGTGTCACAATGGGTTGCTTCTTGGATGCCCATGAAATCACCCCTGAACCAAGATGAAAAACATGACCAGAAGTGCTCTTCGTGTCATCCAAACTTCCTGCAAAATCACTATCAGTGAAACCTGTCAAAACATCATACTCCGTGCTTGAGTATAAAATTCCATAGCTTGATGTCCCTACAACATATCGTAAGATCCTTTTTCCAACTTGCCAATGCGAGTCTTTGGGAGACTCCATGAACCTTGAAATCAAGCTGACAGCAAACATAATATCAGGTCTCGTAGCTGTGAGGTACATGAGACTTCCTACAGGTCTCTTATATAATGTTGGATCTACATTGGCACTGCAATCTTCTTTGCTCAACATAGTACCTGCTGCCACTGGTGTAGGTGTTGTTTTGCAATTAAGCATTCTGAATCGCTTAAGAACTTCATTAGCATATTTATTTTGAGAGATAAATATACCCTTTTCTGACTATTCTACTTCTAGGCCAAGAAAGAACCTCATCAATCCAAGGTCTGTCATCTCAAGCTCTTTCTTCATAGCTGCCTTGAACTCATCTACTGAGAGGTCACCTGGAAAAATCATATCATCAACATACAAACAAACTATTAAAATATGTCCTTGTTGATTTACCTTTGTGTAAAGTGTTGGTTCGTTGCTGCTTCTGCTAAAACCATTTTTGATCAGATAAGAATCAATTCTGCTATACCAAGCTCTTGGAGCTTGCTTGAGCCCATATAGAGCTTTCTTTAGCTTGTAAACTTTGTCTTCATGTTCTTTTATTTCATACCCATGTGGCTACTCCACATAAATTTCTTCTTCAAGAATTCCATTCAAGAATGCCGACTTGACATCTATCTGATACACTTTCCATTTATTCTGTGCTGCAATTGCTAGGAATGCTCTTACTATGTCCAATATTTCCACTGGTGCAAAAGTTTCTCCAAAATCAATTCCTGGTTGTTGCGAGAAACCCTTTGCTACTAACCTTTCCTTGTACCTATCAATCTCACCTTTTTTATTGAGTTTGGTTTTATGAACCCACTTCACACCAATGGGTTTCTTATTCTTTGGCAGGTCAACTAGATCCCATGTATCATTTCTCTCAATGGAATCTATCTCTTCGTCCATAGCATTTACCCAATGCTCTTGTTTTACAGCCTCTTAATAAAACACAGGTTCACTAGCAATAAAAACATAATTGGTATTTGCATCCAATTCATCATAAATATCTCTCAATCTTCTAGTCTTTTTATTACTGTGATCAGATTCATTACCTCACTGCGGACTTGATGATTCACCTGGAACTGAGTTTCTAGGTGTTCTTTCTCGAGTATTTGCTACTGGATCTTGTTGTCCAATCAGCTCCTCATCTTCTCCATCTTCTAGTTGGGGTATTGCAGCTCCCATACCCTTGTCTATGGTTCCATTCCATGACTCTTCCTCCTTGAACAAAACATATCTGCTGAGAATAAGCTTTTTGGTAATAGGGTTATACAGCTTGTAGGCTTTAGTTTGTTCACCGTATCCAATAAATATACATTTCTCACTCCTGTCGTCTAGCTTTTTCCTTAGCTGTTTAGGAACATGAGCATAAGCAACACAACCAAATACTCTGAAATGCGAAACATTACAAGTCATACCTGACCATGCTTTCTATGGTACTCTATTCTTCACAATTTTGGTGGGAGATCTGTTCATCACATGAATAGCACAAGCCACTGCGTCTCCCCAAAATTAATGGGACACATTTCTTCCTTTCAGCATGCTCCTTGCCATATTCATGATGGTTATGTTCTTGCGTTCTGCAATACCATTCTGTTGAGGAGTATATCTTGTAGTGAATTGCCTCTTGATTCCATGATGCTTGCTGTAATCATGAAATTCCTTTAATTCATACTCTCCCCCTCCATCAAATCTCAATACTTTGAGTTGATAACCACTCTGTTTTTCAACCAAAGCCCTAAATTCCTTGAACTTCCAAAATTTTCAGCCTTCTGACGAAGCAAATACACCCATGTGTTTCTACTGAAATCATCAATAAATGTAAGGAAATAATAGCTTCCACCAATCGATTGAGTTTGCATTGGTCCAACTAGATCAATATGAATAAGTTCTAAAGGTTCAAGTGCCCTTCGAGACATACCTTTAGGAAAGCTATCCTTGTGCTGCTTTGCAATGATGCAACACTCACAACTGCTTTCTGGCTCCTTCATAGGGGGAAATCCCTTTACCATCTCTTTCTGCTGCAAAAACTTGAGACCACCAAAGTGAAGATGTCCATATCTAAAATGCCATAACCAATCATCATCCATGCAAGTGGCTTTTTGAGCAAAAGAGGTTACCTTGCTGCTGCAATTCATGATTAGTGGATACATCCTATTCCTATTCACTTGTATTTTGATCATCAAATGTCGATTTAGGTCATAAATTTCACAGTCTGATCCATCAAAGACAAGTTTGTACTTCTTTTCAGTGAGTTTCCCAATGCTAAGCAAATTATGCTTCAATCCTGGAGCATAATAGACATTTGAGATTGTCTTTTGTTGGCCTTGTTTGGTCAGGATGTTGACCACTCCTTTTCCAAGAACTGGAACCACCTCATCCGTGCCAACTTTGACCTCTGTCCTCACTGATTCATTTAGGTCTGCAATTAGACCTCTGTCACCTGTCATATGGTTACTGCAGCCACTATCTAAAAGCCAAAGTCCCTTTGTGCTTTCGTGTGTAGCATGACATGTAAGAAATAACATATCATCTTTATCCTCAGAGGTATTAGTCACATTAGCATTATGATTTGCTTGATTAGCCTTTTTCTTTTTGCATTCATGAGCATAATGCCCAAATTTATTGCAATAATAAGACTGAATATTAGATTTATCTGACCTTTTTTTGTCGCAGTTTCCGCCTTCATGGTTATGGTGGTGATCTCGATCTCCATTGCCATTACTTCGGCCACTTCTGCATCGTCCTCTTGATCCTCCTCTGCTTCTTGAGAATGAGACATGTGCTTTGAAAGCATTCTCTTGAGAGGATTCTTCATTCCTGTTGAGTCTGGATTCGAATGAAAGTAAAGATCTGGTCAACTCGTCTATAGAGAGAGTACTCAGATCTTTTGCTTCTTCAATTGCTGAAACTTTCGACTCAAATTTGTGGGGTCGGGATTTCAAAACCCTTTTAACCACCCTTTGATCTCCAATCTTTTCACCATAGATATTCAGCTGATTAACAATCCCCATGACTTTGGTCATGAAAGAGTCTACAAAGTCTAATTCTTTCATCTTCATATCTTCAAAGTCTCTTCTTAGGTTTTGGAGTGTTGCTGTTTGAACCTTACTAGCACCTTGATAACTAGTCGCCAAGGTATCCCATGCTGCTTTGGCATGTAAAGATGCTGATATATTTGGAAATACGTTGTTATCCAAAGCGTTCATTATGAGATGCAGTGCCTTTGCATCCTTCTTCCTGTGCGCTCACAGGACATCCTTCTCTGCGTTTGAAAGGGCTTGAAAAGCTGCATCATCTGCAGGTTCGGAATAGCCATACACGACATATTCCCATGCATCTTCTGACCTGAGATAAACCTCCATCCTCGTGGCCCAGACATCATAGTCCTTTTTCCCTGTAAGAGGAGAAATCTGAGATTGATTTCTACTAGAAGCCATAGACGCTGCGGTGTCTTTCACTGGCTCTATTCAAAATAATCTCCCTTCCTCTTTTTTTAAAAAACAAATAATAATTCTCCCTCTTAGACAAGATTTGAAAAATATCTTCAAAATCTTTTTCTCTTGTAAAAAGAAAAAATTCTTACTCAATAACTGCGTGAAAGTCAAAAAACAATCACATAAAGTAAAAACCTTTTTGCACTTGTCCAAAAATGCTGCCTTGTTCCAATTACCGCTCTTTGTCCTAGGGAGAGGCCGCGGTGAAATCTCAAATTTTTACCTCGTATCTCCCCAAACTACCGCGCTTTAGACTATACTGTGGGCGTGATAGTTCCTAAAGTACCACTCTGTGGACTATAGGGAGGGCACGGTACTCCAAATTTTTTTTATTTTTTTTAATAATTTCTCCAAAAAACTTCTATGAAAATTCTTCAAAAAAAAAAAACTTACAAATTCTTCAAAGCTACGGCTTTGGCTTCTCCGGAAATTGATGCTACCAATTTGATCTTCTCCTATGCTCTGATACCAAACTGAAGGTTGGAGGCAGAAATAAAACAAAGATAATGCGGAATGAGCTACGGCTCTTCAATCTTTATTCATAAATGGAGATCAACTGATGTAATACAAACAATAATGTAATGTGTATTTAAACACTTATGGAAAACCCTAAAAACTCTAACCTAGCTTTTGCATGCATGCAAAGCATGCTGTTGCATTTATTAACTGAACTTCTAAATAGTAACTCAAGTAAAAGCTAAAGCTAACTGAAGTAATTACTATTTCTAACACTTTCCACTTCTGTGTGGCAGCTCCTTCACGACCTATCAAATACAAGTGAAGGTAAATCCTCACGTCCTTTAGGCGATTGCACTATTGGTTCCTATAGAGTTCTTCAATGACGAATAGATTGCAATAGCTACTGATGGGAATCAATCTTTCCAACCAATTTTTTTAGGGCAACAAGCCTCTTTCTACAACGTGGCGATCTTGATTCATATGATCAGTGCCTCACAAAATAGACAATAGAAATATAGTGGATGCCTTCTCTCTGATTTTTATGAGTTCATGCTCCTTATGCCACTTGTGAAATTATAAATCACAGCAAATCATAGAGCTAAGTATACCTCATAGAGAAAGAGTGAGCAGATAAATTGAGTTACAGTGAAAATTGCAATAAAAAATAGCAGACAATTAATCATGCATGAGAACTCAGATAGGAACATAACAATGTCACATGATCCAATAATCAGTATAGTCAACAATGATGTTAAAATGGAGAGAATTCGAATCACTTGGGAGAATTCGAGTCTCAGTGTGTCTAGCATAGGGATTTCCACCACTGGAGTGCTCCAAAAGACCCAAAATCAATTCAACTAAACCTAAACTCAGTTAACTGAAGACACAATTAGTTAACTGATTAAGGAGGGAAAATTAGTGAGTCTATCATGCAAATCAATCAAAAAGGGGTGCATGAGGCCACAATCAGTGGAAATCGTAGCATAAATCCCCCACAAGAGTCATCTAACGCAGGTGGACTGAACTGGAACACTGAGTAGGATCCTAAAATATAGGGAACTAACTTAATGATGCATGTAGGGTGCATTACGTGATATATGGATTCTAGATAACATCTACTCACCACTAAGGTGTAAATGACATCATCAACTACTAGGAAAAAATAAATAATGCTAGGTAGGACAAGAATGGAGTATTAATGATCCTAAAACCCCCCATTAATCCAAACTTGTGCATCCCAAGCCCTGGTTACTAATACCAAAGTTCACCCATAAAATCAAATAAATGATGAAAATAAAACAACACTCCATGAACCAAGTAAATGGGGAAAACCTCATGGGAATCCCCCCCTCAAAATAGGATAGCATGTAGCTCAAACATCTTTTACACCAAGTAAAGATCTGAGATAAAAAAATCTTTTTTGAGTGAAAAGCTCAGCGAATATGTTTGCAATCATCTCCTCTGTAGGACAATAATGCAGTGAGATGGTCCTATTGTGCACCAGTACCTAATGTAGTGCATGTGAACCTCAATATGTTTGGTCCTTTGCTTCTGAACTAAGTCACTAGAGATCTTGATGGCACTTTGATTATCACAAAAAATGTCTACTAAAGGAGAAGTGTAAATGCCAAACTTAGTCAAGATCCCATGCAACCAAACTACTTGGATAGCTGCATTCACAACCCCTCTGTACCCTACCTCTGCTGAAGAAAGTGTGAGTCTTTCTTGCTTCTTTCTTGACCAACAGATTGGTCATGATCCAAACATGAATAGGTACCCTGAAGTAGAATTCCAATCAGTATTGTCTCCTTCCGAGTTCGAGTCAGTAAAACCAACTAGATCCAGTTGAGAACTAGCAGAATAATGTATACCAAACTCTCTCGTACCTTGCACATAGTGCAAGATCCTCTTGGCTGACTTCTAATGTAGCTCATGTGGCTCTTTCATGTACCTAGCCACAACACCAACAACATATGCTAGACCTGGTCTTGAATGTGTCAAATACAACAAGCTACCAATCAGTTGCCTGTAAAGAGTGCTATCAACCAAGGGAGTGGAACCACCTTCTTCCAATCTAATTATAGATAGGAAGGGGAAAGATGTGGCTTTGAAATCATCCATATGAAACTTCGTTAGTAAATCAAATGCATACCTTGACTGTGAAATCATGATCCCTCAATCATTTTGAGTTACTTCAAGACCAATGAATTGTTTTAACAGTCCTAGATCTGTCATAGTGAATGCTTTGTTCAAGGAATACTTGATGTGCTTCAACCTAGTAGAAAATCCATTGGTGATGAGCAAGTCATCCAAATACAAAACAATCAACAGTAGACATCCTCCCTTCTATTGCATGTAAACATTGCAATTAGATAATTTGCATCTTTCAAACTTTAGTGACCGTAAGAAGGAATCCCTCTTTTCATACCATGCCCTTGGGGCTTGCTTGAGCCCATATAGTGATCTCCTCAGTTTACATATCAAGGAAGGATCATTAGTGTACCCCTTAGGGTATTTCATGTAGATCTATTCTTCTAAGTCACCATGCAAGAAGGCACTCTTTACATCCAGGGGATGTACCTCCCATGCAATCGAAGCTGCAATGGTAAAAAAAACCCTTACTGAATCCATTCTTGCTACAGGAGCGAATGTCTCATTGTAGTCCAAACCTTGAACTTGTGATTACCCCTTTGCAACCAACCGAGCCTTGTACTTGGTTGTAGATCCATTAGATGCAAGATTTGTTTTGTATATCCATTTGCATTAAACTAGTTTCCTCACTGGGGGAAGAGGGACAAGATCCCATGTCTGATTGTTCTGTAGTAAATCATGTTCTTCATCCCTGGTTGCTTGTCATATCGAATCATGCAAAGCCTCTCTCTAAGACTGTGGATCAGACCCCACCATCATGAAGCACCTCTTAGGGAGAAGTGGATCTGTATGGAAAAGTGCAATGTTAGCATCGTGTTATTGATATCTTGTTCTTTTGTAGTCAGATGGATATCCAATAATGTCCCGAGTTTCCTCAATAATATTTTGAGGCCATTTAGGATTTGGATTGGGAGTAGGTGCTGGATCTGGATCTGGATCTGACAGATATTCATGCTCAATGTCTAGATCTGAATCATATTGATGTTCTTATTCAAAATCTAAATGTGGATCACCTGTAGAAACATCATTAGGAGCAAATGGAGGAGGTAGATCGGTTATACCTTCTTCTTTAATTGGTTGTACATCATGCAATGGATCCTCACTGAACTGAGCACTTCTTTCAATGAAGCATCTCTTGGTTGCAATCTCCATCATCTTGTAAGCCTTTAAATCTTTTTAATATCCAATAAGGATGCATTTGCTACTTTGAGGTTGAAATGATTTCCTCTTGTCGGAGGGGATTATGGCCCATGCCTTGGATCCAAAAACCCTGAGATGAGAGACATCAGGTTTGTGTCCCTTCAATGTTTTTAATGGAGTTACCCCGTAAATAGATTTGTGGGGTAGCATATCCTGAATGTATGTGGTGTGTTCACTGCTTCTTCCTAGATCTCTTGCTTCAAACAAGCAGGTAGCCATCTCTTTCAATAACCTATTATTCCTCTCTGCTACACCATTTTTCTATGGTGTGTATGGGACATAATGTTTCATTTGAATATCTTCGAAAGCACACAGCTTCTGCAAATCCTGCTTGATGCACTCCCCTCCATTATCTGATTTGAGTGCCTTGATCTTCCTTCCAGCAGTGTTCTCAACTAAGGATTTGAAAATTTTGAAGCTTTCAAACACCTCAGATTTTTGTTTGAGAAAGTAGATCCAGCAGAACCTAGAGTAGTATCAATGAAGTCAGAAGGTATTTGGATCCATTCATTGAGGTAGTGGGCATTGGTCCTGAAACATCACTATGAATCAGATCTAGGATGGAGGAAGTTTTGTTTTCCTTCCCAACATCATACTTTCGCTTTGGGTGCTTCCCTACCAAGCAGTCTTTGCAGATTCTTGGAGAGAAATTTATGTTCGGAAAACCTTCAACCATATCTTCCTTGTGTTACTGTTGCTACTGCTACACTGAAAAACTTTCAATAACTTGCAAAAAATCTCAAGTTTGGAGATAGACTACTAATGAGCACTTCTTTAGGACAATAGGTACATTTTTCTAGATCCTTCACACCGGGTTAGACCTCAAAGGATTTCTCCAATGAATTCAATGCAATGGCACCAGGATTTGTTGTGGAAATCTAGAGGCTTCTGGTGCACTACTAAAATAAGCTTCTCAAGCTACGCTTACTGAGATTTGATACCATGTGAAATTCTAAATTACATAAAATCATGTAACTGAGTATACCTCACAAAGAAAGAAAGAGTAGAGAAATTGAGTTACAATGAAAATTGCAGTAAAAAATAGAAGATAATTAATCATGCATGGGAACTCATATAGGAACAGGACAATGTCACATGATCCAATAATCAGTATAGTAAACAATGATGCTACAATGGAGAGAATTCAAATCACTTGGGAGAATTCGAGTCTTAGCATGTCTAGCATAAGGATTATCACCACTAGTGACGCAAGGAGCCTTATACGCTAAGGTTCTTGCTTAACAATACACACAACACACATGTTCACATAGACAACATGCAAACAACACGCTAGAAGCTGGATTATATTACTTCTCTAAAATGGTTACAATGCAAACTGTAACAAAATAACTAACTATTGTCGGCCTTAGCCAAATATAATACAGAAGTAACTGTGTGCTCTCTCAGTGTGTCGACCTCACCCTCTCCTGGTTCACTGCTGAACTCTGATCTATGGCTCGATCTATCTGATTCGAAAGTTGTGTAGTTGTTCTCTCTAGTATACCAATCTTCTCTCCTAACTCTGCTCTGCGGAATCTCTGTTGATTCAACTGATTCCATTCGGTTTTGGTGCACGAGTCTTCTACTCTACTACTGGGGTTCCCGATGTCCACTCCAATACCGAAGACACGCATCCTCCTGTCCACCGATATCCCTGATCCTGCATACCTACAGTTGTCAGCACCCTTGAGATGCTGCACAACCTCATCTACCTGCAATAACTGTCATTAACTTCCTTAGCAACCCTGAACTTTGCCAAGTACTCTGCTTGACTTCTATACGTCCTTATGACATGCTACAGTAACCATCACGTCGACGATACTGCCTATCAGCTTTGACTCATCTGTCGGCTTCCTTCACAACCCAAGGCTTTACCAGTCCGCCCCTTCCTCCTCGCTTGGATCATGCCCAAAACTTGTCGAAGTCAGAGTTCGACGTGTGTCGACCTGTCAACGCCTTTTCCCTTGACCTGTCAACTGTCGATCTCCACATGTTGGGTTTTTAAGTTCTCCTTTCTAGCAGACCCGGGCTTGCGGTAATCTTTTAGACCAACAGAACCCCTTAGCTCACTAGCCCTTTCGGCAACAGGTCGCAGAGGCAACCTGAAGTCTCACCCGAAGTGATTCTAATGGGAGGCAGAAGACTCAAGTGTCCTCAGCCAAGTTCCGAGGCATCCAGGGTGCTTAAACCCACCTTAACCCCTTTCACGGGAGCTGTCTATCTCATTCCATTACTCCGGCTATGCCTCTGTCTTATCGCATTACGCAGGGGATGCGATAAGTCCTCCCCCTATGTGAAACCGTCTAGCGATACCTAAGATATCGTAGGCGCGATATCTTCCCCTTCTAGTTCCTGCGGTAAGTGAACTTTGACCACTTCCTGGATTAATAGGTGGTCTCCGCTATCCTTATCCTGGTACTGAAGTTAGCAACAACATTCAGTCTCCAAGCTTAACCCTCGCTAATGAAATTGACCCCTGATATCTCGCAACAACGTAACTAAGTAGAATATTACTTTGAGCAGTATCTAAGTAGACCATTCATGACTTACACTCAGTTCATACTCGCACATTATCCTCTGTTTAACAATTATCTAGTTGCTATGCGGGTAGCTATGATTATCACAATTATTATACATCATTCAGAAGTTAAACTGACGACCATGTAAATTACTTATAACAGAATGAGGCATTCATATATAACACGGACAAGTGAATGAGAGCGGCAGCTACACAAATACAATAGTGCGACTTAGATAAGCACGCTGTTACTCCCAGGGCGAGAACTACACCCAGGGGAGCTACGGTTCTTGTCTTCAACTCTGAAGAATAAACACAGTTCCGTTCCACTCTTTACAACAAGGGTCTTCTGGGAAACTCCACCTCAGTGGGAGCCCTTCTCTATAGACCTCTTTTCTCTTTCTCTCTTTTACAATGCACTCTCTTTCTCTCACAATCCCTGCGGATTGCACGATCTTTCAACAGGTTAGCCCTTGTTTTCTCAGGGATGTTCAGACTCTGCAACAACAAAAGGGATTGACTAGCCTCTACCTGATGTCTCTATCCCTATGTGGCCAACCCCTTATCATATAAACAGACTCCTATATATAGATGGCCCGAAGGTCTCATCGCAGTTACAAAACTGTGGGCCTTATCCCAACAGTGACTCAACCCTAACCACTTACAGTCAACTGGCTGTACTTCCATGGCCGCCTTCTGTCTCGTCACCGCTTCCTGCAGTCCTTAGTCTTTATTGCATCGGCCCGTCGCTTCTTCTTGGTTCAAGCAACGCTGACTGTAGTCCTTAGTCTTTATGAGGGTAGCTGAACCCTCTCTTCATCTTCGGCGCCTTTATTGCGGTGGTTGAGCTCTCCCTTCGGCCTCTTCTTTGTACCACCTGCTTGACTTTTCTGTACCTATCGCCGTGATTCCCGCCGGAATTTGCGCTACGGCGATATCTTTGTCTTACCGCCAAAATTGGTACTTTCTCTCCAAAATTAGTTATCCTTCCCAAAATTAGCAGCTTCCTAAATGCTGCGGAAGTTCTCTCCAACAACTCCCCCAACACTTACTTGTGGCTCGTCCCCGAGCCACTCGCAACAACAGCCTGATTCATCTGCCTAAGCTTATCCTTTGCTGCTCGTGAGATTGCTGTGAATTGTGCCTTAAGCGCTTTAATACTTTCATCCATGTGTGTTACTTCTTCCTGCGCTGTGCTGAGCAGCTCAGCAGTTACCAAGGAGTCCTCTGTGTCCTCAATGACTCCTTTACTTGAGGTGAAGCTTTTCACCTTTTGCTCTAGTTCGTCAACCAGATGTGCGACTTTGCTTTCATGCGGGCTAACTTCGTTAGCCAGGTTGATCTGCTGTTCTCTGTATTTCTGCACCTGCTGCTGAATTTGTGTGATTTCTCCTTTCTTTCTTATCTTCGCAAGAGCACTCAAGCCCTTGTACTCTTCTTTAGCTCTCGATATCGCATCTTCACAGTGCTTAATGTGCTGATCGAGCTCGGCTTTCTGTGGGAGCTCCTCTAGCTCCAGCCATGTTTTTGATGCATCTTCCAGGATAGCCTCTGCTGCTTCCACCCGACAGTGCATCTGTGTCTGTACAATTCTGAAAGCTTGCACTCGTGATTCTTGGATTTCCTCTGGAGTAGGTGGCTTATTTGCTTCAAGTGCAGCAATCCTTGCTTCGTATTCTTCCTCCATCTTTTTCTTCTCTTCATCTAGAGCCTTTGCTCTTTCCGCTATTTTTCTGATCTTTTGAGTTATTTCTAACTCAGGCCTGATATCGCACTGCGGAAGTTCTGCTGCAATATTCTTTAAAACAAGAGAGACATCCTGCTCTCGCTGAACATATTGCGTCAACTGGGCACTCTCTGTCTCATGCTGTGCAATGAGCTGCACATTGTCATTAGACAGCAAAACATTTTGCTCATATGTGACTTGTTCTCCGTGCCTCAGCTCCGTGCCTATCTACTGGAAAATTTCGTACAACTGGTCCACAGGTACTTCTGGTAGGTTCACCTCAAGAGGATGAACCATCTGCACTTCCATAGGTACAGGGAACTTGATACTTCCCTGCGGTATACGAACAATGTTCGTGCGGTCCCTTGCAATACTTTCTTCTCTGCTCTGTGGAGGGGGCTGCGAACTTTCTGCGACTGCAGTTGGAGCTGGCTGAATCTGCATGGAAGCAGTCTTCTCAGTTATTGCCTTCAGCTCTCGCAATTTCTTGTCAAGGCTGATGCGCATAAGATCCTGCGATGACTGAATCGCAGCGAATTTATCCCGCATCTTCTCCTGTATTCGGCTGGCGATGAGATCATACTCATCCTCTGTCATGATTGGTGCCTGCGGTTCGTCGGAAGTAACCGCCTTTGTTCTCTTCTTCTTTGCTCGCACCGGAGAAGGGCCTTCAATAGCCTTTCTCTTAGAACCTATTGGTTCTTTCTCTTTGTCTTTAGGATCTACCTCCTGAACATCTTCTGGGTCCTCAGCTGGGGGATCAGCTGGAACTATGCCAGAGGATAGATCATCATACATTTGTTTCATGTCCTCATCAAAACAATTCTTAATGGTATCTTCAACCTGCTGGATTTCCATGCGATATGGGCCGGGGGCCCATTCGTTATGTTTCCTAAATCCTTTGGGTCTGATGTAGGTTTTATCCCTGTCGACTTTAAATTCCAGCTTGGACTGATAAAGATCAACGACCGGCGAGTCGACACGCGGAATCGTTGCGACGGATTCAAGCAATAGCGTATAATATTCATGGAATACCATTGCGTTATTCTTGTGCTTCTCTGGGTGACTACTCGCCCAAAGATTTGAGTACCTCGACCCTCTGCACGCCCCTGGTGCCAGTTGTGGAAACTGCGAATTGGGCGGCTCTTTCCATCCAATGAAAGCCATAAGGATCAGCAGCCACGAGAAGTGGAAGCTGTGAAGTGGATCCTGCTGCGCCTGCGCACAGTCTTGAAAGAAACTATTCAGCAAAAATAAACTCCAGTTGTAAGGTTTACCTTTTATGACTTCGATCGCTAGGCGGATAACTGAGCCTGTGACCTCCTTCGGCCTCACCTTGAGGAGGAGTTTTCCGGCCAACAGACTAACAGTAAACCGCAAGGCGTCATCCTGTATTGAATTGACATCGTAGGCGCGACCGCCTCTTTGCAGCTTATACTCCGCAACCTGCTTGGTTGAGAGCCTGGTATCCTTTGTGGCGCCATCAATATTTATCTGTGGGTCGAAACCAGTCTTCGACAGACCGGTAATGCAGTGAATGAGGTCAACATTAACATCTATTCGGTTACCCAACCATAAGTAACCACCATGCACACATGACAGTAGCGTCCGCACCACAGCATTGACCTCCGGGCCCCGTCCAAAGTGTGGAATCTCCAGGAGGTTGAGCAGTCCCGACGGTGCTAAATGGCTTACATGGTCCATGGGGACGAACTCATCGCGCTGTGTCCTTGGGTTCCTCTGAATCGTCATATAACGATCGCGGCGGAATTGTGGGTGCAGCGTATAATCTCTCAGATTATAATCAGTAAACTTAACAGCATGCATATTCCCCCACAAGTTACCTTCTTCCTTCACTCGGTTATCCAGCGGTGGGAGTATGAGTTCATATTTAAAGTCTCTTGGAAGAACAATGGCTGGTGCATTTTCTATTCTTGGTGGGAAGTATATGGTAGTGACTGTAACTTCTTCCGGAAGTTCCTGCTCCGGTTCTTCTGACTCTGTTCTATTTGGGGTCTCGCTACGCTCCATATTAGCTAAGGTTCCTGGTGACTGGCATGTAGACGGAGAACCAGCAGCAATTTTCTTTCCTTTCTTCGCCACAACCGAAGTCATAGTGCACTCGATTCCACCCCTTTGGAATCTCTGCAACACGTCTTCGAGGGTCTCGTCTGGCGCGAGGGACCTTCCCCTATGGTACTCTGGACTTCCTATGATTGCTAATCTTAATGCAAATCAGAGTCTGCAACTGTTTCTGGTTTCCCTGCTCAGAACTCTGCTAAGAATACGCTTGGCTCGGCTCAACTGCGCTCAACTCTTTTGGTGAAAATGACCAAGTAGCCCCGTGCTTTGAATAGAACGTGTATTTATCATAAGGCGGAATTTCAAATGGCAACGGACCAGTAACTGGACCCGTTGGCGGCATTTAATGCATAGACAAGACAGCACCCCGCGCCCATTTATTGTAAACGTCGTTTGAAATTTCGCTGGGAAACTGTGCGCCGGAGTGGTGTCGCATCGGATTTTCCAAATCTAGAAGAATCGTCGTACTGCTGCCAAATCTTAGTACAACAGATACTTGTCAGCCGTGCAGTTAATGCTTGTCAGATGGCGAAGTGACTAGCCCTCTGATCAATTCAAAATTTGATATCGCATCAATCTGTTTTCTGTCCTCTGCGATAAGATATCGCATCGTCTAGAGATGGAAAGTGCCAAAAACTCGCCTCTTATCAAAATTATCGCAACCACCAGGAAAACTGGCTGCGACTTCTAACCTAAAGTATTTCCCGGTGTAGACTCCTTAGGGTGCGATGCTTCATTTCAACTACACTGAACATCTGCACCATTTGCTTCCTTTCTGGGCTAGGGCTAGGAGGTGGCATGGCCTTCGCGATACAGCTTAAGCCGACTGCCATTGATCAGGGTAGGAAGAAACTCCCCACTCATAGTACGAAGCTGTATAGCACCTCCATCTGTTATTTGCTGGATTTGATATGGTCCTAACCAATGAGTTTTGAATTTTCCAGGGAACTTTATAAACTTACTGTCATAAAGGAGTACCAAGTCTCCAAGCTGAAAGGTTTTGTTCTTGATATGCCTATCATGCCAAGCTTTTTCTCGTGCTTTCTGCACTTTTTGATGGAATCCTGCGATAAATCTGTCTTCCTCCAGATTGAGCAGCTGTGCCAATCTCTCCTCTAAAGTATCAGAATCAGCCATCTCTGTAAGCTGAGCAATCCTTAGACTGGGTAAGATGTATTCCATAGGCATAACAGCCTCTTGTCCATATACCAGGCTGAAAGGTGTGTGCCCTGTTAGTTTCTTACACGTGGTCCTGTAAGCCCATAATACAGCATTAACTCTGAGGTCCCAATCATCCCTTTGACTGTTACAAATCTTTGTAAGAGCATGTTCTAATATCTTATTGAAAGCCTCCACCGTACCATTTGCTTGAGGGTGGTAAGGTGTACTCTTATGGTGCTATATTTCAAATTCCTCTGTCAAGGCTTCTATGGTGCTATTCAAAAAATGTGTGCCTTGATCACTCATCAAAATCACTGGGCATCCAAATCTAGTGATGATATTTTCAAAAATAAATTGTGCTGCTGTAGCAGCGTCACAATTCCTGACTGGTTTTGCCTCAGCCCACCTGGTGAGGTATTCTGTTGCTGTAATTATATATCTCGCACCAGTTCGTTTTCCTGGGGGGTTAATAGGACCCACGAAGTCTATGGCCCACTTATCGAATGCGCGTAGCGTTATCTGTGGTCGCAACGGCATTTCATCTCTTCTGGAGGGCTTTCCTGTCCTTTGGCAGATATCGCATGATCTGCAAAACTCTTTACTGTCTTTATGTAATGTAGGCCACCATAGTCCGGCTGCTAGGATCTTCTGAGCGGTAGGCTTCCCTGCGAAATGGCCTCCTGCGATGCCCGAATGTGCTTCCTTAAGAATAGTCTGTTTCTCGTGGGGCATAACGCATCTGCGCAAGATTTCATCTGGCCCTAACTTATAGAGGTGTCCTGCAATCAGGGTGAAGTCTGCTGCTTTCACCACTAATTGTTTCTTTTGTTGCTTGGTAAGCTCAGGTGGTGCCCACCCTGTAGTGAGAAATTGAATTATGTCTCCATAATATTCGTCTGCGACCTGAATGGAGAACAATTGCGCATCAGGCAAGTTGTCCTCTAAATTACTTGGTTCTTCATTTGAGTCTAGCCTTGATAGGTGATCAGGTCCTGCATTTAGTCTTCCTGGCTTAACAATGATTTCGAAATCATATTCCTGGAACAACAATAGCCATCTGCATATTCTTCCCCCTAACACTGGCTTATTGACCAAGTACTTTAATGCAGAATGGTCGGTGAACATCTTGAACGGGGCACCCAACAGGTAGTGCCGAAATTTCTGTAAAGCATACACCATTGCTAACCCTTCTCTCTCTGTGGTGGTGTAATTCTTCTCAGCTGTCGATAGTCTCCTGCTCGAATATGCGATAGGGTGGTCAATACCCCCTTCGCCCGGTTGTGTGAGGATAATGCCTAGTGCGATGCCAGATGCATCCACATGAACATGAAAAGGCTTGTTCCAATCTAGAAATACCAGAATAGGTGCTGTAACCATTTTTTCTTTTAGAGCGTCAAGACTCTTCTGACATTCCTCATTCCACTGAAATTTGATATCCTTCTTCAATAATTTCTCCATTGGTGCGGTAATCTTGGCATAACCTTTGATAAACTTTCTGTAATACCCGGTATGACCAAGTGTAGTTCTCAGCTGCTTTACTGAGTTAGGTGCTGGTAAATTGACAATGATGGCGATCTTCGCGGGATCTACCATCAAGCCTTGTCTGCACACAATGTGACCCAACAACGTACCAAAAGGCGCACAAAATATACATTTTTTTAAGTTAAGGGAAATCTGGTGTTGTCTACATTTTTCAAACATTAATCGTAGGTTTCCTATGTGCTTCTTAACTAGTCCAAATACAGTCCAATCATCAAAATAAACTTCTAGAAATTGATGGATGTATTCCTTAAAGACAGCAACAACTACTCTAGAAAAAATTGCTGGGGCGTTCTTAAGACCAAAGGGCATTACCGTATACTGAAAGGAGCCCCATTCTGTCGCAAATGTGGTCTTGTGCCTGTCATCTGGATGGATTCTTATCTGGTGATAGCCTGAAAAGCCATCAGTAAATGAATAGACTTCTTGTCCTCCAACATTGTCTAAGACTTCATCAGTGAATGGTGTCGGAAATGGGTCATGCAGCGATGCATCATTCAGTTTGCGCAAGTCGACACAGATCCTGATGTCTCCTTTTGTTTTCTTTTCTTGTACTACCATGGGACTAACCCACTCACTTTCTTCAACAGGTTCAATGATGCCTGCTGCTAGCATCTTATCTATTTCATCTTTTACTTTTGCCTTATACCGCGGGTTCAACCTGTATGGGCGTTGCTTAACCGGCTTAGCGTCCTCCTTAAGCGGTATTCTCATGACTCCGAGGTCACCCACTATTCCCTTCATTTCTGTAAAGTTGGTAGGAAATAGGTCCTGATACTCGTGTAATAGGTCTGTGATTTGGCCAATTGTCTCATCATCCCAATAATCTCCAATAGAGGCAAACTTAGGGTCTGTTTCTGTGCCAATATTGCTCTTTCTAATCTTGATTGGTTCTGTTACAGCTGGGATTTCTAAGTGTGGACCTTCAACTTCGCGCGTACCTTCTGTTTCTGCGATATTGATACTGCGAGGATCTTCCTCCTCATCGCTTGAGTCTTGTGCACAGTTGTAACATTCCAGTGCATTTTCCATCTGAATAGCCCACTCGGGTTGCGAATCCGCTGGTAATGGGCAATCCTCAAATATTTTAGTCTTTATGATCTTCAAGGCCCGATCAATGCTTGGATGCTCAGATTCGAAACTGAACGTGACCAAAAAGTTTTTAATCATAATAGGCCATGAGATGGTTCCTTTTCTTAGCTCTGCTTCTGTATACCAGTTCCGTGGAACTGTATCCAGTGTGTGGATAAACAAATGAACCCATTCTTCTGCTGGAATTTCTAGCCAACTCTGTTCACAGTTCATAATGTGTGTTCTGGGATCACTCTCCCCTGTGTATTTCCGCTGTGTACAGTCTCTTTCTTTAGAGAATCTAATGCGCATCAATCTCTTACAATCATACCATGATGCGATATGTTCCTTGTGTGTGTACCACCATCTTGCAGGTGTGGCTCGAACTGCAAGGTCAAAAACCTCCATCCTCTGCTCTTGAGGAATCTCTTGTTCAAACTGCTGCAAAAAATCATTGACGTCTGCTAATCCATCAAAAGTTGGAATATACCTGTTTTCTGTCCCAATCCATCGCAGTGATTTAGTCATGAATGCGCATCTGCGAATAGAGACTTCGTGGAGTCTATTCTGCCAATTCTCTAAGCCAACATCTGAATCTGATGTGCAGGAGCTATCACATCTCCAGCTGATATGTCCATCAGCTGTAGGGTCAATGTAATCTGTCTGATTAGAAGTCATTTGGTACAAATTTTCCATGTTATGCACCTCCTCTTCTGCTTTGATTGGCTCAATGTAGCGAGGACCCTGTAAAGGGTCTAATGGTGCGATAACCCGGACTTGAGCATCTTCAAATGTCATCTGCCTTTTCTTTAAGTTGATAACAGCCTTGTTATCAAAAGCCCAATCAATACCTAATAGAGCTGGATAGGGTTTGGTGTCACCAATAATTTCTATGATCTCAAAATCGGCATATGTGTGAACTCCGTCGATGTCCACTGGGACATGCGATAGGCGACCCATCGGTGATATTCTCTGCTGATTAGCTAGTCTAAGATGGATAGGGGATCTGCTTAGTTTTGGGCTTCCCATCTGTTCCCATGTCTGCTTAGTCAAGACATTTACTTCTGATCCTAAGTCTAGGATAACCTCATCCATTTCAAATAGTCCGATCTGCGCTGTGAGCCTCATCTCTCTTCCTGTCCTTGTATGGCCCATTATATGGTGAATGGTGCGCTGTGTATTGCTCACAGAAGGGCTCTGTTGACATTGGTCAATAAATTTCTGAAGTTCCTCTACAGCTTTCCCATTTCTTAGAAGTTTCAAACAACTCTGCAAGAAGGACTGTACACTCCCGGTCAATTCCTCTTCGTCGCATCTTCCAGATGTGCTAGCCTGTGGTATCTGCGCAGTACTAACATCCTGCGGTGGTTTCCGTGGTATACCCTGAGATGGTAATAATAGTGATCTGGACGGTGCCTGTTCAGCAAAGGAAGTCTTAGTTTGTTGAAATGCCTCCTTATTCTTCTGTAGATCAAGTGGGATAGGTTTTCCTGGAGCTTTGCGCACCCACTGCGTTCCTGTCGTTTTTTCCACGTCCTGCGATATGTTGCTTGTGGAGAGACCACTGCGAGTTACAATATTGACCCGTGGTTTGGTTTCGTTCTGCTCAGCAGCGATAAACTGGATAGTCTGATTGGTTGCTGGCTTGGCGTCCTTGATCTTAGCTATCAGTATGGGACATTCCTCTATTGTGTGGTCATAAGATTTACAATACTTGCACGTTGTAGTAGGGTTCTGACAGTCTCTAGCGTAATGTCCTGTGCCTCCACAATTATAACAGGTGATAGTTCCACGGCTACGGCCAGATTCATAGCCTCCTCCGCGTCCTCGGCCTCTGAAATTTCCTCCACGGCCTCCCTGATTCGGATCAGTTTGTGCACGTACTGCTGGTCCGGATGCTTCTGACTGAACTCTGTAAAGGTCATGCTTCCTTTCTATCATTAACTCATAAGCTCTACAGTTGTTTTCGTCATGTCCCACAGATTTACAGAAGTTGCAATATAGGTTCTTTGGTGTCTGCACATATTTCTGAAGGAGAGGGCATTCCTGAGGACTGTGTCCTCTGGTTCTACAAATCTCGCACCATGGCCCCTGGTTCTGCATCAACGGGTTAGGAGCTCCACTGGCGATATAGTCAGCAAAGACAGGGCAGTTATCCTTACTGTGTCCCTGCGCTTTACACTTAGTACACCAAATTTCATGCGCAACCTCCTTTCCTTTCTTAATTTCATGCAGCTGTAAGGTGAGGTTAGCTAGCTGATTCTGCAGATTAGTGATACCGGTGCTAGTTTCTGCTAGAGGTGAAGCCTCTAGTTTCATTGCCATTTCTAATGCTTCATCTTGTGTATTTAATTTCTGTTGCATTAGCGGAAGTCTGATGTGTGGTAATATTGCTGCGATAAACCATTCTTTATGCTGTTGAGGCGCAAGCTCAAAGCTTACCTGATCAATGAGGGTCTTGAATCTCTGGTCAAAATCCCAAACCGTTTCCGTAGGCAATTGTTTAATATCTTTAAGTTCTGCTATGCACTGTGACTCGGATTTAGGTTTTTTAAACTCTTTAATCATAGCAGTTCTAACCTGTGCAAGCGTTCTGTTATGGCCAGTGGTATACTTCATATACCAAGTTAATGCTCTTTCTCTAAATGTGGTGGCCAGCTGGACAAGCTTGATATTATCATCTTGTATTTGCTTAATAGTCCATATGGCTTCGCATAAGAACCAGTGTTGCTCAGGGTCCTCCGACCCTGTACCTTTGAATGTTGGTAGCTTCATATCATCTCCCATTCTGTTTCTAGATGGTGGGTTCTGGTTTGCTGTATGATTACCACTCGGCTGTGTAGATGTGGAGGGTGTAGCGGCAGTATTCGCTGTATAAGAGCTACTGGACGGGGTTCCTGCGGGATTATTCTGAGTTCCGACTGGCTTTTGAGGAGTCCTAGGGTTCTGACTCTGCTGTCTCCGGTGATCTGAGCTGTCTTCTTCAGAAGAAGATGAATCGTTGACTCTATATCTTTTACCACTACGTGTATGTCCAAGATACTCGTAATCACTTTCAGAGTCTACTGACATTACAATATCATGCTACTATTCATCTGAGAGTATATCCAGTACTCCTTTTTCATATAGTAATTGCTTAATGGACAGACTTAGAGAATTTAGGTACTTACCGCGATAACCCTTGAAGAAGTACCGTTCTGCTGCGCTGAAACTCTTTCTCTGATCAACCGCGAACTCTGTGATGAAGCCTTCCAGCAGACTCGCAAGCCAGAAGTCTACTGCGCGTGAGATGGGGTTATCGACACCTTTCAAGTTCTGACTCAGCTCTGCTGTCCAGACAACTTCTCGATTCTTCTTGACACCGCTGTTGTCAGCAAGCTTTGATAACCAACCATATAACTCAATAGCATAAGTTACGAAGAATATCTCATGGAGATCTGTAAAAATGTGCTTCTGTAGCCAAGCCTCAGTGCTCAGTCTAGGATTCTTGTTTTCTTTTGCAGCAAACTCTCTTTCTTTTGACTCAACCCACTGGTTAAGTTCTTGCTTGGTAGGATGCCAACAGAACATCAGCTCAATGTGTTCAAACCGGCAACGGAACCATTTGTTGGGTTTTTAAGTTCTTCTTTCTAGCAGACCCGGGCTTGCGGTAATCTTTTAGACCAACAGAACCCCTTAGCTCACTGGCCCTTTCGGCAACAGGTCGCAGAGGCAACCTGAAGTCTCACCCGAAGTGATTCTAATGGGAGGCAGAAGACTCAAGTGTCCTCAGCCAAGTTCCGAGGCATCCAGGGTGCTTAAACCCACCTTAACCCCTTTCACGGGAGCTGTCTATCTCATTCCATTACTCCGGCTACGCCTCTGTCTTATCGCATTACGCAGGGGATGCGATAAGTCCTCCCCCTATGTGAAACCGTCTAGCGATACCTAAGATATCGTAGGCGCGATATCTTCCCCTTCTAGTTCCTGCGGTAAGTGAACTTTGACCGCTTCCTGGATTAATAGGTGGTCTCCGCTATCCTTATCCTGGTACTGCAGTTAGCAACAACATTCAGTCTCCAAGCTTAACCCTCGCTAATGAACTTGACCCCTGATATCTCGCAACAACGTAACTAAGTAGAATATTACTTTGAGCAGTATCTAAGTAGACCATTCATGACTTACACTCAGTTCATACTCGCACATTATCCTCTGTTTAACAATTATCTAGTTGCTATGCGGGTAGCTATGATTATCACAATTATTATACATCATTCAGAAGTTAAACTGACGACCATGTAAATTACTTATAACAGAATGAGGCATTCATATATAACACGGACAAGTGAATGAGAGCGGCAGCTACACAAATACAATAGTGCGACTTAGATAAGCACGCTGTTACTCCCAGGGCGAGAACTACACCCAGGGGAGCTGCGGTTCTTGTCTACAACTCTGAAGAATAAACACAGTTCCGTTCCACTCTTTACAACAAGGGTCTTCTGGGAAACTCCACCTCAGTGGGAGCCCTTCTCTATAGACCTCTTTTCTCTTTCTCTCTTTTACAATGCACTCTCTTTCTCTCACAATCCCTGCGGATTGCACGATCTTTCAACAGGTTAGCCCTTGTATTCTCAGGGATGTTCAGACTCTGCAACAACAAAAGGGCTTGACTAGCCTCTACCTGATGTCTCTATCCCTATGTGGCCAACCCCTTATCATATAAACAGACTCCTATATATAGATGGCCCGAAGGTCTCATCGCAGTTACAAAACTGTGGGCCTTATCCCAATAGTGACTCAACCCTAACCACTTACAGTCAACTGGCTGTACTTCCATGGCCGCCTTCTGTCTCGTCACCGCTTCCTGCAGTCCTTAGTCTTTATTGCATCGGCCCGTCGCTTCTTCTTGGTTCAAGCAACGCTGACTGTAGTCCTTAGTCTTTATGAGGGTAGCTGAACCCTCTCTTCATCTTCGGCGCCTTTATTGCGGTGGTTGAGCTCTCCCTTCGGCCTCTTCTTTGTACCACCTGCTTGACTTTTCTGTACCTATCGCCGTGATTCCCGCCGGAATTTGCGCTACGGCGATATCTTTGTACCGCCAAAATTTGTACTTTCTCTCCAAAATTAGTTATCCTTCCCAAAATTAGCAGCTTCCTAAATGCTGCGGAAGTTCTCTCCAACAACACATGTCGACTCTCGACTTCACTGCATGCATCGGTCGTATACCCGACTGCTCTTGCTCGACTTCTTGACTTCAACGAGTCAATTGGCTCTTCCACACTAGTGGTCGTCGAAACTCCCTCTGGTCGGCTCCCTTATGCCGACTTGCTTCGACTGATCTTCCTAGGCCCCAATGCTCTTGCATTACACTCCCCAGGTGAAAAAGAACTCGACTGCTCCGCCAGTCTCCTAAAATCTTCTTCGGAAATTCATGTCGCCACCTACAACTCATCATCTTTCCATTGCACTAAGTATTCCATCCTCCTATCCACCGATCTACCAACTGGCAGCCAATCCACCATTGATCTTTACAAGATCTAGGGCTTGGAAAGAAACCCTCGTCTTTCACTGGTAAGTAACAAAGAATTGTTTTCTTGGTCTTCATTTCGTGTTTAGTGGTAAGGTTGAAGGGCTGATAGTGTCACTGCAATGTAGGGTTTGGAGTTTACTATTAGGAGGACTCCTTCCTCGGTTTCGAACCTTAGACCTATGAGAGAAAGTTTATATGATACAGGCTTATGATATTTGTGAAATAGAGCCACAACTCAGCCATTGAAATTGTGGGGAGGTTCTTCTATCAGTTTGTTTAGGTGTAAGTCGAACTGGAGTTCAATTCTCTTATTCATAGAAGGGTTCTCTAAGTTTGAACTCATAATTGCTGCAATTGCTATCAGGCTTCGTCGTTTTGTTGGTGTGGGGTGTCTCAATCTAGAAGCTTCGTCGCTAAGGTAGGTTTTCAATGATAGTGGCAGTAATATTGTACTATTTAAGTTATTCCTATTTTTTTCTTGTTTAAACCCTTTCAAACTGTGACTGGCAGGTGATACCTCGTTGGAGGATTTCTATGGGAAAAACTTGGAATGGGGATGCTGCAACAACCTCCTGGTAAGCCTAGGTGGTTCTTGAAACCTCGTAGGTACCTTTGGCATGGTTTAGCTGGTAATTACAGTATGACGAGAGTTGGAAATACAACCCTGTTCAGAGTAATGGCCGAGTTTTTAATGTTATATTTTGAACAATACTGTAAAGAGGATAAACCCTCAGTTTTTAAGTTTCTATTCGGCTCTGTAATGATTAGCCACGTTGTTTAAAAATGACCTTGAACTTGTGTTTGTACTATTGTTTATTAAGGGAAAGACCCTAAGTGATTTTGGAACCTTGAAAGGTCCGCAATGTAAACTCTGTCGAAATTTTACTATATTTTTCAACACGAAAATCATAGAGCCGAGGGTTCACTTGCTTCTATAAGACAATGGCTCGTTTTGTACTGAAATGTTATAATTTTGTTTAAATAATGGTTTGAGAAATTGTTTGCATAAACTGTTGATTTGGTTTAGAACAACGATTGTTGTCTCTAGTCGAGAGTAGGTTGCATATCTGTTGATAGATATACCCTGTACTTCGTATCGTTTTTTAAATTTAAGTTTGAATAATGATGTTGTGAAACTTGATCTATCATATGTTTTAAAATGGCTAAATGCCACATGGTTCGATCTTGTTTCAAAGAACGAAACCCTACCCTGTAGGTTTCGTTGGTAACCCTGAATGTACTAAGAATTCAAACCCGAAAACTGGGTCTTAACTTGTGCATCTAAAGGTTTCGACATTGTTTATGTTTCTTATTAGGGTTTGATAGATAATGATACAAAAATCCTATCTTCTGTTAAGTGATGTTAAGTGCTTTGTTAGTATTCTCAACATGAAAATAGATAGTAAGGATAAATAAAATATTGTTAGGGTTTTGGTTTTTATAGTGAAAGTATTTTTAATGATTGAAATTTATATTAGATCCAAAATGTGACATTAGTGATGAAAGTAATAAGTGTTTACTTATCATTTGTAAGTAACACTCTGTATAGAGAATAATTGCAGTTGCTATATTTCTAGAATATAAAATGCTTGAGAACATTGGATTTATAATATTGAAATGCATATTATTACTATTCGAAAATAGATGGAGTAGAATTGGAAAATATAGGTCTGTGCAGAATTAAAAGTGTTTTTCTTTTATTATGAAAATAGAGGAATACTATGCATTTGTTTATACTATGTTGTACTATTCTTTAGTTTTAGACACATGATTGGAATGGCATAATTTAAAAGAAATACTACTGTGTTTATCTATTCATTCAAATGGCATTCTACCTATCACTCACCTCTATTAATTTTACTTTTTTGTACTAGAGTACTATATAGATAATAGTATCGGAAAATTACATAAAAGAATTTAATCATTCATTTAATTTACTTAATCATTCTTAAAACAGATCATATTTAAGTCAGAAAATAAAATAGTTTCTTCTGTATAACTGTAAATAATAATTCTACCATGCAGAAAAGCATTTAACTTTAAACAAGAAGTCAGAATAGTAGAACCTGGTTGACTGTAGGAGAAACAAATAGCCCAAGGAACTTGTTCCACCCAACCTTTTCTTGAAGAAAGCCAAATTACTTTCCTTAGGACCCCCAAGCTTGTTCATTGAACCACCAGGAAGAAGATTCTATAGAAGCCTTAGTTCATCAACTTGCAGTAAAATATAGATTATCCAGTCATAAAGACTTAGCAGTCAAAGAGACCTGCACCAACACCTTTGGTTTCTTTCTTAGAATAACTACCAGACTCACAATGCACTTCCACTTAGCCTCCCTATTTGAATCTCTCAGTGATCACCTGATACACTTGAGGAAATATTTCTGCAGAAAATATTGTGGAGATGCCTGCTCAATTCGAATTGCCTTATCTAGGTTGCCTAGGCCTTTTAGTGGTTAACCTGGTCATTAATGATCCATCAGCTCTCTTCCACCCACCTGGGGATAATGCCACAAATTTAGGGGTAGTTGTCCCATAACAAACAGCTAGTGGTGGAGTGCAAATGCTGCCATCTATCCCATGCCTTCTAACAGCTTCTATTCCTCCTAGTCGGTCAGTGAACACTCATTTAACAGTTCCCTTGGGTGTTTGTCTCCTGTTTAATTTATTAAATAATAATAATAAGTCATTGCAATCATCCTTAACTAGATTTGGTCATAATTACAAAACTTTGTAATTAAAATTTAACATAATGTATTTTAAAATAGAAATAAATAGTCTCCAAATTTGGGTAGGTGACAGGGTCCATCACTAACCCTTTACCCGAGATTACGAATCCCAAGTATACCAGTTCTTCCTTCATGAAGAAACACTTTTGCAGGTTTATCATCAGCTTGTCTCCCTGCAACTTCTGCAATATCTGTTGAATGTGCTCCAAGTGTTCTGTCTTGGTTCGACTGAAAACCAGAATGTCGTTTAAGTAAACTACGACAGACTTTCCCAAGAATGGTTTCAATACCTCATTCATCAGTCTCATGAATGTACTGGGTGCATTAGTCAATCCAAACGGCATGACTAACCACTCATACAACCCTTCCTTTGTCTTGAATGTTGTCTTCCATTCATCTCTTTCCCTAACCCGAATCTGGTGATAACCACTTTTTAGGTCTATCTTTGTGAAGTACTTCGCTCCACTCAGGAAATACATCAAGTCATCCATTCTTGGTAATGGAAACCGATACTTGATCGTGATCATGTTGATGGCTCTAGAGTCTGTACACATTCTCCATTCTCCACCCTTCTTTGGCGCTAATACTATTGGTACAGCGCACGGGCTCAGACTCTCTCTGATCAATCCTTTGTCCAACAACTCCTTGCCCTATCGGTTGAGTTCCTGCCCTTCCATCAGACTCATCCTATACGGTGCTTTGTTTGGTAGACTCGACCTTGGAATCAAGTCAATCTGATGGGATATGCTCATTGTCGGTGGCAATCCCATCGGTGTCTCATTGACCACTATGCTCCTAAACTCTTCGAGCATCTTTTTGACTTCGACCAGAAGTTTCTCCTCCATTGTCGATGTCTCGACACATGGCCCCTTCATAATGATAGCATAACACCCCGACTTCTTTTCCTCCTCCGCAAGGAATTATTTTGCTGAGCACATCAGCACTTGTTTCTCCCAAAAGTTTCTCTTGTGGTGCTTACAGATAGCCTGCTCATCCGGATTCGTCTTAAGAGTCATTTTCATGCCATTTTTGCACACTATGACTGTGTTGGCTTGACCATCATAGATCATTTTCTGATCATACTGCCATGGTCTCCCTCACAACAGATGGCATGTGTCCATTGGGATTACATCGCACAGTACACTATCTTCAAATCCTTCAACTCTAAAGTTGATCAGGCACTTTTTGGTCACCTTCACATGATGTCCTTTCTGCAACCATGAGATCTTGTATGGGTGTGGGTGTTCTCAACACTTCAACTTTGCTTTGTCGATCACGTCTATCAACAAAAGATTCTCAGTGCTTCCACAATCAACTATGGTCTTGCAACGCCATTCGCGGATTCGCACCTTCGTTCGAAAGATTGCCTTTCTTTGTGCCGGCCCTTGCTCATCGCATCTGCCATCCAGAACCAGTGTCTTGCTTCCTATCATGGCCCAACTTTTCTTCTTACCCTCCTCACTGTTTTCGGATGTGACTCTTCCCTCTCGTCCACTTACTCACCTCTTCGACATCTGCGTTTTGACTCCTCTACAGCATGTAGGTTCTCTGGGCACTCATATTCCTTGTGTCCTGCTCCATGACACTTGCAACAGATTATGGCTGGTCTGTTAGCTCCTTTTCTGTCAGATGGACCACTTTGACCATACACATCTCGACCACGAGTCTCACGACCATCACGTCGGTTTTCTTGCATGTTCTCCCTTGTCAATGTCCCTTCCGTCCTTCGACTTTCTCCAACAGATTCCTTCCTGTAACTGCTAATTTGGCCTTTCATGGAAAGAGTCTTCACACCCCAACCAGTCATCCTTCCTCTGGTTGCTCCGGATCTCCTCGAGAGTTTCTCTTTTTCCTTCAGAGCCAACTTGTAGGCTTCACCCACTACTTTGAATCTTGACATGCCCAATTCATCCTGAATGGCATATTTCAAGCCATTCACATACCTAGTGACAAATTCTTCTCCTTTGTCGGTTTGCTGCGACCAAATCGATAATCGACATAACTCTTCCATGTACTCCTTCATGGTCATCTCTTTTTGTCGAATGTTCTGCAATTTCCAGAACAAGGAAATCACGTAGTCACCTGGCAAGAACTTCTCTTTCAAGTTGGCGACCATCCTATCCCAAGACTTGATTTTATCCTTTCCTTTCTTGACTCTGTCAGCTTGCACATTGTCCCACCACAATGAGGCATGACCCTTCAACCTCAGACATAGATTCTTAACCCGTTTAGGATCCTCGATCTACTCTATGTCAAAGTATTTCTCCATCTCTCTGAACCAGTCGATCAAGTCTTCTGGGTCCACGCTTCCCAAGTAGGTACACAGGTCTATCTTTGTTCGATCTCTCATATCCGTCAGAAGCTTGATGAGTTTTTCTTCTGGTTCCTCTCCCAATTCTTCCTGTGGTTCCACTTCTTCGACTTCCTCATCGCTGTGGTCTAATTCATTGGGAATACAACCAGGCCTTTGGCTTTCTTTGATCGATGCAACATCATTTGTCAAGTTCCCATTGTTCGGACGCACTCGTCAAACATCTTACGATCAACTATGACTACTGCGCCACTCACTCTTCGTCCTCGGACATTAACGCCTCTGTGAGCCATTTTCAACCTCGGCTGAAACTCCCACTCGTCCAATCGCAACCGGACTTCAACAAGTTGTGCACAACTCTACCCAACCACCATAGGAGCTGTTAAATGCACTTGTAGGCTTAACACCACTCAACGTTCTTTTGCATGCAAAATACACTTGCCGCTCCGATATAGCTATCCTTCGGCTCTCATGATACTATAGCTCTAACACCAACTGACACAAGGCACCTTATACGCTAAGGTTCTTGCTTAACAATACACACAACACACATTCACATAGACAAGATGCAAACAACACGCCAGAAGCTGGCTTATATTACTTCTCTGAAACTCTTACAATGCAAACTACAAGGAAATAACTAACTATTGTTTGCCTTAGCCAAATACAATACAAAATTAATTGTGTGCTCTCTCAGTGTGTCGATCTCACCCTCTCCTACTTCGCTACTGAAATCTGAGCTATGGCTCCATCTCTCTGGTTCGGAAGTTGTGTAGCTGTTCTCTCCAGTCCACCAATATTCTCCCCAAACTCTGCTCTGCGGAATCTCTGTTGATTCAACTGACTCCATTCGGTGCTGGTGCACAATTCTTCCACTCTGCTGCTGTGGTTCTGATGTCCACTCCAATATCCGAGACATGTATCCTCCTATCCACCGCTCTCCCTTATCCTGCAGACTTGCAACTTTCACCGCCCCTGTCATGCTGCACAACCTCATCTACCTGCAATAAATGTCATTAAATTCCTTAGCAACCTTGAGCTGTTTCCAAGTACTCTCCTTGACTTCTATGCGTCCTTCTAACATGCTATAGTAAACCATCACATCGGGCATACTGCCTGTTAGCTTTGACTCACCTGTCGACCTCCTACACAACCCAAGGCTTTGCTAGTTCACCCCTTCCTCCTCGCTTGGCTCATGCCCAAAACTTGTCGGAGTCGTAGTTCGACGCATGACGACCTATCGACGCGTTTTCTCTTGACCTGTCGTCTGTCGACCTCCACATGTCGACTCTCGACTTCGCTGCATCCATCGGTCGCATACCAGACTACTCCTACTCGATTTATTGACTTCGACGAGTCAATCGACTCTTCTGCACCAGTGGTCGTCAGCACTTTCTTTTGTCGGCTCCCTTATGCCGACTAGCTTCAACTGATCTTCCTAGGCCCCGATGCTCCTGCATCAACTAGAGTGCTCCAAAAGACCCAAACTCAACTCAACTGAACCTAAACTCAGTTAATTGAAGACACAATCAGTTAACTGATTAAGGAGGACTCATTAGTGAGTCTGTCATGCAACTTAATCAGATAAGGGAAGAAGAGGCCACAATTAGTGTTAATCGAAGCATAAACCCTCCACGAGAGTCAGCTAACTCAAATGGACTAAACTGGAACACTGAGTAGGTTCCTAAAATATAGGGAATTGACTTAACTGGTTGTAAAATTATGCATGCAGGGCGCATTAGGTGGTAGATGGATCCTAGATGACATATGCACACCACTAGGTGGAAAATGACATCATCAAATACTAGGAAAAAATAAATAATGCTAGGTAGGAAAAGTATGGAGTATTAATGATCCTAACACCACTATCTCACAACATGCCTACAATTCTTTCTTTGGATGGAAATGAACCTCTCTCCCATACAATTCTAGTTTATCACATCCAATCACATATCATGGACTCATAATTCTGGAACCTCCCTCATAGGAGTCCTCATAATTATAGATCCTCCTCATGGGAGTTATGTCCATATCTTGTTGATACCTACATAAACATGATTACAGATACATATATTTTCTAAATTCATTAATCATAAAAAATGAAAATTGCCACATAAACAAATTATTGAGGAAATATCTCAATCACGCATTAACTAGAACAATCACTTAACTTATGGTTGGTGAACACTGATAGGTCACATGTTAAGTGCCATGAACAAGTTACTTATTCTCTATACTTAGTTGCAGGAACTTCCCATTATCCATAAGCTACAAGTTATTCATGCATTAGCTACTAGTTATGCTTATAGGTGTTTATATATTATCTGAGAGTTTGGACTTCCTTGAGTGGATCAACAAGATTATCTCGAGTGTAACAAGTGTACATTCCGGATTCATTTCATGGTCATCGTATCTTTACATTGATAGGTGTTTATATCTTAGAATTTTGGGTGGACGACAATCTATGATTTTCCTAGATTGAAGGAGGATGGGACAAGTGTACTATGTAGATTGATTCTATGGTTGTCAATCAAAATTCTAAATAAACAATTATAAAAAAATATATAAAAAAATAATTGGTAGAAGAGTAGCTCATGCATGGATAACAGGTAGTGACAACCCAATTAACTAAAGAAGGTGTTATCCACTAAAATTGCACTTAATGGATTGCGAGTGAACTGTCGAAGACTTGAATAATCCAATTGTTCTTTATCAGTGTTTTGAGATCCACCAGGCCAAATTTTTGCCCTTTTTTCTATAGTTGCATGTTTATAGTTTTATTGTAAAAATGTGCTAGTATGACATTATTTTGTAAAGAACTTGAATTCACAGGACTTAGACATCAATCCGATCATTCCATGGTGTTTCCCCCTTGTCAATTATGCACTACTGGATAAGCGGTGAATATACGATGAGTTTTTCACCTACTCCTCCAAAGCTAGAATGGTTGTATTGTTGTTTAGGCCTTAGGAGGTTATTAAAATTCATGTGTCAATGTTTATGAGAATTCTAGACATCAAATTGAGTCATTATGAACATGCAGTAGGTCCCCTAGGATTTTTAGTCAATTATGAGAAAATAATTTTTTCCCGTAAAACAAGATTTTTTTAAATGTTTTAATTAAATAATACAAAAATATGATAAAAGTGTGGTTAGGAGGTGAAATTTTCCATGGGTGTGCTCATTTTCTAACTCGTATAACCCTTTAAAACCCTAAACCCACTTTTCCTAAGTTCTAAGTGATTATTTTTCACTTGAATTAAAATTCTCTCGAAATTAATAAAATATAATTATTTAATTCAAAAAATAAGGATTTGGAAAAATCAAATTTCCTAAATTGGAGGAAATTTGTCCAACTGAAGGGCCAATTATGATTGAAGTCAGTATCGAATGTTATTCCAATCAAATCATGGTGATTTAATTCAGGATCTAAAGGAGGACGAGTTAATCTCTATTAAAGGATGTTCCCCTCCATAGTTTGGGTGACTTTGCTTGTGTGGCTCTTTATTGTTGGATGGGGGAGTTAACAAGGAAGAGAGGGGTGCCCCTCTTATGAGGTGGCTTCCACCTCTTTTAATCCCATGCATCATGATTTTGATCAAGGATTAAATCAATCCTCCATTCATGGGATGTGTCCCCTCAATCTCTCTCTCAACCCATTGCGCCCCCTTCTTCTCCATTTCCTATATAAGCATGGGTCTTGCTTCCTTTTTCTCTCATGGTCATAGGGTGGAACCTCTATTGAAGCTATGAGATTGATTGTAACATTTTGTTTAATCAATATAAAGGCTTTGGAGGTCCATGGTGTGTAGCAATTGTGTGTGGGTGATCATTGTCAAGTGATGTATGAGGTAACTTTGTATTGTTTCAATTTTGCATCTTGTGGTGATTGATCTGGCCTTGATGAATGTTCGTATCAAATCATAGGGTAAATAATTCTAGTTTGATTTTATTTTATATTATTCTATGCTTAGAGATATAGGATTTGCATGTATAATTTATTTATTTGCATGCTCTTGTAACCTCTTGTGTAGGAAGTACTAGATTTAATCCCCTTTTGCAAGTATTGTTAACCGTGCAGGTTTCCTAGCTTGAACGTGTGGATGTTGTTGTTTGACTCTAATGCTTTTCAAGCATTTTAAATACATAGTCCCTCCGCTTCCCACCATTGGATTCCATAGATTTAGACATTCAACTTGAGCATTATTCTTCCTCTCTCTCTCTCTTTCACCTTAAATTTAAGCTTTCCTTTGGTTAGAGTACTCTTATGCTTAAAATAAATTAGTTTTTTCTTTTAAAATAATATCTAAAGGGATGATTTATTTAAGTATATTGCTAGATCTAAGTTTAAAACCTTCAGAATGAGTAGATCTAGGTTACTTAAGTACTTGTCATGTTTCCAATCTTTCATTACTTAGCCTTTTTATGCTTTTAACATTTATTTGGGCACATTTGGTGCATTTCAAGTGGTTGGTTTCACACTTTTATCGCCATGAAACAAGGAAGTGCTACCAGAAAATGGAAGATCTAAATCCATCCAAGGTTTCCCAAAACAATATTATTCTATCATGTCTCATTTCTAAAACTTGTAAGGCCTTTGAGTGAGGAAATTGCAACGATTAATTGATAAAATGCACAATATATGAGATCACAGAATATTTCATTGATCGTAGGACACTTAAAGGGGGAAATCTCCTTTGAGCAAACTCAATACAAATAACTTCACGGTACCTTCATTGGCATCAACACCACTTATATACTAGTTTATGCAGAAATAACATGGGTCAATACCATGGGACATATAATACTATGGGACAACTTACAAAGCATATGCGTCCAATACTATTGATCAATACTATGGGCTAATACAAACTATGGATCAACCAATACTACGGGACGTCTTACAAAGCATATGCATCCAACAACAATATACTAAAAAAGTAAAGACATGGGTTCCTAACATCCACTCTCCCTTATAAAAAACTTTGTCCTCAAAGCTTTAGATGTCGAAATTGATGCTGAATCTGAAGGAGTGGTTCCCATGTAGCATCCTTTGGTTGCATGTCGTGCCACTGAATGAATACCTCTATGATAGAGCGAGAGAGAAGTGGACGCATTTTAAGTGTCAGGGAGGATTGCTTGGAAGGCTATAGACAAAGAAAAATCATATCAATTGCTTGAAAAGTGCGCTCAGAACGGTGTTGATTTGCTTGTTGTTTCATTCGAATTCTAGCCATGTGAAGAGTGTCCTGCAAAATGCGAAGAATCTGATCGTGGTTTCGAACAACCATGTCAATTTCCTGAACTAGTGCACTATTGAGGGTGTACGGAGGAAGAGATGGCGGTTCCTGACCATAGATTGCTTCATATGGAGTAATTTTAGATGCATTAGGGTACCACTATTTAGTGAGAAGGAGCCATTTATCCCAATGAGGTTGTTGTTAGGAGGTGAAGCAATGAAGAGAAGTTTCCAAACATTTATTGGTAATGTCAGTCTACCCTCCACATTTAGGGAGCCCTTCAATGAATTCCAAAGACATATCTATCCATATCCGTGTAGGGATGGGTATGGGTTCGAGAAATGCTGGAAGGAGCTTGAAAGTATCATATGCATCCAGCATCTGTTGAATTGTCATTTTCATTCCCTGCCAAAAGAAAGTATGTTGTGCCCACTCATACTTTTGGAGGAACCCGGAGTGCCTGACCAATGAAGACGCATGGAGTTCAAAGAAGATATCCTATTGAATATCTGTGCTTTGGTGAAGCACGGGATGACCCTTGTATCGCAGGGAAGTTCCATCCCAAGAGTAATACGGTACAGTAGAAGGGTTGTTGGCCAACCATTGGATGAGTTGAGATAAGGAGGATTCATTGACATAGCCTTGTTGAATAGATTGCAACCAATTTGGAAAATGCATAGAAATAGCTGAAAGAGAAACTTGGTAATGAAATGTGCGAAAAAGAGCATCTGCCACGAAATTGTCCTGACCCATCATGTAAGTGATCTCATAGGCATAACCCAGGAGTTGGCGAACCCATTTCAATTGTGTGGGTGAGGAGACCCGTTGTTCTAGGAAATATTGTAGACTTTGGTGAGCAGTCTTGATGAAGAAATAATTCCCGAATAGGTATGGCTGCCACGTCTGTACGACATGCAAAATAGGGATCATGTCTTTCTCAGATGTAGAGGTGGCTAAATTCTTATCCAAAAGGTCTCTTGAAGGCAACAATCCCACTAGTTCAGCAAAGACACCTGCGTATCTATCCAAAATTTGTTGGTGATCCAAGGGAGTAGTGGAGACCATTGATGGGTGCATCTGAACGGAATGGAGATGAGCGATGACACCATGTGAATTATTCTTAAGGAGATTTTCTAGGTGATGTGAACTGATGATGTGGAGTGACCCTGGTTGTAAGCCTGTAAATGTGTGTTTTTTTCCATCAAGTGAAAACTGCATCCAAAGTTTAGCAAAATCCCATAAGATGGGTCCAAGTGTGCATAACCATTGGACACCTAAAACCACATCACATCCGACTAAGGCCAATAAAAACATGTCAGAATGCAAGTTATAATCTTCAATAGAGATACGCACATTGTGACACTTCCCCTTGCAATGTAAGGTGCCCCCATTGGCAACCATGACTTCAAAGTTGGAGCAAGGATGGAAAAAACAATCAACCTATTTGGCGATTTGAGGATGAATGAAGTTATGAGTGCTACTAGAGTCAATGAGTACAGTAAGAGGGATATTCTTGAAGTAACCACTGACCCGCATTGTTTGGGGGGTGGTGACGCCAGATAAAGCATGCAGAGATATCTCTAGTTGGTTTCCCTGAGATGGGGGGTCAATAGATAGTTGTTGAATGTCAACCTGATCATCTATTGTATCTAGAGCATCTTCACAAAGTTCAGAGGCAGGCGAAGAATCCACATCCAAGAGATAGAGCTTTTGCTCAATACATCTATGCGCCTGAGTGAATTTCTCATCACAATTATAACAAATCCCTTTTTCTCGGCATGCCCGCATCTCTGATTCAGGCAAATGCTTGATAGGAGTTGGTCGAGGAGCCGGCGTGATGGGAGGTTGTTGGGAACCCATATTTCTTAAGGGAACAAAGGTGGGTTTCGAGCGTTATTGGGATGCGATCTTGTCCTCTTCAAGCTTAGCCAACCCTAGGACTTCCATCATTGTGTTGGGACAGAACATTTTAACCTCTAAGTGGATTTCATCCTTGAGACCACTAATAAAAAAACTCCTATAGAATTCATCAGACAATCCTTTTGTGTGATTGGTCAGTTTCTCAAATTTTGTCTGATACTCTCTAACAGTGCCAATTTGACGAAGTTTAGAGAGTGCTCCTATGAATTCATCAAAAAACTAGGACCAAATCGTTGCAAAAGGAGTTGGAAAAGATATGTCTAGGTTGGCACATGATGAGCTCTGATGTACCAAAGGTACCATTGAAGGGCTTCCTGTTCCAAATGAAAGGATGCAAGTGGAACTTTGTGGACATTAAAAGTATTATGCAGACTGGAATATTGGTCTGCCTGGTATATCCATCCAGTCAGATCAATACCATTGAAACGAGGAAATTCAAGCTTCGGCCCACGAAAATTGCTGGAAGAAGAGAACCCAGTGGCTACAGAAGATTCTGGCTATCGGTTATTGTTCATGGTTGAATGCTGAAGATGGAGGCTGAGAAATTTTTCATCAAGATCTTGCAGTTTGGTTTTGAGGGATGTAAGTTCTTCCTCCATGATTTGTGCTCCTGCACGAGTGACAACCATAACCAAGAGTTTTTTTTTTGAATGGGTAGAAAAACAAAAACAGAAATTGTTTTAGTAAACGAAAATTTGGATTTGGGAAAAACTCGGATGGGTAATTTGGGTTTGACTAGGTTTTGGACACTTTCTGATGGACGGGGGAGAAAAAAATGGGGATTTCAGAAGTGGGGTGAAAGAATGAGAAAATTTGGTAGAGAGGGACAAAGAAGTAGAAATACAAAATGAACACTGTGGTAAAATTTGAAGGCGAGAGGGTGAAAATTGAAGAAGTTATGGCAAACCCTAAAAATAGAAAAATGTGGGATTTATGGCTTTGGGATGTGGAATTTGGGATATGGTCCTCAAGAATGAAATATACAGAATGGGATTGCAGGGGTGTCAGGAAAGTTTCAAGAGACAGAGAGTTAAAAGAAGGGAGATATGGCGAAAAAACAGAATTTTATACCCTTTTTTTTCATAAATGAATCTGAAATGGCACAGAAGGGATCGAAAACAAATGGATCTGCAACGGCGCAGAAAGGATTGACAACAAATGGATCTGAAATGATGCGGAAGAGATCAGCAATAGATATATCTGAAACATTGCGGAAGTGATCAACAACAGTTCTGGACAGAGGAAATCTACGATTTATCAGCTGAAAATAGATATGGACCCCATATGCTCGGCTTCCTAATGGTTCAGGGGATTCACTCGACCACCAATGGCATATGACAGCTTGCATATTGGGGCAGTACGCATCACTCCACGGCTCACATAAAACTGATAACCGCTTTGCCACAAATGAAAACTCTTGGTTTACCTCATGGGTGGGAACTAGTCAATCAGGTAGGGGTCATTTCCCTTTTCGCTAGCAGGTCCTATCAATGGACCAGCTACTTCGGGGTTCCTGTGGTACTCCTCACAATTAGTTTTAGGGCTTATTCCCAAGTACTTCCCATAGTTAATCGAATAAGTATTATTCCAAGATCCGAACCTGCAACAGATGCGAAAAAGAAAATTGGCAGAAATTTCATCCAACGAGGCCAAGAAAGTGCTCTGATACTACATGTCAAGAACCTGCAACAATTAATTGATAAAATTCACAAAATATGAGATAAAAAAATATTTTATTGATTGCTGGCCACTTCGAAGGGGAAACCTCCATTGAGCAAGCTTAATACAAATAATTTCATGGTGCGTTCATTGGCATCAACACAAGTTGTATACTAGTCTATGTGGAAATACTATGGGTCAATACCATGGTACATATAATACTACGGGATGACTTACAAAGCATATGCGTCCAATACTATGGATCATTACTATGGGCTAATACAAAGTATGGATCAACAAATACTACGGGACGTCTTACAAAGCATATGCGTCCAACAACAATATACTAACAAAGTAAAAACATGGGTTCCTAACACTTTGGATCTAGATCTACAAGGACCAAGGCATCCACCTTATTATTTGTAAAATAGTAAGAAAAATAGGTGGGATTCCCAATGCCCACATGCCATCCCCCTTGGTGGATCTCGCAGTCTCATTTTTGTGGTTTTATTTTTTCTAACGTTTTCTTGCTTTAATTTATTAAGCACATGCACACAATCCACCCTAACGAGTTGTATAGTTTGTTTTAATTTTTACTTTCATAATTTTCCTTTTACAATCTTGTACTTTATTTCACAATTAACAAACTCAAAAAACTAAATCCGGTTTTGCATTCCCGGAGTACAGAATCGGCAAAGAGATTCTCAACTGCCAATAAATGTACTTGTAACAATGTTTGTTCCTTTTCTTTGAACAAATAATTTAGGCTATATATTCTTGAAGTAAACTAAAAGGGTTTATCCCCAGTAGGTGAAAAGAGATTATCATCCTCTCAATAAAAACTTTGATTTACTTTTTTAAAACTAACTAAGGCTTAGTCTCCTCGTATGCTATGGATATCTGCGGTTCGTAGGACCAGTTGATCACATCATAAAGGGAGTTAAGTGACTAGATTAATAGGGAAATAAGAGAGTGGTTAGTTTCAAAGAACTTGGGAGGTCATATTGAACAAATCACAGATTCAAGGGGCTACTTTAAGCAGGTTATGCCTCGTCTCGTTCGACAGTTGATACTGTTTCAATAAGCGCTCACTTCAAATAACTCAACTGCTTTCGGGCCAAACCAAGAACTAACCCACTCCCTAATCGACGCATCTAATAAATCAATTAAAATTGACCAAGGAGACTCTTGCAACACTTTCATGACACATCAACACTCCAATAAATTATGTGACTCCATTTTGGCACTGGTAGAATCTGCAACAATCAAACATTTTCAATTAAGTGAATCGATGTGTTAGATGGATGTATCTTTTTTCATGTTGTTATTTTAATTCATAGTTGCAATCTCTCCATCAATATTAATTCATATTCAAATTCCTAGAATCATTTTCTTTCTCTAAATTAACTTAAAGACCATAGTATTATTTTCATAAGGGCCACCCCCCTTGGCTTCACTCGAAGTTGGGCTAGACAGAGGAGTTGAGTGTTGAGTTATAGTATCTCAACTCTTTGCTTGCCCCCAAGGAATGCACCCAGTGGCTTGAATATTTTTGTCGCACTAACCCCTTTTCCCCAAGGTGCGTATCCAACGACAATAGAAGGTAACAAGTAGCTGAGGCATAGACAATAGATGATTACAACTAAACATGTAGAACAAGTAACATATAACTTGTTCACAACACTTAGTGTTTGTTTTATGATTATATTAATTAGTTTAATCTTTATGTTAGTTTAATGTTTATATTAGTTAGTTTAATGTTTAACAGCAAGCCATCTCCAAAAAACTAAGTGGTTGGATGCGCCCATCAACGTTCACCGGTCACTTTACTTGTGATCCATGCATAGCTACCAATTATTTTTTATATTCTTTTTTTTAATATAATTGTTTATTTCAAATTTTGAACAACTACCATAATATCAATCTGGATAGTACACTTGTCTCATCCTCTCCCAATCTAGGAAAATCATAGGCACTAATCCACCCCAAATTCTAGCACAACCACTTAACTTGTGTTCGGTGAACACTCATAGGTTACAAGTCAAGTTCCATGAACAAGTTATACGTTACCTGTTGTCCATGCTTAGTTGTAATCACCTATTTTTTATGCCTCATCCACATGTTACCTTCTTTAGTTAAATGGGTTGTCTTTCACTACCTGTTATCCATGTATAAGATACGAGTTATCCATCCATCAAATACTAGTTAATATAGATTGATTTTATGGTCGTCATTCAAAATTCAAAATAAACAATTATATATATATATATAGATATATATATCTTTTATTTTATTTTTCCATTAGAAAAAACCTTATTATTCCTTCGAATAACTTGAAATTCCCACTTGGATCTTACATCAAAATGGTTGGCCTTGAAGGCTACCAAAATACTTCATAATAACATTCTCTCACATGGAGCTTATATTTAGTTTTGCCTCGAGGGCTTCAAAATTTACATACATACCTCACTTGAGAAACTTTCCCTTACATCACAGATTTACTTGAATTAGTGCATTATCAAATAATGTTCCTCTAACTGGTTGTTTTTCCATCCTTCTACCTCAATGAATCTAGAAGGAATAATAAGTGCCAATTTAGAAAGCGAATTTGCTTCCATGTTTAATTCTCTATATACATGAGCAAAAGAAAATTGTTCAAAGGTGGTGATGAGCTCTTTAATTGATAGTAGCAGATGTTGGAGGTAGGGAGCATTGATCCAGATTTTGCCATTAGCTCAATCTATTACCATCTTTGAGTCCCCAAGTATCTGCATAGATTTTATCTGTTTTAAGAAAGCCACCCTTAGAATTGTCCAAAGAGGTCAAAGTTCCACTTTGTTGTTTGAATCTCTTCCAGGAGCAAATTTGATGAGCCATTTTTTTCCTTCTAGGAGGTGCACTATACCTCTAGCTCTGCTAATGGGAGGATATCCTTCTCTAGAACCATAAAAAAATTCCCATGGAAGATCTTTGTTGATTTAAGGGCTTGAGATTACTCTTTGAGAGTTCACTGCAGGTTCTGAACGGCGTTCTTTTACTTTCTGCAAAAGGATATATGTTGTTACATCTAGAGGGGTCTTGTAATTGAGGAAACTTGCCTCGTTTCTTACTTCCCATATGCTGAAAATGAAAAGGGTAGGGAAAGACTCGAAGTTACATACCCAGGAGTCTTTCCACCAGGGTATAGCGTTCTGTTCCAGTGAAGAATCTGTCTTCAGATTCATTTTATACTTTAATCTTTCTGAAGCGTTCTCCCATATGTATCCTTCATATGGATAGTAGCAGAACATATGAGCGTTTGTTTCTTCAGTGCTATTGCACAACACACAAACACTGGGACCTTGAAAACCTCGTTTTTTAAGGTTTTCCCATGTTAAAAGTTTATTAATTAAATCCAACCATAGGTTTTTAATGTTTTCAAAGGACCAGGGATGGTCCAATTTTTTTTCCACCACCTACATTGTTCACATGCCAAAGGAGAGTTGATTGCAGACTCATAACCGAGTTTTGTAGAGAAACTGCCATCCTTGTTATTTCTAGACCATATCAATTTATCGGGCTCCTCTTCCTTGAGGTGAAAGAAACAAGAGGCTAGAAGTGATAGATAATGGTTCCAGGTTTCAACTTTTAATCCTATAAGTCCTATACTTTGAGATGATTTCCATCTTGATATCCCCCCTTCCTCAAAATTCCTTTGAACATCTACCAGTGTGAACAAAATTTTTTCTCTGAGGTATGAGATTAATTTGGCTGGGAACTTGTAATCTTCCCCTGCTCTAGCCTAGGGATCTTCTCCCAGACGTACGCTTCTGCCATCTCCTATCTTGTCGGCAGTACAGTTACCAATTAAGGGGAAGGTGAGGACTAGAGCCTTCCATCCAATGGAACTATTTTTGAAGCTTTTATTTGGTTATCTGATCCAATATACGATTGAGGGGGTTTGACAGTATTTCGAGATCAAGGTTCTTCCCCATAGGGATTTTTGAGATTCAGTAAGCCTCCAAAGAGATTTTCCTTCTAGGGATTTGTAGAAAAAGGTCTTGGTTTTTGATTCCCCACCCACCAATAGATTTTGGCATGGATAAGGTAGACCACTTTACCAAAGGGATTCCTTCATATTGTTTTCTTTCTGTCCAGAGGAAGGAAATGCATTTTTTCCTTATTTATACGAGGATTCCTTTTGGTATGTATGCAATAGAATCCCAATAAATTGATATGCTCTGGAGTAATGCTTTAAGAAACACTAGCCTACCTCCTTTGGATAAGAAGCGGTTTGGGAAATGAGTGATTCTTGATTCAATTTTTTTGTAAAGCCATAACCAATCCTGAAATGCATAAGCGTTTGGTTTGAGGAATAACCCTAAGTATTTGAAGCCTTCCGAAATGGGGAGAATAGTGAAAGAATAGGACTCCTCAATCCTGTGTACCAGGTATTCCGAGAGATTGTTGTAGGCTAGACAATATTTTTTAGTGTTTATGACCATGCCTGTGGCCTTCTTGTAGGTGTCCAATATTCATGAAAAGGCTTGAATATTTCCAAAAGTACCCTCTCCTAACAGAAGAACATCATCCACGAATAGAGTGTGTGTTAGTAGCACTGATTTGGACACCCTAACACCTTTGATTATTTCTTATTCCTTGGCTTTGTGAATTAAACGACTCAAAGCAGCTGCTACTAGAAGGAAAAGGAAAGGAGACAAAGGGAACCCTTGCCTTAATCCCGGAGTTGGTCTGAAGTAATGAGAGGGCGATCAATTAATTAAAATTGAAAAGGAATGTGATTGAAGGCAGCCCATTATCCATTCCAAAACCTGAATCGGCATCCCTATTTGAATCAATAACATATGAATGAACATCCAGCTTACCCTGTCATAGGCTTTGGAGAGATCCAATTTGAGGGAAAAGGCTGGAAATTTTTTTCTCTTTATTGAATGAATGGCCTCCTGCGTGATGGATACTACATCATCTATTTTCTTGTTGAAGAGAAAACCAAATTGTTCTTCTGTAATAACTTTGCTTAGGATAGGTTTTAGTCTTTGCGCTAGTATCTTGGCTATGAGTTTGTAGATCAAATTGCAGCATTCTACTGGTTTGTAGTCCTCAAAAGTTTCACCTCTCTGTTTTTCATGAATAAGAGTGATGAAAGTGGCGTTTAGGGCTCCAAATAACTTCCCATAACTCTATGATTTGATGACTACCTTCAACAAATATTCCTTTATGAGCTCAAAGAAGCGTAAAAATAATTCCAAGGTAAACCCATCTGGACCAGGGGTTTTTCCTTTATGTAAGGAGTGGATTACCGTATTTAGTTCTTCTTCAGTTACTTTCTTAGTTAGATCCTCTTCCATTTTCTTCGAAATAAGTCTAGGAAATAAGTTTAAAATCTCCAGTATTTCTTGGATGGGACAACCCAAAGGGGCCATAAACCTAGATTTAAAATGGTCCACCGCAGCCTTGGCCTTATGTTGGAAGGATTGAGCTATATTCCCTTGAGCATCCTTGATTTATGCTATTGTGTTGATGTTTTTTCTGTGGGTTTCAAACCAATGAAAGAACTTCATATTCTTGTCCCCTTCCGACAGCCATAGTGCCCTACTTTTCAATATCCATAATTGTTCATCATTAGGTAGAAGCTGGGCTCTTTTTTTTTCTAAAGTCTTTAGGGACTCCAGTTCTTCGCTGGTGAAGACCCCTGGTGCATCAGTGCTATAAATATCCTATATTTTAGACTCTGTTTCCTTGAGGTCTTTTTGAGAGAAATCTTTGTGACTCTTTTCCCATTCTTTAGAGAGGAACTTTATTCTTATCAGGTTGCTTGAGAATTACTACATAACGGTTTCCGATGACGGATTAACGTCTTCTAGTTTCCTTTTACCAGTTTGTGATACCCTTCCTCTTACAACCAAGCAGGGTTAAATTTGAATGGGGAGGGGGGTTTAATATCCGTAACTGTAATCAAGAGGGATATGGATCTATGGTCCATGCGTTGGAGAAAACTCACTATGGCTTGGGAATACCACAATAGACAGATGACTACCAAAAATCAACTCAATTCTCAAAACAATGATATTATAAATGACAATGTTAAGATAATGGAGAAATGTAACCAACCTCGATCCAAACGTTTGATGTAGATCTCCGTTGGAGTTTTCAATCCGTGCACTTGAAATCTGCAAATTAGTCTTGACAACCAATATCCGAAAAGTACATACAATATATAAATGACATTAACATTATCAATAACCATGGTCCTTAATATCACAAGCAAATGTAACCCAATGTGCAATAAACAACATTCACAACATGATGGATGAGAATATGAGTATTTCTATTAATTAACAAGAAGAAGTACAAAGTGATACATCATCTTGCCGGCAACCAATCTGAACCAAGATCCGAATCAATCCACTTGTGCCTCCACCACTTCAATCCTCCATGAATGGAAAAATCAAACTAGATAGGAGTTTGGAAGGTGAACATAAAGGGTTCAAAACTACAATGCTCAATGAGTGCAGACTCAAGATAGGGCAAAAATCCACTAGAGTTCTCTTGCTATTCTCTTCTCCTCCCATCCATAAGCCATATGTGCTCAATATATAGTCCTCTCAAAGGTAGGTGAAAGGACACATCAAGGCATTACTCGGGCAGATGGAGAGCCAAAGGTCACCCAATGACCGCTTTCTGGGAGTAAAAAGTAATAAATTAGTGATTTTTACCATTTTACTTGATACCCGCGAGCTATAGTGATGCAACTCGCGGGTACGCATGCTATAATGATGCAACATGCGAGTAGGAATAAAAGAAGGGAAAAATGGTATCTGAAGGATATAAGTGGATCTGAGTCACTGAAATGGATCCTACAGGCCAAATAATGCTGATGCTCACAGGGTGGAAGATTACGATGTAACATATGCCCCCTAATGTGTGAGGTCAGAGACTGATGCTACGATGGTCGAAATACATTATAAAACTCAGAAGTGGAGTGATGGAAATACAATTGGAAAGAGAAGGTCACTCGTCATAATACAATAGTATCTCTGAATACATGTCGGTATAGTACAACAATCTGATACAATGGCCATGAATAGGCAGTATATAATGGATACATGTCATAAGGGATCATAGCCATGATCCCTCTACAATAAGATATGGTCTTTTGTTGAAAAGAAGACAACTAGTGCAAACTGGAACATTCTGCTGATATCTAAGAGGTGATATCTCAGATGTAAAGTCAAAGTCATATGTAGCATACTGAATGCCACAATCGCCTTGGGTCTTCTACACAAGTCTTCGACGGTGCAAGTCCCATCAAGTGAATAAAGGAGTTGGGGTCGAACCTGATGAGACATCGTCTGATTACCGATCAATGATGTATACGGTTAACAGATGCAAGATGACCCACCAATAATGAAAATGAGCATCAAGGAACAGAGCACAATCATCGAAGTGTGAATAAATGGGTTGAAGTCGAACACTAGGATGAATCCATCGATTAGGGGACATTGATGTATTCCCAAAATTGTTGATGGCGAGAGAACCTGCCACTAATGACTGCAAGCCTCAAGTCCCGGAATAAATGGGTTGAATTCGATGGAATGAGACTGGCTAGAAGGAGGGCATTAAGGCATCCAACATCGACTAGCACGAGGTACCAGCAATGCTGAAAGATTTGGAAGATCTCAGGTGAAACGGACTGACTCAATAAGGATGGCCGACATGCAATAATCAAGAGATATGAGGAGTGGTAGACATTGGTTTCAAGACTTCCTTTGAACAAGAGCATGAGCAGATGGATAGACTTAGGCAACATAGACTCAATATAGACTGTGTAATGCAGGAGGCATCACAAAGGGCTCCATAATGACTGGAAGCTTAACCAATCGGTGGAGTAAATTGAGAAACAAGTACAGCTCCTAAGGTCTAACTATAGTCCCGAATCATAATGTACGGAGTGGAATGAATGCTCTGTTCAAAGGCGACACAGCAGCTGCCAACAAGAAATAGTGACCATAATCACGTTCGACTTTTTGGAATATTTAATTTTTTTTGGTCTTTTTCATATTTGGGAAAAGATTGTTAAAGAATAAAATTGCTTATAGTACAACAGGTGAGGGAACGAGTGTCAAATAGCTAGCAGAATAGTCCCAAGTAGTGGAACATACCTATGCTCAATGCAAGGAAGTGCGTGCAGGATGTGGACACTCGGGGGTATGTTCCCTTAGGATCAAAAGGGTCATCAAATTGTGAAGGGAAAATATAAGTTCTGCAGGGCTTGACAGGGAAAAGTGCTCAGGCACCAGGCTAACAATTGAGTAAGCAGGAGCCGGCACAAGGCTCAAGCAGCAAGCAGGATGATGCAATGCAATCACAACATGATATAACTGAGGGGAGTCCTTAAGGGAGATGGCCAGCATAATACAAAGTAGAGTATGAGTCTTGTTGTGGGGAAATGCACCTATAGTTCAGGGGAGAAACTACCAACTTACGGTGATAAAGATAGACTTACAAGCATTCTGCAAGTACAACAAATAAATGAAGAGATTAGGGTTTAGAGATGTAGGAACCTCATTCAGAAGGTTGATCCTAGCTTTGCCTCCCTCGCTCTTCAATGATTATCCAGTGTCGTAATGCCCAAACCTGCAAAACAACTTGATACCCTTCTCAAACACATTTGACTACATATAAAATACTGATATCCATAATATAAAGAGACATCGAACTATAATCAAACAATAATCAAATCTAAGACACATTAATAGGTCATATTTGGAAAGAGAAGAACGTCTGATCTTTATTGATGAATGAAAGCAAGTACATAAAGTTATACCTTCTTCCAAGCTTGGCACTTCACAAAACCTAGATTCAAGATCTCCTACTTCCGTTCTCCAAGGATCCCAACCTCTAAGCAACTGTACTAGGGTTTACCAAAACTGAAGCACAAGAGAGGGGGATAAGGGTCTCCATTCCTCCACCATAACTTTGTAATTGGGCTTAGTCCCCTCACATGACCCTTCTACCCTCATATAGTCAATGAGTAAGAAGAAAAGAAGTTATAACCGCTCAAGAGGTTTCCCAACCAACTTAACTTACTCGAATTTCGATATTTTGACCAAAACAGGAGTGTACTCTACTCTATAGTAGACAAAGTTGCGTACACATGTCAATGGGAACTACTTTAAATGAGGTAAAGTCGCGTACACACGCTACAATTTCAACAGTAGAGTCGCGCTCATAGTGAAAAATGGCCAAAAACAAGCTTTTCTGCTCATTTTCAGGAGATGGTTTGGTCTGGAAAAATGTTCCTAAGGGTCATATACATCAAATGGGTCAAGAATGAGGTAATTTCAACCATTTTTAGTGTCCCAAATGACTCCTCAATCCACAAATGTCCTGTTGTGTGACTGCACTTGATCTCAAGAAGTGTCGTCATGCGACCAAGCGAAGCAAGTGTCGTCACGGACGGAGAGGTGTCATTTCAAGCTATAACAGATGCCCCCTAATGTATGAGGTTAGAGGGAGTATGGGAAACGATGTCCAAAATACATTATAAATAAAAAAGAGTTGAATCATGGAGGAACGGAGAAACCAACAATCATAGGCTCAAATGAAGTACCTGAAAGCAAAGGCAAAGTCAGACAAACTTATCCATGGGGTAACTGTCCATGTTCAAATGATGGAACATGATCTCCAAGAGGATACAATAATGATCCAAATATTGATGCATATATCATGGCCACTAAAATACAAGCGTGGATCCATGAGGAACATAAGTGTAAACATAGCCACATAAATACAAGGTGGATCTATGTCAAAACTGGAGAACATAGCCATAGAGAACAAGCTGGATCTATGTCTCATCAAGAGCCAAAAAGAGTGTGGCTCAGTCTTGCGCAACTTGGGCGATAACATAAATGAGGTGATGTTATCGAGGATCCCAAGGTCTTCATCCAAAAACAACCCAAGGTACAAAACCTATCCATGCAAATAAATGAGTTGATGTCGAACATGGGAGGTATCGTTTGATTACCGGTCATTGATGTATACCGTTAACAAATGCGAGGGTGTCCACCAATAATGAAAATGGAACCCAAGGTACCTAGTACATTCAAACAAGTGTGAAAAAGTGGTCTTTCCGTCGAACACTTGAAGAATCCATCGGATAGGAGACATTGATGTATTCCCATCTATCCAATAGTGAGGGAAACTGCCACTAATGACTGCAATCCCCAAGGTACTAACCGAAACTCTAAACTTCATTCCCAGAGCACAATGAGTTGAAGTCGATGAGAAGAAGTCCGTTGGAAGGGAGGCCTTAATGCATCCTCCATCATCCAACACGAGGGACACTCAACAGGTATGAGCTGATTTGGAGTAGGACTGAACACATGATGAAACATACTGACACCAAGGAATGGCCGACACATGAGGTCAAGGCAACTGCAGAATGGCCGACACAGGTTGTACTTTGAACAGTGATCATGACACAAGAGTGACTTAGGCATCTTTTAACACAAAGAGACCACGATACAAATTTGCAATGTAGGAGACATTAACAGATTCTCCATATGATTGGAAGACTAACCAAACGGAGGAGTAGGAACTCTGAGATCAGGTTTACCCTAAGGCCAACGCTAGAACCCAACTTGTTTGATAGACTCAAAACAGGTGCTTTATTCAAGGAGATAGTTGACTTGCTTCCATCATATTGAAAGATATTTTAACATTCTTCCCTTCCCTTTCCTTTTTCATTTTTTAACGAGCTTGACAAAGAACTAAAGCATGCTCGACGGTATTTTCATATTTAAGGAGTCTGAAAAACCTAGAAGAAAACTCCATACACCTATCTGTGGATTTTATATCGAGCCCGGATTGGTCTGTGCTCGGCAGTGTTTTCTTGCTTATAGAGTTGAAAAACTTAAACACTCCTCTATACACCTATCCGTGGATTTTATATCGAGCCCGGATTGGTATGTGCTCGGCGGTGTTTTCTTGTTTATAGAGTTGAAAAACTTACACAGTCCTCTATACACCTATCCGTGGATTTTATATCGAGCCCGGATTGGTATGTGCTCGCTTGGTGTTTTCACATTTCGAGAGTCTGAAAACCCTAAAGACGACTCCAAAGGTCCTTTTTCGTAAAGTTAGTCTCCTTCCCCGAAAAATTGTAAAACGATGGAAGAAGAACTCTTCTAGCGCATACAAGAGTATACCTAGAGTATACCTTTTCCGTAAATTATCCACCAAGGCCCGGAAAAGGGGTAATTCTATACCTAAGTGGATGTCGGTTCAGTTATTTTAATGAGCCCGAAAAGACAACTATGCTCGGCAAACTTTTCCTATTTAAGGAGTCTGAAAAGGGCTTAAAAGAACTCCATAGGGATCTTTTCCGTAAAGGTTTAACGAGTCTGGAAAAGTAAACTCACGACCTCCTTACTGTTTTTAACGAGCTCAAAGGAGATACGGAAAATGCTCACAACTTCCTTACTGTTTTTAATGAGCTTGAAGTGAAGATGAAAGAAATGCTCATAGCCTCCTTACTGTTTTTAACGAGCTCGAAGGAAAGGTGGAAGAAATGCTCGTAACCTACTTACTATTTTTAACGAGCTCGAAGTGAAGGCAGAAGAATGCTCGAAACCTACTTATTGTTTTTAACGAGCTCGAAGTAAAAGAAGTATGCTCGAAATGGGAGGAGATGAGTGTCAGGGACATGCAAAACTAGCTCCAAGCGCATGGAACAAAGCTATGCCTAATGCAAGGAACATGAGCAAGATAGGGACACTCAGGGTGTGCCTCCTCCAGGTAAAAGGTGTCAATTGCAAAGGCAAAATGATACAGGGCTTAGCGGAAATGAGATCAGAGATGGAGGTTTATATAACGAGCTAAAAGCGTGGAAGCTGGCTTCAGGCTCATTAGCGCAAGCGGGATCATAACAGATGCATATGCAATTTGAACACAAAGATGGGATCCTTATCAGGGATGGCCAGAAATATATGAGGAAGAAAGATATGAGGCTTCTTCTCAAAGTCATGGTAAATCTAAAAAGGCTCCCGAGCCTATGAGAAAAACTCAGCATGGGCACCAAAATGGCATAAGGGTGCTGACTAGGGTGACCCATGTTAGGTAGGCTCTGTTGTCGGACTGGTGCACAATGCATAAAGAGATGGCTAAAACACCAATATCCAACAGGTTCGACCCTATGGCGAATTCGGATGGCAAAAGGTTCAAATGAAACATAACAGCGGGGAAGCCTAAACCTATATGCAAGGTTTCAAAAATACCTGACATGGTTGCACAAGGTGTCGAAAAAGACCAGTAATCAAGTATACATCCAGCTAAGAATCCTGTCTCCAAGAAACATTAGTACCAGGATCATATCTAAAACATATGTAAGGAAAGACCCGATACAAGTCACTGTGGTAGAAATACTTTCAACTTCACTATCATCAACAGCAGGCATAAACAAGACAGAGTTTTCAAATGAAGACTCTTTGGTACCCAAGCTTGAGGACTTACAATCAACAAGATCAACTTCAGGATGAAGATCAAAGTTGAAGGACATGCTGGAATCTGCAGAAACAAATTCATCATCACGGGAGTTGAAAATTCTAGAAGCATAATCAAACTCAGCAGGAACACCGATTTGCGGATCTATAGGAGAGTCCAAAGACTCAACAGTAGGAAGATCAGACTTTAAGGTCAAACCGGGGTTGGACATAACTACGACTGGGTCAACATCCAAGTGAATGGCAGACTGTACTATAGACTCTAGAAAAATTTCATTGGAAGGAAGCATATCATCCTAGATAGAATACATATCTAAACATTCAGATGGAGGTGTCACTTGGTCAAAAGCTGGGATTAAATCCCGAGAAGGTAAGCATGAACTCAGAGGCTCCTTCTCAGTAGCAGTTGAACTCAAGGAACAATATGCCACATAAGGCCCATGTGACATAGTAGTGCCTAATGACGAGGGATCCGACTGGTCTACAGTTGGGTAATAAGGAGGATCAACGAATGCAAGCTGGTCGATGGTGACAATGTTTTCGTTATGAGGGAAATGCATCACACGAAAAAGCATAGACACCACAGCATGCATAGCATAAACGTAATCACGCCCGAGGATCATATCAAAGTCCATAGGGTCCTTTAAAACCATAAAATCAACTAAGACTGTTTTTCCACCCAAAGTAACAGGTGCCTGACGGAGGAATCCAAACGGTTCACTAGGTCTTTTATCAAAGGTCAACGGCCAATTAACAGCTGGAATAACATTAGGGAAACCCAAATCTCTCCAAGCATAAGCAGATAAGATACTAATAGCAGCACCTTCATCAACAATGCATCGATTAACCGTATGGTTCCCGATATCAACCTTTATCTGGAAAGGTGTCGAAGAAGGAAGACGAGGCTTGGCTAGACTATCCCAATCAAAGGAAACAATCCTAGGGCTTGGTAGGGGTTCACATGGCACAGATGAAGTACCCCCTTTTTCAGGAATATCCAAACTGGTAATGCAGAAGACTTCAGTAGTAGGTGCATCAATCTCTGAAGGACTGATGGGATCGGTCGAAGATTGCATCGATTCGATCACTTCACTCTCCAAAGGAAGAGTGGGGTCGACCAAATATTGCATTGGTTCAACCACTTTATCAACCAAAGGTTGATCTGACTGTAGGGAATCTATAGACAACTCAGGAACAGAGGTTCCTTCAGACATGGACCACACTCTTCGTACCTCTGGAATGGCAGGGCATCGGTGAGTAAGGTGATCTCCCTTACAAAGTTTACAAGGGAAATTGGTTTCCATCCTATAGGTTTAGACTCCTTTACAACGTTAGTACTCTCAGCATAACTAGCATTGGCTGACAGCTTGCCCCCAGCATGACTCATAGAGGCTGGTTGCTCAGAAGCAGAAGACTTTTGAACTAAGGACCACACTTTTTGCACTTCTGGAAGTACAGGGCACAAGTAAGTAAGGTGATCTCCCTTGCAAAACTTACAAGGGAACTTAAGCTTCTGTTTGTTTGGTTTGTCAACAATGTCAACTCCCTCAGCATGACTTACAGTGGCTGATCTGGTGTCTCCAGTATGACTCACAAGAACTGGTGACTTGTCATTAATTTGACTAGCAGTGATCAATGACATGTCCTCAACATGACTGACAGTGGTTGAAGACAAACTTTTAGTATGATCTTCAGTGACTAAAATTTTTCTCCCAGCATGACCTTCAGAGGCTGGGTAGGTGCCCCCTACATGACTTGCAGAGGCAGGGTGCTTGCCCCCAGCATGACTTACAAAGGCTGGGTTGCTGCCGGCTTGTTTTGGCATCTTCTTCCTATTCTTCCTCCGTCTATTCCTTTTAGACTACTGGCTACTATTATTGCTACTTTCGCCACATGAGGTAGAAGGAGGAGGAGAAGATGCTACTGGCAAAGGAGGAACAGGGTTCTAATGCTCTTGATTTGAGGTGCTCACAAAAGAAGCATCAGGAGCATGCAAGGCATTTGGAGTGGAAAACAACCAAACCGGCAGCCCAATAGTGAATCCAGGAAGATTCAGAGTAGCCATTAAGGGAGCACCAATGTTTCCAATGAATGGAACAGCACAAGGATCCCCCAGAACAGGGGTACCTTGATTGGCACTCGCCGGAATGCTAGACATAGTTTCCTGCTCAAATGAGCAAGAAGTTCTCTAAGGCAAACTAAAACAAGTAGCACAAAGAGCACACCACTAAAAAGGTCCTAGGTAAATCAAACTAGGCAAACAAAGGTGCCTTCTGGAGAAGAGTCTGGGATGATGAGGGCCCAGAAAAGATCAACGAAGGAAGAAAGACAGTTACCCGGGGTCCACAATACAATGACTAAGGGTGCAAGCGCTGGAATCACCCAACCGCCCTCCCAAAGACCTGCAAGGGGTTTCCTCCCATGTCTGTCTTAGGTACAGCAGATATACCCTCTGCTGTCACCTGTGTATGAACCTAGAGTCAGATACTATGGATACCACAACACCGAAAATTCCTAGGGGAACAGTCACCGATCGAATCAGAAAGCGTGGGCAGGGTAGCTAAGCCCAAAACTCGAAAGAGTCCCCAATACGCAATCCAATCCTGGCGTATGCTCGAACATCAAGTAGGAGGAGTATTCCCACAAACTGATCTCGCAATGACCTACTACATAGATCCCAGGCAAATTTTGAGTGAGGTGGGTTTACGTATGATAGTTTCACTACGATTTTTGCGCAATGTGTGATCTTGGGTGGTTTAAGGTGATTTAAACCCAAGATCCTAACCAAGACTAGTTGGTGTAGTGTAACCTAGAAAAGAAAATGTTGCTAGTACATTTTATTATGGGTCATTTTAAAGGTTACTTGATTACTCAAAAAGGTAGTGGGTGTGTGAGAGTGGTTATAATAGAAATAGAGTACTGAAAATGAAATATTTACCACCAAACAAATCTTTTTCTTTTCAATGCAAGTCTTAAAATTCTGATCTAGAATGCATGTGCAAATGCAATTTTTTAATCTTTTGAATGCAAAAAAGGTAAAAATAAAGTCTAAATGTACAAAAATAAACTCAAAACCTAAGAATGCAGCTACTCAAGCAACTAGGTATGCAAAAGAAAACTTGTTCTTTTTGATGCAAAGCACTCTAAAATCTTTTAAGCCACTTGCAAGGTACTCTATTCAGAAAATGAATCAAAATTCTTTATGCTTTTCAAAGTTAAGAAAAAAAACTGAAACTAACCTACTATCAAAGCAAAGCAAAGAAACTTTCAGGTTCTCTTTATGAAACAGTAAAAGCTACCAAATATGACTTTCAAATTCTTATTGATGTAAGCATGCTAAACATTGGGAAAAGAGTACAAAAACTACTTTTAGACCCAAACGAAGCAAATAACCTACAAAGAAGTATGGTTTGGTAAATTCAGGTCTGCACATAACAATGCAAACAAGGTCTTGAACAACAGCCAAAACACTTGAGCTTTCACTACAAAAGAAAAACTAAAAGCATAAGGGAGGATAAGAAACCAACCTAAAAGAGAAATTTCACTCAAATAGATACAAATAGGGTCAAGAAGACTCAAGAGGTTTCAAATCCAGTGGAAATGGGGCAAGCAAGTTCAATCACACTCAAATTAGGGTACAAAACACCAAATGGGTCCACAACCCCCCAACTTGGGTCAACAAGCCCCAAAACTTTCCAAACAAGCCCAAAATTATCAAAAGAGGTTCAAATCATGAATGTAGGATCAGTACAAGGATGGGAGATCACTTACAGGGGTTTAACACAGACCTAAGGTCATCAGGGACCCCAAAAAATGCAGCCACAGCCCCCAGATTTGGGTCCACAACCCCAAAACTCAAAAATTTCAAACCCAGATTTTGAGCGCTACTGTGTATGAAGGAAACTAGCGCTCATAGCAGTATGGGCGCTACTGTGTATGAAGGAAACTAGTGCTCATAGCAGTATGGGCGCTACTGTGTGGTACAAACAGTAGCGTACAAGAAAAAAAAGTCTAAAAAATGGGGTTAAAACCCCCAAACTGGGTCCACAAAGGTTTGCAAGGGCTGGGAAGGGTCTGTAAAAAGCACAGGAGGGTCAAACAGAGCCTACTAATTGATCCTAATCAAGAAAATGAACAAAGACCATCAAACAAGACTGAAGAAATGACCTTGGATACCCCTAAGCAGTTAGGCTTTCCCCAGCAGAGTCGCCATTCTGTTGTGGGGAAAATGCACCTATAGTTCAGGGGAGAAACTACCAACTTACGGTGATAAAGATAGACTTACAAGAATTCTGCAAGTACAACAAATAAATGAAGAGATTAGGGTTTAGAGATGTAGGAACCTCATTCAGAAGGTTGATCCTAGCTTTGCCTCCCTCGCTCTTCAATGCTTATCCAGTGTCGCAATGCCCAGACCTGCAAAACAACTTGATACCCTTCTCAAACACATTTGACTACATATAAAATACTGATATCCATAATATAAAGAGACATCGAACTATAATAAAACAGTAATCAAATCTAAAACACATTAATAGGTCATATTTGGAAAGAGAAGAACGTATGATCTTTATTGATGAATGAAAGCAAGTACATAAAGTTATACCTTCTTCCAAGCTTGGCACTTCACGAAACCTAGATTCAAGATCTCCTGTTTCCGTTCTCGAAGGATCCCAGCCTCTAAGCAACTGTACTAGGGTTTACCAAAACTGAAGCACAAGAGAGGGGGATGAGGGTCTCCATTCCTCCAGCATAACTTTGTAATTGGGCTTAGTCCCCTCACATGACCCTTCTACCCTCCTTATATAGTCAATGAGGAAGAAGAAAAGAAGTTATAACCGCTCAAGATGTTTCCCAACCAACTTAACTTACTCGAATTTCGATATTTTGACCAAAACAGGAGTGTACCCTACTCTATAGTAGACAAAGTCGCATACACATGTCAATGGCCGCTACTTTAAATGAGGTAAAGTCGCGTACACACGCTACTATTTCAATAGTAGAGTTGCGCTCATAGTGAAAAATGGCAAAAAACAGGCTTTTCTGCTCATTTTCAGGAGATGGTTTGGTCTGGAAAAATGTTCCTAAGGGTCATATACATCAAATGGGTCAAGAATGAGGTAATTTCAACCATTTTTAGTGTCCCAAATGACTCCTCAATGCACAAATGTCCTGTTGTGTGACTGCACTTGATCTCAAGAAGTGTCGTCATGCGACCAAGGGAAGCAAGTGTCGTCACAGACGGAGAGGTGTCATTTCAAGCTATAACAAGTCTTTATCGCAATGTCGTGGCGTAACTACAAAGTACTCCCAATCCTAAGGACAAACAATGTCATGGGCACCAAAATGCATAAAGGGGTTCTAACTAGGGTACCCATGTTCGAAAAATCCCTACCGCCACATAACGACACTTCTAAAGCAGTGTGAAGGTTCCGTGTCGGTTATGAAGAGGGGTCACACCTAGGGTTTATGAAAATGGTCAATAGGTCAAATGCATAATGCATGCGAAAATGGCATCTAACCTATATGCCAGGTGTGAAACGTACCTGTCATTGGTGTGAAATGGTTCATAACAACTTTCACCGAGGAAATCTGATTAAAAAACACTACTCCATGACACGATATTAGTTCATAACGGATCAAGATGGCAAAAATTATAGAGAAGTGGGTCTAGAAAATTATAAATAGTAATAAAATTTTCCAGATTACAATTCATTTGCACTATTCACCAATTTGGAGTTTGTGGTTAGTTTTTACCTAAAAATTCAGTTGCCGATTCTGGGAGCTACAAGCGACCATTCATCGAACCGTCCGGAGCAGGTTGGTAGTTACTTCCATACCTTTCATTTCAATTTTCAGTGGTGGTATTTTTTGTTTGGCCAAGCCCTAGATGGCTTAGGCACTACCCGCGGGCTATAACTATGCGGGTCACGGGTAGGGCACCAAACGCGCAGTCAAAAAATAGACTTCCCGTGGGTACCCGCACCTGTATACAAATTAGCCCATAGGTACGGTCGTGAAGAAATTTTTAATCATGAAACTGACCAAACCTTGCTTGTTTTCCACTCCAAGATGGTTCTAGAGTGGAGGGAGAGAGAGCATGACCAAGTTGATGAGGCCGTGCGCAATGATTTGCAAGTGTAGCAGGCATTACAAGCATGTGGGTTGTACAAGTTTTGGACTATAGGGGGTTTAAGGGCCCAAAACCTATTACTCTATCACCTGATAGACTACTAGGATGTGGATGCACAAAACTTCATCCTCAATGGACAAACCCTTACACTGGAAGTGGAGGATATCTACTTGATTACCGGTTTGTCCCGTAGAGTGGAGGTGGCCAGTCTTCGGTCTCAGACCGTGGGTGGTGGGATCACTGTTCAAGACTACATAGCCCGGTATTGTCCCGCAAACACACGAGCGGTGGGAAGCCAAGTGCCCATCAACGCCATAGTATATTTCAGCACAAAGATAATTGTGGCTACCCTGGTGTGGATCACTGGATCCAAAGCTCTGCACTAGGCATCCAGGCCGGTGATGTTCTATGCATCACAATGCATGCAACCTATGGTATTCGACTGGTGTACTACACTACTGGTGTCTATGAAGACACAATTGACAGAATTCAAAGAGGGAAAGGCCAAAAAATTTTGGTATGGTAGTATCCTATGCAGCTTCTTCTTTGAGATGGTTCCAGGGCTTAGCCCGAGGGTGGATGTCCCTCCTCATAGTCTCTGTGATCCAGCCCTGACCCGGTGGGATGAGATCCTAACACGACAGGCTCGTGGCCGTCTAGCGTCACCATATACTAAGGAGTTCTTCTGCTAGTGGAACCGACAGGTGATCTCTATAGAGGACTATCCCTATGCGGGGATAGACTTCAGACAGGATCGTGACATGCCGCTGCCACCAGGCGCAGCATTCGGAGACATCGGTGAGTACTCTTTTGGTTTTGTGTTTATTAAATTTTTATGGATTTTTTTATTATAGTTGAATTCAAAAAATATTTTTGGTGGTAGTATCAAGTGCTAAAGTTTGACTGTTTTCTCACAGACAAAGGCCCAGTGAGACACGAGGGCTTCCCGAGACATGGTTGTCGGGGTAGAGGTGATGAGGCAGGATATGCTGCGGCAGGGCGCGCACTTCAGACATTGCGGAGCAACATCTCATGTATGGTTGCTCGACTACCTGAGGCAATGCAGCGCCAAGTAGTGGGTGTTCCCAGTGAGTGGGCGTGGCTACTGCAGCAAGTAGCCAATGTAGTACAATACTTCTATGAGACACATCCCGTCGAGGCGGCAGCTAGGCCTCCTCAGAGTGAATAGATATCCCAGGGTCTCATTTTTTGTATCGATATGTATATTTTGAGGGCTATGGGCTCCAGTTTTGTATGACACTACCATTTTTGGACATATTTATCTATATATAAAACTTTTGTTCTCGGTTCTACTATATGTGTGTATGTACAAATGTATGAATGTATTTGTATTTATGTGCTTCATGATGAATGTGACAAATGCCAATCTAATACATAGTTACCATATGCATCAGATATATAATTAAGACTTCTCGGAATGTGAATATATGTAATTGAAACAAAATGTCTCTCCAAGAGTCGTACCTTAAGGAATTTTCATAGTAATGTAGGGTCTCATACATGGTACTTCCCATTCAGCTGAGACACAACTAGTTGTGAATCCAGGTGGACTTCTAAAGACTGGATGTCATGTGAAATAACATCTCGAAGTAGCTCAATAACGACACTATACTCAGCCACATCATTAGATGTAGGACCGAGGCAAGCACCTCCTGAGGACACAACTAGGTGGTCAGGTGAGAAGATAACCCAGGCAGCAGAAGCAAGCTGCTGCGTATGTCGGCTAGCACCATCCGCAAAACCTAAGAATGTAGGAGATCCCATTGACATCTGTCAATCAAACAGAATCTAATCAGCAGACCCGACAACCAAAAGGCAAGCCAAACTATGTATAGAAAAACTATACAATAGTGTACAAAAGTATCAGCCTGAACCAGAGGTTCAAGCATAATACCGCTTGAGGTAGAGCCCATTTCTAGGCTCCTTCAAGGCAACACCCTCATAGTCTTCTAACTCATAAGCCCCTTTTTCGAGAACACGCTTCACAATGTAAGGACCATGCCACATGGGATTGAACTTGCCTACCCCTAGGGGTTCTTTAGCTTGGTCATACAAAAGTACCAAGTCACCTTTAGCATACTTCCGGGGACGGACAGACCTATCACATTGAACCTTGACATGATGCTTTTTAACATCAATGGCCATAGCCGCATCTCGACGTTGCTCGTCAAGTTACTCGAGGTGTACTAAACGTTGCTCAATATTTGTCGTATCAGGGAGGATCTCTAAAGTGACTCCACACCATGAACTAACTAAAATGGTGAGAACCCGGTGGCATTCTTAACTATGGTTCGATATGCCCACAAAGTAGGATATAACATGATATGCCAATTGGTCTTGCTTTGTTGGATGGTACGTTGGAGAATGGTCTTCAAAGACTTATTTACTGCTTCAACCTGACCATTCACTTGAGGATAGTAGGAATATGAGTGTTCCTGACGAAACCCAAGCTTGAGAGACAAATCCTCCATCATCTTGTTTTGAAAGTGAATGCCATGGTCAGTGACAATCTCTTTCGGGATACTGAACTGAGTGATAATCTGGTTGAACACGAAATGGGCTGCAGTAGCACTGTTAGCTTTTACGGTAGGCATGGCCTCATCCCACTTGGAAAAATAATCTACGGCCACGATAATATGGTGATGCCCCCCTGCCGAAGCTAGTTTGCAATCCATGAAATCTACCCCCCACTTAGTGAAGGGACCGACAGTGATGACTGGAAGGAGGGGCGCTGGATGCGAGTGTATGTTCGGAGAAAACACCTGGCAAGTATGACATCTCTTCACAGCGTTAATACAATATTTAAAGATGGTAGGCCAAAAATAACTAGCTCGCATGATACGCTGGGATGTAGCAAGCGAAGATAAGTGACTGCCACATGCCCCCACATGGCAATCATTAAGTACCCGTTCCGCTTCTTCGTGAGTCAAGCAACGACGGAGAATGGAATCCTTTCCTCGGTGATACAAAGTATCACCAATGATAGTATAATCTTTAGCGTGATGTCTCACACGCCGTCGCTCATCTCGTGAATAATGCGGAGGAAACTTCAAAGTTTGGACATATACAATGACATCCCCATACCAAGGGTCCTTGGACGAGATAAGAAATAAGTGTTCATCCACAAAGGAATCTTCATGAATGACATCCTCATCAAGTCATGGAAGGTCCGACATAAGCTCAGCAAACACCATGATTTCACTGATTTTGCCAAAGCAAAATCAAGATCAAATTCCTGAAGGATTACAATCCATTTATTATACTTACCCCCGATAAGGCATCATGATAGAACGAACTGAAATGGATTGATGTGAGCTACAACTGTGGTTGTTCGAAGCAGAATGTAATGTCGTAACCGCTGGACTGCGTGGACAGTCGCAAGTGCCAACTTTTCTACGTGAGTGTACCTTAGGTCAGCGTCTACTAAATTTTGACTAAGATAATAGATAATGTGCTCGATGAGCGCATCATCTACCTGAACCAAGACCATGCCAATAGTCTCTTGAGACACGGCCACATAAAGAATGAAATCTCGTGCAAAATCTGGTGGACTAAGCATCGGGGCCAATACCAAATCTTTCTTAAGGGCGTCGAAAGACTGCTGGGCTCGCTCATCCCAGATAAAAGGTGTGTCTTTCATCAATAAGTGTGCTAAACCTTTGGTAATATTAGCATAGTTAGCTATAAACCGATGCAGAAAAGTAGCTCTCCCTTGGAGGCTTTGAAGTTGTAACAAATTACGCGGAGGAGGCAACTGAAGTATTGCCTCAACTTTGAGAGGATCGACTCTAATACCCTCTCTCGAAACAATGAATCCTAGAAGGCCACTAGTCCTAATCGCGAAGATGCATTTGTTTGGATTCAATCAAATTTTGTAGTGGATACATCATTCGAGAATCATACGAAGGTGCTTAGGGTGGTCCACTCTCTTGCGAGACTGGCTAGAAAGATCATCCAAGAAAACTTCCATAATCATCTTAAGATTGTGAAAGGCATAGGTCATGGCTCGCTGAAAAGTAGCTCCGACGTTTTTAAGGCCGAAGGGCATTTTCTGATATGCAAACATTCCCCATGGACAAGTAAATGCCATCTTATGTTGGTCCGCGGGTTTGATTTGAATCTGATTATAACCCGAGAAGCCGTCCATGAATGAAAAAATCTCACTCCCCACACAAGCATCCAATATTTAGTCAATGAATGGCGTGGGGAAGTTATCTTTCGGACATGCATGGTTCAAATATCTAAAATCAATGCATACACGGATCGTTCCCTGCTTCTTATCCACATGAACGGGGTTTGACACCCATTCGGTAAGGGGAACGGGGTAGATGAAACCAGGTTTGAGCAGTTTCTCCACCTCTCCCTTAATAGTAGCTGCCTTCGTAGGGTTCAAAGCACGTAAGCATTGTCGAACTGGTTTAGCATCAGGATACGTTCTAATCTCATGTTGAACAATGCGGGGGTCTATTCCTAGCATCTCCTCGTATGACCAAGCGAAATCTTCCCAGAGTTCTATAAACAAGTCAGTGTAAATAGCGATCTCCTCAGGATCAGAATCCGAACCGATGTAAACGTTCTCCATCTTTCCGGGAGTGCGAGAGATGTTGATCAAAATGGTTGGGGAAATATTGGCCATATTCCCCTCCGCAAAAACATCATGCGACTCCAAAAGAGCCACAGGGTGACCAACCATCTCTGCTAGAGTCATCCTAAACTCCTCTTGCACAACAAGCTCGAAGTTGGGAAGGAAATAAGAGCGATGGTGCATATCTTCCCAAGGCCTCTCACTACCACACATGGCCTCCATGATAGCTTCATAAGATGGTAAAGTATCATCAAGGCAATTGTGTGAACAAGATGAGTTGGTTGCCCAAACTGGTAGCATAACGGGACCTTCTTCGACTGTCTGGGAAGAAGAGAGATCTGGATCTGCAGTGGTTTGTTGGATATGATCATAAGTGAGCTCTACTATAGATAAAGGCATAGAAATCCCGACGTGCACAATGTCTCCAGACGTGGAAATCATGGACGGTAAATTCCATGGATCATCTAAATAGGAGGTCCGGAATAACATATTATTCGAAGGAGGAGACGCTTTGTCAGTAATGGTTCCAATAAAATTCATAGGTGCAGAAAGATTATATGTTCCCATCAATGAGGGGTACATTCCAACACCTATGTTCCCAGTTGCCGGCTGAGAATTAGAAACTTGCGGGACTACAGATCCCGTGGATGCTGGGGAAGGAGTGCCAACAAAATCCAGCTGATCGATTGTCACAATATTTCCTTCATGGGAAAAGCAGATAACTCTAAATATAGTAGACGTCACAGCCTTCATAGCGTACATCCAGTTCCGACCCAGTAAAAGGTTGTAGTTGATGGGCGCATCAACCACTTCAACTTCAATAGGCACAGACTTACCTCCCAAGGAGACAACAAGGGAAGGGATAATTCCATGTGGCGCAAAAGATCTACCATCGAATGCAGTGAGTGTAGTTCTAGACGCGAGTAGAGGAGGAGAGCTAAGAGCTTTCCAACAAGTTAACGACATTACTGACGCGGAAGCACCTTCATCAACAATAGTACGTTTGACGAAGCTCTGAAGGAAAACCACCTGGATTTGAAAAGCCACGTGGTAAGGTAAGCGAGGATGGACATCAGTAGTATCGAACTTGATAACACTAGGATTTCACCCATCCTGAACTCCTAATGCACTCAAAAGGGCATGCTTTTGAGAAGGACAGGTTTGCAAGACTTCAAGAGCTGACATGGCACACGGAGTTTGGCCCAAATATTCTACGATGGAGTAGTTGTAGGAAGCTTGAGCATTAGGATTATGCGTAGAGCGCTTGAGAACACCTTTCGATATCCATGGCATAATGGAGGGCTTCTCGATATGCAAGGAATTGTCAGGAGGAGGGGGAGGATCACTCCCCAAATTAGGTTGTGGTGCACCATAATCGTGCTGACAAGTAGCAACACAAACCTCTGATTGAACCATATTCACACATCCATAACCACTAGTATTGGAAGAAGATGTTGCCGTTTCATTAGTACCATAACCAGTGGTGGGAGCATGCAAAGCCATGTTTTTATGATGAGGAAGGGGATCCTTCAACAAAGTTGGGCTCTGTGCCAAATGCTTCAATGCTTCTTCAATTCGAGGACATAAGTGAGTAAGATGTTCCTCCCCACAAAGCTTGCATGGGAATTTCACCTTACGCCTAGGTTTATGATCCTCGCTAGCATTACCGCCTTCCCGAGGAGGGTTGGCATTCTCTTTATGAGGAGTATTACGATTGCTATTGTTATTACTTCCATTGTTCCCACCCCTACGATTGTTTCTCCCCTTTTTCTTACCCCCAGGTTGCTGGTTACCCGATGGTTTTGTTGATTGCACATTGTGTACATCAGATGACGGAGTGGAAGTGGACATGGTTTGAACCTATCCAGGAGTAGATTGGTTTAGCAACAAATTTTGCATTTGATTAGCTACCAAGTCTATAGGGCGATTGCATGCGGACCCCACGATGCCATCGACATGTGGTCCAAGAACGGACATGGGCTCATGTCTTGTTCTCGGTGTGTCAGGAATAATGTCATACAAAATGCGAGACTGAGAATAAAGTAGATCTAACTGCTGGACTTTCAAGATAGCTTGTTCCTCAGTCACAATGTCGGACATCGAAACATCCTTAGCAATGTATGGGCGTAGAGACTTGAGGAACCATTCCAACAAAAACTCTAGAGGAATGTTGGCTTTCCTTAATCTCTTTCGTCGACGCCACTCTTGAACATGGTCAGAAATATGTGTGGCCTTATTATAACGGAAGGTGGACAATAACTCAGTACCAGTGTCGTAACGAACCGGTAACTGGAAATGGTCTAAGAAAACCAAAGCAATCTCATTGAACCCCCTATAGGTGTTCCCAAGCAACTCGACATACCACTTCACGAATGCCCTCACGAGGGTGCATTGAAATAGTCGTAATCTAATGGAATCATGATTCAAAGAGTTGGAGGAGCAGCAAAGGTGAAACGTTGTGACATGATCGCCCGGATCCTCATCGCCTTTCCTTTCAAACTTTGGAATGTCCAAAGGAATCTTGGTAGGAACCGGGGGCCAACTAGGTTTGTGACACACCAGATCATTAGTTAGCTTCAAAAGATCTGGGAGATTCAAGCATACAAGGAACGGGAGCTGCAGTTGGAAAGCTGGATTATAAGCTCCCATAAAAAGTTGGTTAAACGGAACCGTGTTATAAGATGGACCAAAATATTGACCATGAGGATTAAATTGCTAATGATAAGGACCTGACGGACCATAAGCTCTCCCATGGCCATAGGATTGATAATCTCCTCCTGCCTGACCCATTTGAGAGTAAGCAGGTATATCCATGTTTTGGGTACCATATTGGGGTGGTGGGTTATACTAGTGGCCAGCACTGACTATGTTGTAGTAAGGGTTTCCACCATGAGTATGGGGCATATATGTACTATTCATAGCGGGAACCGTGTTGTAATGACCATAATGGTGTGGTATGTTCCCACCCCCAGCATTAGGATTAGCTTGATCAGTCGTATGATGACCATAAGTATGAGAAGTATTCCCAACCCCAGCATTGGTGTGACTAGTAGCAGGGATGGTGGCGTGATGTCCATGTGGATAGGAGATATTCCCACCCCCTACATTAGCATTACTAGTGGTGACAGTGGACGCAAACGTGTGCGGTATATGTCCACCCCCATGGTTGGGAGGAGCATTAACATCTGTAAAAGTGATCCTAGGTTGACGAGTAGCAACATGCATGTTAGGTGGTGGATGGCGCGTCGAGTTTTGAACAACATTCCTATTAGGTTTGGCAATCCGAGGAGGTGGTCTTCTTCCAACATTAGCATGATTAGAAGGAACATGACCAGTCCCCATACTATGTGTGTGAGTGGACAACGTAGTGCCCCCAGTGAGGGTAGTGCCCCCAATGGGTATAGTATGGCTAACACCATGACTAGTGCCGATGTGACTACCAAACATAGCGGAAGGTTCGACAGTACTATGACTAGGAATACCAAAAGAGAGTGCGGTTGGGTTGATCGTAGGATCAGTGTCATCATGTAACTCTAGCATTCCGTGTCTATAATTGCGTGGAAATGAAGGAACGAAAGGATCGTCTTGTTCTTCGTCCTCGGGTAAGTTGGGAATTCCGTAAAGATAATTATATGGATTCGAAGGATCGAACGGATCTCGTTCAAGTGGATTAGGCCAAATAGAACCAGGTTGAGTCTTAGGTGGATCACCTCCCCACTCCTCACGAGGAGTATGGGGATCGGAAGTGTGTTCAACTTCTCCCGATGGAGCAGAAGGTTTTTCCTCAGTATCGAAATGTGGAGAAGTCATAATGTCATGGACGTATGTCTCATAAGAGTCTGAAGACTCAGAGGAAGCCCTCCGGCATCCTCTAACAATACGGCGTGAAACCTCGACTAGCATTAAACCAGCCAACCGACGGGACTGGTGGAGAGTAGGGCTCCGCTCCACGATATCTCCGGAGAGAATATATAATCAAAACGTCCCCTAAAGGCCAACTATTTATCAAAAATAGTAAATCAAAAGCACACACCTAGAGAAACTACAGCCAAGAGTAGACAAACAGAGTGGCTAAATGAGCTCTCGACACTAGAGCCGGTATGTCTTGCCTAGGAGAGGCTTGAGACTCCCAAACTATAGTCGGAGGTAACAGAATCAGTTATAGAGACACCCAGGATTCACTACATGTACAGGGTCAAGTCCACTGCACAAACCGAGTTGTGTTGTCCAATCCCTATCTGACTTAGGACACAAACAGCATAACCACTGCAAATACCCTGTGCGATACCTAGGTAAGGCAACTATGGTACCGCAATATAACCAATGCTCATGGGGACAGTTGCAGGTGGGATCAGTCATATGGGCAGGGTAGCTGAGCCCAAAACTCAATGAGGGTCAAATCCCCCAAGTGTCCCCAGATACAAACAAATCCTAGATATATCTCCCACGTTCAGTGAGTATCAGAGGGATATCTACTCAACCAACTTCCTGTGACCTCGTGCTTAACTATGGCTTGAGTAGAGCTTCTTGAGAACACCAATCTATACCATGGATTCCTCCACTCCCTCGTCAGACACCTAATGTTTTGTCTAGTAGTCTTGGATTGTTAACTCATAATGATCTATTCCAAGACTCTAAACCTATGCTAGTTGGTGTACCCTATAAATAAAATCGGTCTAATCAATTTTAAGATTAAGCATTAATTTTAGTGGCTGTGGTTACTCAAGGGATATAATCGTGAAACTAGTGATGTGTAGACTCAATAGTATGCGAAATCGTCCAATCCTAGACTCATCTATCCAATAAAAAAATGTCACTAATATGCAAAATCAACCGACAATTCTGAAATAAAGATGCAATCTTTTATCTTTTCGATGCACAAGAAGAACCTAAATGAAGGTAACAAGCACGTAATGCAAGATGCAGTACATGAAAGTAAAATATTTTTGTATTTTCGCTTATAAACAAGAAGGAAAATGCAAAAAACTAGATGTATATTTTTGTATTTTTTCAATATAGATGGAATGAGAAAATGCAAGCAAAATCCTACTATTCAGTCACTGAAGTGCCGAGAAGATCACTAAGACAACCCAGCAGATCCTAAACAGCAAGACTCAGCCAAAGGAAAGAGCTCAAAAGGAAAAAACCAAGAGGCTAAATCCAAAGATTGGTAAAAAACCAAGAAGGCTCAACCAAGAGAAACAAAGAGTTCTGGTCACAACCAAGGCATGAAATAGTCAAGAAAGAGGCCAATAAAGACTCAGGAACAACCAAAGCCAACCCAGCAACAACCAATAGCCATAAACCAACAAAAGATGGAGTTGTACGCTACTATCGAAGGAATACCTGCGGGTACCCGCGAGCAGTAGAGTAAACAAAGGCGGGTATACGTGAGCTGAGCTAAGCTAGCCCGCGGGTGAGGAAAGGAAAATGGGAAAATAAAGAGTCCAAGGGCTCAGAAAAAGCAATTTTTCTATGGTGTATCTTAACGGCCAATCAGTGACACAGAGCTTCGATAAACAACAACTCTAATTAAGGACTAATGCATAAAAAGTTCCCAAACATGGATGTTTTCCCCAGCGGAGTTGCCATTTTTGTGTTGGAGAAAACTCACTATGGCTTGGGAATACCACAACAGACAGCTGGATACCAGAAATCAACTCAATTATCAAAACAATTCTATTATAAATGACAATGTTAAGATAATGGAGAAATGTAACCAACCTCGATCCAAACGTTTGATGTAGATCCCCGTTGGAGCTTTCAATCCGTGCACTTGAAATATGCAAATTAGTCTTGACAGGAAATATCCGACAAGTACATATAATATATAAATGACATTAACATTATCAATAACCATGGTCCATAATATCACAAGCAAATGTAACCCAATGTGCAATAAACAACATTCACAACATGATGGACGAGAATATGAGTATTTCTATTAATTAACAAGAAGAAGTACAAAGTGATACGACCTCTTGCCGGCAACCAATCTGAACCAAGATCTGGACCAATCCACTTGTGCCTCCACCACTTCAATCCTCCATGAATGGCAAACTCAAAATAGATAGGAGTTTGGAAGGTGAACATAAAGGGTTCACAACTACAAGGATCAATGAGTGTAGACTCAAGATAGGGCAAAGATGCACTAGAGTTCTCTTGCTATTCTCTTCTCCTCCCGTCCATAAGCCATATGTGCTCAATATATAGTACTCTCAAAGGTAGGTGAAAGGACACATCGAGGCATTACTCGGGCAGATGGAGAGCCAAAGGTCACCCAATGACTGCTTTCTGGGACTAAAAAGTAATAAATTAGTGATTTTTACCATTTTACTTGATACCCACGGGCTATAGTGATGCAACTCACGAGTATGCATGCTATAATGATGCAACATGAGGGTAGGAATAGAAGTAGGGAAAAATAGTATCTCAAGGATATAAGTGGATTTGAGTCACTGAAATGGATCCTACAGGCCAAATAATGCTGATACTCAGTTCTTCGCTGGTGAAGACCCCTGGTGCATCAGTGCTATAAATATCCTGTATTTTAGACTCTGTTTCCTTGAGGTCTTTTTGAGAGAAATATTTGTGACTCTTTTCCCATTCTTTAGAGAAGAACTTTATTCTTATAAAGTTGCTGGAGAATTACTACATAACGGTTTCCGATGACCGATTAACATCTTCTAGTTTCCTTTTACTAGTTTGTGATACCCTTCCTCTTCTAGCCAAGCATGGTTAAATTTGAATGGGGAGGGGGGTTTAATATCTAGAAATATAATCAGGAGGGATATGGATCTATGGTCCAAAACTCCCCCTATTTCCACTGTGGAGCTTAAATTTAAGCTATTCTGGAACAAGCTTTCTGCTACCAAGAACCTATCAAGTCTTTTAGAAATCGCTTGATCACCAGTTCGGTTATTCCACCAAGTGGGCTCAAGTTTTAGGGGTTGAACATGCACTAGATTCTTTTCTTCAAAAAGGCTGTCAAAAATGTGGCTAAGAGAGTCACTCCGTGCATTTTTGCCCCAAACTTCTCCTATGTTGAGGGTTAAGTTGAGGTCTCCCGCTATTATGATATTAGGAGAGTCCAATGCTCCAGAGCTCTGCATATTTTCCCAATACTCTCTTCTCCCATGGAATGACCCATATACATTCAAGAAAGAGAAATGGATCCTGGTTTCAGAATCTTCCAACTCAGTTTTTAGTGTGCCATTGAACGTGGCTGAAGAGAGGATTAGCAGGTCTAGGCACCATGCGGTAATTAAACCGCAGAATGGTCGTCTGCATCTAGTGCTTCCAATTTCCAATCTTTTAAAAGACGGCTTAAAATTTCTTTCGCCTTATTTCCTTCCAACATTGTTTCTTGCAAGAACAAAAATTTGGGTTTAAGAGTAAAAAGTAACCTTTTGAGGGAATTTTGTTTGGAGGCCCCCCATATCCCCCTAATTTTGTAAGAGAGAGATACAATTAAGCGTCCTTGCAATGGGATTTCTCCAATCTAAGAGCCCTTCCACTAGTTTTTTGTTTCCCTCTTTGATGTCTAGGGTTTCCTGCAATTGGGCCTTTGAGATGAGGGATTTGTGACCCGCTTGGTGCTTTCGAGGTGGATTTGGTGCAAGCGCACCGGAAGATGCTTGGTCCTTCTCAAAAAAATTTCTTCTCCTGGAATGTAACCCATATACCTGTCTTGCTAAAAGGGTAGAAACCGAGGTTCTATTTTCTGAAGGAGAGGGAGCAACAGGAAGTTTCACTGCTGGATAGTTTTCAGAGAGAGGGGTTTGGGATGGAGACTCAGAAACAGAGTTGTAACAAAGATCTCAGGAAGGAAAAGGAATACCTTCTACATCCTTGTTGGGGTTGGGTCTGGTTTTCTAGATCGTCTCTTTGCTGTTCTAGCATCCGCTGACTCCTTTCAGGTCTTTCTCTTTCATTTTTTCATCTACTGCCTCCGTACCTTTCTCTCCTGATTGCATGTTAGCCACCTCCTCTATGCATACAACATCCTTGAACAATAATGGAGGTGAAAATTCAAAACCTTTATCAGCTAGCTTCGAGCTTGCCACCTTTTCCTCGCAAGCGTCGATTTTCTCTTCGTTCGATTTCGAGGTGGTTGAAGTTTGTGCTCTTCTTACTCTGCGCCAAACCTTTTTGAATTGATTTCATTGTTGTTGAATCTGCTGTTGAGTATAGTCTTTTTGGAGGTTTTCAACTTGTTGACACTTGAAACATATGAAGGGAAATTTCCAATAGACCAAACGTTGGGCCCAAATACTACCATACATCTTTATCCTAAGTTCTTCAAATAAGTCATCTCTAACATCCAATTCGACAAGTATTTGGGCGCATCGTTTATCCTGTTTGGTTTCCCAGTCATCCTCCAACACTATGAAATTTCCAAGTTTGTTTCCAATTACTTCCAATAAATTCTTTTTCCAGAACACCATTGGAAACCCTGGAAGAATTACCCAGATTTGCTGCACATTATGCGGTTCTCTTCTGGTGTTGAAGTTTACGGACCATATTTTCAAAATTAAACCCGACGGTCTCGATTTCCAGCGCTAGTTGAGGAGTTTCTCGCCCTCCTCTTCTTTTTCGACATTAAAGAGGAACCATCCCCTTGGGATAATATTAAATTTAGGTAGATAGCCGATTAAGGGGGCCCAATTCGTCCCCATCTAGGTCTTTAGCGCTTCATGTCCTGTAGTCTTACCACAAAATCGTTCGACCAGTGCGAAATTGAGATAATCTATAATTTCAGCGAGATGAATGTCCCTACTATCTGTGAGTTCTAGGCTGCCTCCATTTGGCTTGATGCTTTTTTTCCTTGTTCGGGGGCTATGATCCAGTTCTTTTCGATGTTTAACATTATCAGAGATTGACTCACAGGGATCGTGTGAATTCATGGTTGTTGACGGTAGGTTATAAATAGTCAGGATGGGAGAGGTCCTGTGAGGGGGGAGGATGATTGGAATTAATCTCTAGATGTGTTGACGTACGAAAATCATCAAGCATACAGAAAACGAGATAGGAGTCCGAATCTTCGTAGTTGACCTCATCGAGAAAATTTTTGGCAAACATTTCTCAGAGGTTTAAAAAACATATTGAACCCAAACCATCTCCACGAATATGAAAGGGGGAAAAGGAAAACTAGATCTTTTAAGCCAAATAAAAGAGACGTGGTTGTATTAAACTTCGATCTGTCTTTGGGAGTCCTTCGCCGAATTCGGGCCTAGGGCTGGTTCAGAGATGTAGAGATCCTTCATGCCCCCAAATTGAATCTCATTCATCATATATATCACTATATATATATATATATAATTGTTTATTTTGAATTCTGAACGACAACCATAAAATCAATCTGGATAATACACTTGTTCCATCCTCCTTCAATCTAGGAAAAACATAAATGGTAGTCCACACCAAATTTTGAGATATAAACTTGTATTGGTGTAAATATAAACACCCACCAATATGAAAATAAAAATCTCCCACCCAACTCTGACTCTATAGAAACCCATCTAAAGCATCTCACACCGAACTCCAACTCTATAGCAAATCTGTAACACAATCTTCTACCTACCACATAAATGATTGATTTATCTAAATCATAGAACCAATTTATCTAAATCACACGATGAAAGTGTAACAAATAAAAATATTAAAATAATATGAATAATATATATAATAATATAAATAATAAAATAAAACATAATGTTAATTATATTAACTAAGATACATAACCCTTGGTGAGTAGTCACCATATAAGCCCTATATATGTAGCTACATCCTCATTTTAAAATCATCTTATCAATCTATAAATTTATATATCATTTTTATATCTACGGATATGTGGGAGAAAAAGGAAAAAGTAAAGAAAATAAAAAGAAGAAAAGAAAGAGAAGTAAAAAAGAAGATAAGAGAATATAGAAATAAAAAAAAAGAAGTGAGAAGAAGTAAAATGGAAAAAAAAGAAGTAAAAGTAAAGTTTAGAAGTAAGAAGTGAAACTGCACATGGTTTTAAGGTGCACGTGGTTTTGTGAGAAGTGGGTTTGGTTTTATTCCCTAACAACAAACCAAAAGTGATATTTGAACTTGCGTGGGGAAGGTTACAACCATTCCTCCCAACCAACCATTCTACACCATTTTACAAAAATTAAGGGGAAATTAAATTAGAAGAGTATCAACAAAAATAATTTTTACAAGAAGAATCATATTGAACATTGTTATTAAAAGAAATCTATATATATATATATATATATATATATAATCAAGGAGGATTCTTTCCAAAATTTGAAAGGGAAGAAGACAAAATCAAGGAAGACCCCCTTATCAAAGAAGACCTAGTCAAGGAAGAAATTGAATCAAAGTCGAAATCGCAAACTATGGAAAACACATATTTGGGAATGAAGTCTCAGTTGCAAACAACAATGGATGAATTAGAACAATATAAAGCAAGTAGTAAATGTCTACAAGCTGAGATTGAGACACAGAAGTTCTTGAAGGAGTGGACAGATGATGAGAATCGTCGCTTATGGAATCAAAATTGACAACTACAACGAACCATAAGAGATAACAAGAAAATGTTATTTGATCATGATAAAAAAATATCATGTTTAAAAATCCATAATCAAAACCTAGAAGACCAGATTAGAAAGTCAAAAAATGACGATAAGTCACCCGATGGAAGTAATAATGATTTAGAAGAATAAATAAAGCGTTTAAACCAGCTTGTCAGAGACAAAAATGATGAATTGATGCAAGTTTAGAGGAAGCTACAAAGTCAAGAATCAGACATAGGTCAATAGCAACAAAAGAATAATGAACTCCAGTAGACATACGACGCTACTAAAAAGACGCACAAAGTGGAAATTAAGAAAATTAAGGATGAATTAGAAAGCAGTACCGAAGAACTATTTCGACTAAGAAGTCATAACAAGACATTACTTACGAAAATCAAGAAGCTAAAACATAGTCGGAATACGGAGCATTCAAATGAGGACCTTGAAGGGAGAATACTAGAAAAGCAAGAAGAAAACCAACACCTCAGAAAGTTTAAACAAGAACTAGAGGAACAAGTCAAGAAGTTAAAAGAGGACAAAAATTCACAAGACGAAAGGTTCGAGAAAATTCAGAGTAATAACAATCTACTGGAGAACAAAGTAGCACAAATCGAGAAGGAAGCATCCAGACTCTCCAGAAAACAAAATCAAGTTGAGGAAGAAGAAATAAATTCAAATTCAGTCTTCGTCGCAATTCAAAAAGAATTCAAACCAATAGAAAAACCATCAACAATAACTCCCTATTGACACCCCAACCATACAAACCAGTATCCTAAAAAGTGGGAATTGTCGAAAGATAATGGTACTAATGTGCTCAAAGCTCCTGACGACAGATCAATAGAGAATCCCAACAGTCATCAACAAATAAATTTTGGCTGGATTGATCTGTCAACATATCAGAAGTTATGCTTTACACTTACAAGTTCATATCGACATGTTTCATCAGCTACGATGTCACAAGGAACGATTCAACAAACATTGTAAGGCTTTGAGGACAAATCCTTTCTAAGATAGAGGCAATGTAACAAATAAAAATATTAAAATAATAGGAATAATATATATAATAATATAAATAATAAAATAAAACATAATGTTAATTATATTAACTAAGAGACATAACCCTTGGTGAGTAGTCACCATATAAGCCCTATATATGCAGCTACATCCTCATTGTAAAATCATCTTATCAATCTATAAATTTATATATCATTTTTATATCTACGGATATGTGGGCTATTTCAGAAATTATGGGTTCATCCCCAGTTTATTGAGAATATCCAACTATGGATATTACAGAAAGGATTTGATACATCAAACGGTCTCACTAAATACTTTAGTAGCTAAACTATTGTCCATAAGATATTATGTATTTTTTTTAGTTTTGGTGGGATCAACGATCTCAACAAATTCAAAATGGCATTCTCAATTAAGAGGGCTTTTAGATTGGATGGTTACATTAATTGTCACAACTGGTGATGCTTTTCGAGGTTTCTCATAGGTTTTATTACTTTATTTCATCAATCATAATCGAAGAAATCTCCTCGAGAAATCTCATATTTGCGAGGGGAGTCATCCATGCTTTTGCTCATTTTAGTAAACAAGTGCTTCATAAGTATCTCATATCCTCTCTTTTTTTTCAAGTGATAGTTCACCATTTGTTAGAGGGATACATCTATCACAAAATTTACAACACCTGTTATTCCAGAGAATCAATGTCTGACCAGCATTACAATCATTACATAGTCAAAATCGACTCCCAAAGAGAAAGTGTCACAAAACAAGATTTGAACCCGGGTGGAGAGGACAACAACATTCCTCCCCACCACCTGATCTACACTCAATTAGCATCCAAACCCTTTTTATTATTTAACAAATCAATTTAATTCCAATATAATGTATTAACTATAAAAAAAACTATTTACAACAATTATATAGCCCTTCAATGATTGGAGGATTTAATATATTTATTAATAAAACTTGCGAGCAGAACTGCATGCATTTGATGTGAATGTTATTTCGATTATTGTGTATGTGTGGTTGGTTTTCCTTTTGAATTCTTCAAGTTAGACATGCCTTCATTACAAAGAGACAAAAACTTGGTTGATCTGGCCATGTGCATAGTACATGTTTGGACAACCTGGTCCCCATATTCTCTGTTTCGGACAAATCATCAGTAAAGTAGAAAAAGGATATTAAAGCATATAAATGCTTTCGCAGAAAGTGGAAGAGCATTGTCTTCAATATAAGGAAAGAGGTGCAACCACAGGGTAGGAATTTGGAAAACCATTCACCCTTCACTTTTGCAGTTTTTAACGATATAGATTGATGTTTTCACATTTTCTGTGTTTTATTTGACTGTTACTTTAATATTTAAGCAATTTTTTACAGGAAAAATGACCCATGACAGGCCATCAAATTCCTACCCTGGGTGCAGGTAAAATGTACAAATACAAAAGAACGTACCTCTGTGAACTACAAATTTACTTCTTTATATAAACTTAAAGAGGCTTTCTAAAATTTCACCGAATCAAATCGACTTCCATTTCCAATGATTGATTCATAGGTCCCACGATGGCTAATGAATTTGGTGTTAACCTTCAATGTAAAATTCCTTTTCTCTATTGTGTAGTTCATTTTCGATCAAATATGTTTTTTGCATCATTTAGAGATGTCTCCAATCCTAAGCCTTAAAATTAGATTGTATCGGAATATATGTCTGATAGCAAGTGACTATCATCTAAGAGGATTTTATAAGAGTGCCAAAAATATTAAGAAATGAGAAATATTAATGGAAGAAACTGGATCCATCTAGCCCTAGGGTAGGTTCTATGACTAACACTATTTAAAATTCATAAAAATATTTTTCTAACATTATTTAGAGTTTAGCTTCTATGCACATATCATGGAATGCTCGATCAATATTTGAATGTTCTCTACATCCTTAGCAAATAAACACTCATATACGTTATGCATTCTAACTATAACTAAGTTGCAGTGCTACATATACGTTATGCATTCTAACTATAACTAAGTTGTCGCATTATAGACAACCTTTAGTGTACATCGAGAGCTTCTGGTCATTCATTTGAAATGCCATTAAATATCTCATTATGGAAATTTACAAAATATCAAGTTAACATTTAACCAAATCCGATCACCACTCTACACATTGATCGAGCTAGTGTAAGATCAAGCTATATGTAAAAATATTATTACTAGAACAACCACTTAATTTGTGTTCAGTAAACACCAACAGATCATAAGTTAAGTGCTATGAATTAATACAAACATTAAACTAACATAAACATTAAACTAATTAATATAAACATAAAACAAATACTATTTAATAAACATATCCCACCACTTAATTGAAGCTTATTTAAATCTTAATCAAGATGCATTTAAGCATAACAAGATACGACGACCATGAAATTAATCCATATTGTACACTTGCTACACTCTGGTTAATCTTGTTGAACCACTCAAAGAAGTCCAAAATATCAGATAATATCTAAACACCTATCGGTGTAATTAATCCTCTATTAGTGTTAGTTAGTAATCAATTAGTCAGATCAAGTTGTTAGTGTAATTGAATAGTCAATGTATTTGCAAATATCTTTTTAAGGTGGAAGAGTACTTGATGCTTGGTGTACTATGTGTTAGATAATAAAAAAAGCAAGAGAAATAAATATAAATACAAGCAATCAACAATAACAACATACGATTTATCCTGGAAAACCTCGTAGGGAAAAACTAGCCATCAACAATAGATCTATTATTGGTGCCTGACCAAACTAGGCCAAGGCTGCCAAGAGAATCTGTCCTTCTTACTTTGGCACCATACAATTGAGGAATCCAAACCTATAAATAGGGTTCTTTAAATGCAAATACAACTAACAAGAAACCACGGGCTACCAAAACTGTGTACCCGAAACCACTTACATCCTTGCTCATTCCCAAGTCAAGGTGAACCCTAACAATCCCCCATTTAAACTTGACTTGGGAAATTGCTTCGGATATAACCCCCCAAAACAACTATAGTACTTAGGAATCCCATTTACATGTAGATTACACATTGTTACCTCCATTTTTTTCTTTTAATTGTTGCTATAACAATTGCTTCTTTCAACTCTAATTTATTTAGCCTTGACTTTCCCTTCATGCGCTGCACTTCCACAAGCCTTCTTACCTTCAAATAATTCATCATTGATGTCCATATAAAAAGGAATCCATCTACCGGAATGCATGGGTGCTCAGTCGCTGTAACCGCCAGTTCTCTAGGAATCATTTTCTCCTACGTGGTTCATCAATACATTAAAATCTTCCTTGAGCATAAACTGGTCCCAAAATGTAGAGATAAATCCATCTCACATTCCCACCTTTAATCGAAGACTCATCCTCTTTGATTCCCCATCAAGCTAGCCTATGAGTATACCTACCACCCTGGTAACCACCAAGTGGTTCATTCCACAACTTGATGCCACACCCTCTTCTACACATAAGAGGGATACACCTAGTCCAATACATGTAGGCATAAAACATAGGGAATCGGTTGTTGCTTGGAACAAAAAACAATGGGATGTCGGGTACGACCGATCATGCACCCCTAAAACACATGCTCAATTACATTTTAACTTGGGTACAAAAACATTCAATGCTTTACAACACAATAATAGGCATACTATAATTTCTACATCTACATAGGTAAACAACTCTTTGTCCATATTTATGTGCTTCCGCCCATATGATTTTTCAGCTTACCATATGCCTCTTTCAATAATACTGCTTTACAAACACAAGCTTGATCTAATATCACCAATGAATGTTGGATTCATCATACCACTACATTTCCATTGCATTAACCAACTACCTTTCTAATTTTAGCATATTTTTTTTCCAGCAGCTTTTAACCATGCTCAATATCTACCATGCAGAGGCATTCTTACCATGCTCACGATCTCACTCTTTACCATCCGTAACTTTCCAAAGAGCCTTATTATATGTTTACTACACCATTAATTCATAACCACCTTTTTAAAAAACTTGGATGATGTGGGGCCTAAAATCCTTTTAAAAACTTTTCATGACAAATTTCTTCTTTATAACGTGGGCTTTACAAAAAAAGTATTTCATAATTTTGAGAAATGACGTGAATAACTTTGCGAACCCTTTTTATAAATCATGTCACGCACAACTTAAAATATTCCTTTCAATAAAAAAAGGGCCGTCATAAATTTTTATTGTTTTTCTTCTTACTTGGGCATTCACCTTTCACCAAGTGATTTCGAACGTCTCACAAACAATATTCAACTTGCAAATGCGCCCTCACAATTAATTGGTCTTCGAAATTCTTCACGCGAAGTGGCTCTTTCTTCATCACGTTTCGCTTAACATCTTCCTTCATGTTCAACATCCAGGCAAGGATTTTTCCTTGAACTTTCATGGGCACCCCTCTTGCACATGCAACAACGTTGGAATTCTGTAATGACTCTAAAATCCATAAATAAATAAAAAATTGTGTATGGTATACTTACCCATAAGATCTTAGAGTTTGGTTTCAAGATTTAATTCGTTAGCTTGTTATAGGTCAGAAGGCATGTTCGTACTAAACTGACGTTACTTTTATGAAGTAAGTTTAGTTGTTTAACTCTAAGTTACAAAATCGATGTTTATCTATTTTTGTCTTCTACGTCTTATTAATATTTAATAAGATAGCTGATTACGTTCTTTATGTTTGAAGGGGTGTTCTTGTGACGACCCCGAGCTTACCTAGCTTTCATGAAGCTAATGCATGTTGATGATCGTGTATGTTTCCATATAAGGACTCAACCTATCAAAAGTTGGGTTGGAGGTTGAAAATTAATTACTATGTGATTTGATATCCTAGCTAAGAGTTTTAACACCACAAATTCTATGTATTATAACCCTTAGCTCCAACTATTTGAAGTGTGGGTATTCTAGCTAGAAGTTCGATGGCTTTTATCAAAGTTGAAATACATAAGAAAGTAACTAGGGAATCGATTTCCTAGCTAAGGGTTTGATTGCATTAAGTCGCAGTTTGAAACTGTAAGAATGAACTATAGAAAGTGGGTAAGAAATTCAGATTTTAGTGGATAACAACTGTATGTATTAAAGAGGCCACATGAAGGCCATGGGTGGAGAGACACGTTGGCTTAAACCCTAACTCTCAAAGCAAAAAGGGGTTGTATCGAATTCCTTTGTTCATTTTGCATCGGGATGAGCCCATCTCTCGACCGTTGTGGCTGTGAGAGGATTCTGTGCCGAGGTAGTTGTTCGTTCCAGGTTATGAGGAATGAAATCCAGAGTGCATTGTTTTCTTTGTTCGTTTGCACTGGGAGAAAAATATTAGCTCTCGGCCTGGAGAGGACTTCCATGCAAAGGTAACATTCGGCATAAACTCTTTTGTTTTTGAATAAACATTTCAATTAATTAACATATTAAGAATGATTTCTAAGCAATGTGTTCTGTGTAATGTTGGCAAGAGGGATTCGAGTTACCCCTGAGTCTCTGGTTGTGATTTAAAGCTTGGGGTGGAAACTAGAAGCTCCAGGGTTTGGAAACCTACCTCAGTAAGCCCCAGGCCTTCTTTGAACCTCTGCTCAAACGTTTTTTGCCTTGTTACTTAGTGTTGCGATGATACTGAAATGCTTTAAAGAGTTGGGTCGGTCTTGTAATGTTACTATGATGTTACATTCTATAAAACCGCCGTAGGGTTTAGATTTTTAAATTTTTCTTTGAATCCATAATTGTGAAATGTATAACAATACAATAACGTGAAATTTTTTTTCTGGGCTATATGCCCTCAGTTGGGGTTTCACCCAAAAACAAGAATATGATATATATTTTTAAAAGTAAACAAGGTTCTGGCCTTACTTCTTTTTATAGTGGTTTTTAATTGAAGTTATGTTGTTTTAAAGTTTAATGGATTCTCTTATAAATTCTAGGCAAATCCCTAACCACATTTGCATGCTTGGTTAAATCGATTGATGACTTTGTTTAACCTCTTATGTTATTTATGCATGAAGCTACACCTTCATGATTGCCTTTTTCGTTTGAAGAAGAAAATGAGTCTAATTTTTTGAGAAAATCAGAGTTTAAAGTTTTAATTTGAAAACCTTAGAGTCTGTGTGAATGGATAACTAAGTTTTCTGCGTTATTTGATACATTCACTTGATTGAATTTGAAATAATAGATTGTCCATCATTACTATTGCAAACTGTCTCTGTTTCGTAAAGAATTCAGGCTAAATGTGTGTAAATGTGTTATTAGCTATAATGATAAAATACTGAGTTTGGTTTCTTTAACTTAAAATATGGGAAAGATATTCTCTGTTATAATAAGTAGTTTTTCCACAAGTCGACAATGGCTCTGTCTTAAAACTCATTCCTTTCAAAAGTTATTTCTAGGGTTTTTAATTCGTAAAATTGAATGTGATTTCTGTTCGATGTAAAGTGACATGGACTTTCTACTTCGGGCAAGCCCTTTTGCAGGATTTAATCCAAACTGAGTTAAACTCTTATTGTTGTTGTTTATGTTCTTGTAAAATATATTTTAGATTGATATAACTGTGTACTATTGGTAAAATTATTTCGATTATTCAAACCCTAAGTTAATTTTATATATAATAATATGCTAATTTTGTATTATATTATACTTGTTAATTAATAAATGAATAAGAGAGAGATTATGCATTCATAAACGTAGTCATTGGAAACCGATGATAAATTATTATTTATGTATATATATATATATTGTAATAGCTAACACTGAATGTTTTTGCTACCTATTTGATCTATTGCATTACTGTACCTGATTATACTCTTGTATCTAAGCCATATATATTAAAATGATACTGTTTCAAAATAATAATAAAAGATAGTTTATAAGTTCTACTATAAAAATCTGTTTAAGCAATAGAAATCATTTCTCCTATACATAACTTATAATTTACAGGAAAATAAAACATTCTTATTTTATTTTGAAAAAAAAAAAAAAAGGAAACATTCATCATTCATGAAATCTTTCATAAATATACATAGAACAAATTAAAGATAATAATCCAGAACAATGTAGAACATGTTAACTTTCGAAGTGGACAAACATCCAAAGAAGATTGTTCCTCCCAATCGTCTCCTGAAAGCATCCAAGTTACTTGCTATAGGACCCCCGAGCCTTTTCACTGAACCACCGGGACAAAGACTTAGGTGTAGAACTTATTATGTTCTCTTTGTAACTCAGCAAATTAAACATGTAGACAAACTTCCAACAATCTCACTTTAGCTTCCCCTCATCGAATAACCTCTTGTGTGCTTAACTTTTAAGTCTGCAACAAATCCACAAGTTAAATAATTATGTGTGAGCCTCCTTCTCATTCGATGGATATATGCTTGCATAGGTTTTTGTGTCAGTTTTTAAATTAAATGAGCCACCCTCTCAGTTCATCCTTTCTTGGGGAACATGACCACAATTTTAGGGAATATTCCTCCTACATCAACTAGAAAGTGAATGTTGTTGCTTCCATTTGTCAATTTTTCCTTCTGCACCAGATAATTCTTCCTAGTGGGTCAGTGAACACTCTTCAACAACCCTCTTTGGATAGGTGTCAGACTTCTTTTATTTATTAAATAATAAAATATTCAATTACAGTCATATTTGACCATCCTTTGTCAACAACATAAAACTTTACAATGACTTTTAAGATAATGTTTTTCTAAAACATAAAATGTCTTTAGTTCTAGGTAGGTTACAAACAACCCCTCTTAATTTTAACATCATCCTCGATGTTACTTAAGTATCTTCTGAGTCTTCTTGAAACAAAATTGGATATGCTTCCTTCATATGACTCTCCAATTCCCAGGTTGCTTCATCTGTACTAAGGTGCTTCCATTGTACCTTTACCTGTCCACTAGTCCGATTCCGGAGTAAAATTTCTCTCCTATCGAGGATACAATCCGGTTCCACCTGAAAATATCCTTCTGGTTCCACCTGGCATTCCAATCAATTACATTAGTAGCATCATGTACATATTTTTTTAAAATAGAAATATGAAACACACTATGTACTTTGAGATTAGGTGGCAAAGTTAACTGGTAAGCCACTGGTCCAACTCTTGACAATATTTCAAATGGCCCACAATACCTGGGTGGTAATTTAGCACAACTCCCAAACTTGAAGGATCTTTTTCTGGTTTTTACCTTGACAAAGACATGCTCACCTAATTGGAATTCTTTCTGAGTTCTTTTAAGGTCTACATGACTTTTCTGTCTGTCTTGTGCAATTTTCAGATTGCTTTGTACTTGTTTCACCGTTAGTTTCATTTCTTTCAACAATTCTGGTCCTAATACTAATATGTCGACCAGATTACTCCATGAAATGGGAGTATTATACTTCCTACCCTACAGTATTTCAAAAGGATAAGTTTAGCTGAAGCTTGATAATGATTGTTATAAGCAAACTCAACTAAGTGCAAACATTCTTCCCATTTGCTTGGTTGATCCCTAAAATACATTCTAAGCATATCTTCTAAATCTTTATTTACTCTTTCAGTTTGTCCATCCGTTTGCGGATGATAAGCTGTACTAAAATTTAATTTAGTGTCCAAACCTTTAAACAATGAATTCCAGAAATTACCAGTAAACTTAGAATCTCTATAAAAAATTATTACCTTAGGAATTCCATGCAAACGAAAAAACTTGTTTCATAAATACATCGGCAAAATTAGCATCCTTATAAGTAGATTTAACAGGTATAAAGTGAGCTGCCTTGCTAATTTTATCTACTACTACGATCACATAATCATTTTTATTTTTATTTTTAGGCAGTCCTGTTATAAAATCAATACTAATAATTTCCCATTTCCAATCTTGGATTGGTAATGGTTGCAATAGACCCATTGGGTGTTTATGCCTAGCTTTAACCTGTTGACATTCAATACATCTAGATATATATTCAGCTACTTCATTCTTCATGTTAGGCCAAAAATAATCTTTTCTTAACATTGCTATCATTTTTTGGTAACTGGGATGTCCTGAATAAGGACTCTTACGTACTTCAATTAAGATCAGTAATTTAATTTATGGTACATTAGGTACATATAATCTATTTTTATACAACATTAAACATTTTTCATTAAAACTGAAATCTGTTTTTATAATTTCAGATTCATTTTCTACAACTTTTTCTCTTGAATTCTGATAATTTTTATCCATTTTTACTCCATCTTCAAACTTATCTTCCAATTATGTTTTGTAGTTGCTAACAACGGTTATAAAATTTAGGCTTGCATTTCTACTTAAATTAAGCATCAACCACTTTATTCTCCTTCCCTTTTATGTGTTTGATTTCAAAATCATATTCACTAAGGAATATTAAATTTTCAGAATTTACTTCAATCTGATCTAGGATCTTAACTAAGAGAACAACATGTACAACAAATCTATAGCATATCAATCATGGACACAATAATGCAAGCACACAAGAGACACAGAGTTTACTTGGGGAAAACCATAAAGGTGAAAAACCCCAATAACTTCCTTAGAGATAGATAGAGCAATGATACAACCAGAATACAAGAGACAGTCTTCTCCTAGCAGCAAAGCCTCCTCCTCCACAAGTGCGCCACTCTCCCAAGTGTGAGTGAGAGAATAGAATGTGTAAAATGAGAGAGACACACTCTCTATTTATACACTAACTTGACTTGACCTTTACTCAACTAGGTCGGCCTCAACTTAACCACTTAACATAATGCTGACTGGGCCAACCCCGACTAGGGTGGTCTAATAACCCTTTGACCTACATGGCTGACCCCCAATAGGGTGGTCTAATAACCCTTTGACCCACATGACTTATACAAGTCAAACCCCAACAAGGTGGTCTAATAACCCATCAAGTATAAGTTACGACGCTTACAATATAAATGATGATACTTCCGTATAGAGGAATAATAACATCTCTATAGGAATACAACCACTTCTGTATAGAGGAATAATAACATCTCTATAGGAATACAACCACTTCTATATAGAGGAATAATAACATCTCTATAGGAATACAATATACATATATGTGAAATACATTCCGAAGTTACATATACATCAACACTCCCTCTTAACTAGGAAGGTATTTCTCGACACAGGTCTTCTAGCACAAGTCATCTTCTCTGGATAATCGTCATCGAGTCATCATCATCGTCACTGCTGCTGCTATCTCAATCAATCTCTGAATCTACTCGTCATAGGAAGTTCTACAGAGCCAGTCCTTTTTCATACTGGATGTAGGCCCACCACCTGTAGGTCTTCGTCATCACTGGCCATACTGTGGAATCCTCAGGACTTATTACGTTTGTCACAAAATTTGGCTGCAGCATCCCAGGCTATTACGAGCACATAGCTCTACTTGTTGGATCTCCCAGGAGCACATTACATGTGACCCATCACAAAACCTAGCTGAAGCATCCCATGCCGTTACGAGCACACATCTCTACATGTCGGATCTCCTAGGAGTACATTACATGTGATCTCACCACAAAACCTGGCTGGAGCATCCCAGGATGTTACGAGCACACAGCTCTACCTGTCGGATCTCCCAAGAGCACATTACATGTGGTCCACCACAAAACCTGGCTGAAGCATCTGATGCCTTTTTCATCCTGTCCAGAACTCCCAGAAGCAAATTACATGTGGTCATGGCAAAACTTGGCTGAAGCATCTAAGGCCTTTTTCATCCTGTCCAGATCTCCCAGGAGAAAATTACATGCCATAGGACAAAACATCGCAAGAGCATCTCAGGATGTTACGGGTACACAACTCCGACCTGAAATCTCCCAGGGCACAAATTACATATCCTTTTAGAGCAATGTCTCAAAAGAGCATCCCAGGATGTTACAGGTACACAACTCTGACGTATAGGATCTCCCAAACATGCTCATCTGCACAACCTAATACATGGCCACAAAGTATCATCTTGATACTCATCATACATCATCCTGATGTACACATGATCATCCTGATCATCATCACTGCAACATCCTGCTGCATGTCATCTGGAGCAACATCGTGAAGCTCGTCATCTATGATCATCCTGATAATACACTGCATCCACCTGATGCATACCAAGTATCTACCTGATACATATCATCATACATGATCTACCTGATCATACAATGTATCCACCTGATACATACACATATACATGATCCAAACAATGTATCCACCTGATACATATCAACATACATGATCTCAGTATCCACCTGATACATATACAGATACATGGTCCAAGCATCCAACATGATGCATATACAAAAAACATACAAATGATCCAATTGATCATATCCAACATCCAACATGATGCATACATACATAAATGATCCAACTGATCATAACAAGCATCCAACATGATGCATATACATATACAGAGTAGTAACTGGAGAATCATCCTGATGCTCATCATCCATGATCCTCCTGATCATCATAGCATCGTCCTCTTCAGATCATCTCATCGTCCAAAAATCACAGCCCAGATGCACATCATCCATCACTTACACCACCGACATGAGAGAACACATCTACCACCATTCGGGGAAGGCTCCAGCCCTTACTTTTTCACCATGGGAGAACATGTCTACCACCATGTGAAAAATGGCTCAGTAATTATATCATGACAAAGGGAGAACACATCAACCATGTCAGAAAAGCTCATGTGCATCTGCATCTTCCAGACTCATCACTTCCCTTTGGCAGGACCCTCGATCTGAAGTGCACAAAGCCTCTCTCTGAAGTACATAAACTACACTCTGGCCAATGGCTTGATCAATAGATCTGCAACCTGCTCATCCATTGCAACATACTCTGCTTCGGTTGTACTCAATGTTACACAGGACTGCTTCCTGCTAAACCAAGAGATCACACCTGATCCCTATCTGCAGCACTGCCTGCCCAATCTGAATCAACATAACCCTGCAGGTTAAACTTTTGATTCGCATCATACTTGAGCCCATAATCAACTGTACCCCTCATAATATGCTTTACAACAACCAGGTGAACACTCCTCGGATCCGTCAGGAACTGGCTCAATGTGTTCACCATAAAGCAAATATCTGGCCTCGTGTTCGTCAGGTACATCAAGGACCCAATCATTTGACGATACATAGTGATATCAACCAGCTCAGATGAAGCATCACACATAAGCTTTAGGTTCAATGCCATAGGTGTAGCCATAGCCTTGCAATCCATCATCCCGAACCTCTTCAGGATCTCTACTACATACTTCCCTTGTCCAAGGCAGATTCCATCTGCACTCTGCCACACCTCCATGCCAAAAAAAAATAGTGCATCATCCCCAAGTTCTTCAACTCGAACTCAAAAGCAAGCTTCCGCTGCATGTCGACAATCAATCTATCCTCACCTATTACAAACAGGTCATCCACATAGTAGTATCACTGGATTTCCTTCCTCAACCTTGTAGTAAAGGTTGGAATCCGCTTTATTCTTGGTAAAGCCCAAACTGGATAGAAAGTTGTCTATCCTACCATACCAAGTTCTGCACATATATGACTCCCTGTCATGTGTCTCAGAACCAAGTGGCTTCTCCACCTATACTTCTTCTTCAACTACACCATTCAAGAAGGCTGTCTTGAAATCCATCTGGTGTATCTTCCACTTCATCACTGCAGCCAGAGCAAGTACGCATCTAATGGAAGTGTATCTGGCTAGAGGAGCAAAAGTCTCTATGCTACCACCTACAACATGCTTTATCTTGTAGATCCTCTTGGAAGTCACTACAGACTACCCTTTGGGACTACATCCCAAACATCTTCATGATCGACTGGTACTCCTCGATCATAGCATTCTTCCCAGATCCTGGGAACTTCAATATCTTCAATATTTTCAATAGATAACTTTGTTGCTGAACAAATGTTGTAGTCCTTCTTTTTGTAGGTGATGGTATATGATCTTTCCTACACAACAAGTTAAATTGCATGATTAGAAAACATCTCATAGTTTTCAGAACAAATTCTTACACATAAAGAAATATGTCATACAGTCATGCAATTATCTTAGCCAATGCTTCAATACAACATTTATCCATATTCTGTAACTTTCTAGATGCCTTCCAATCTCTACCAGAACATTGTTAAGAGTGTGCACAACTCCTAACATGTCAGCAAAGAGGTTTCATTCTAGATAAGTAGCAATGGAATGTTGTACAGTGCCATAGGCCACTTACCCATGTATATTAGTAGTATACTGTTCATCAATGCAACTATTCTAATATGCATAATACACAACCTAATTCTAGGAACATAAGCATATACATCATTGAATAACATTATTTAAACAAACAACTATGTAAGAAATGACAATTCAAATACTTATCTTTGTTTGATTGTTGGGTTGACTCCCTCTCAGTCTTTGCTTCTTTTTTGCAACTCCATTCTGATGTGGATTGTGAGAAGTGGTCAACTCCCTCTGAATATTTGCATCCTTGTAGAAACTACTGGAGTGTGCTCCCTCTTGATCTTTGCTTCCTGGATTACCTATCCTTGAACTTATATTCATTCTCGATCCCTATGCATGCTTGTTAGTATCATCATTGTGTTATCCTCTAGGTCTCATACATAATCAAAAATTCATTAGTATAATCTTAATATTATCAAAACACAATAATCTAAAGCATGTATAGTCAGGATCATTTCAAACACAGATAATAAACATTAGTATTCAAGGTTTCACGGAAGTCTTCTTTTACTCATGCATATTCTTATTTGATCACACGATTCTTCTGGTTAGTTAAATCATTAATCAAGATAAGAAATATAATATGCATAAAACCTGTGATTACTCAAACCTATACCTTCATGATTCTTCTGGTTAATGATATCATCAATTATGGTAAGAAACATAATATGCATACAACCATGACTATTCAAACCTATGACTTCATGAATAATCATTATCAACAACACAACAGTATAAGATCCTAACACAAGGTAGGATTCTAGCTTGATATAGGAAAAAACATACCTGGATTAGCATGCTAGCTAGTTATGTCTAACATACCCGCATAATGTCTTATGGTTCTCTTCAATGACTTGTGCTAGTAACCTGCATGTCTCATAAGTTATCCATTATAGAACCAAGTTATACTTACCTCGTAAGTAGATTTTAGAAGTGATCCATGACAATGGATGAATACTTGTCTTCATGTCATCATGATCATATGTTCTTGAACTAGAACATGATTTGTCTTTCTTGGTGTACCTTTCATGTTAGCGAACAACATAAACCTCATACAACATCACAATGCATTAGTACAATCATAAGTGTCAAAACCTTAATCAATGAATATCTTCTATTAAGGTAATACGACAAGTCTAGTAATTAATCAAGATTGTACTGTAATGATATGAAGACGAACATATCATAAACTTAACTATGAACAGAATTCGAAACATACCTGTAAGCCATACCTATCAAGATTGCTTGTAATCTTCTTATGGAAGGCCTTAGCCTCATTTCCCTCTGAAACAGGAACTTCTTCACTTATGTAGGTGACCAATCCATCCTCTTCTAAGATTAACCCAATCCACTTGATTTGCAGGAACTGGATCTGGAGCTGTAACAGGGTTTGTCGGAGAAACCCTAACAATTCAAACTTTCGAAAGGATAGAAATATGTGCCTTGATGAGCTAATCAAGCTAGTATATTCAGAATTTGAAAACTGCAAAGTTTTGCTCCTCAATTTTGCCTTTGAAACTTCCGGATTCACTGGACGTGACCCCGAACTAGGGTTTGATGAAGCCCACTCTTCTTCCCAATCAAAAGGTTTGATCAAAAGCTCTAAGATTCTATTTTTATGAGGAGCTTCCAGCCATGGTCACAGATTTCAAAAATTCCCATTTTTGCAGAAGCCCTAATTTTCCACTTTTTTTATCAAAGTCCTGAACTAGGTTATGATCAAACTCGGCCTTCTGCCCAACCAAAAATTCTGATGTTGGTATCTAAATTTCAATTTTGATGAGTATCATTCAGCCGTGGTATTTTATTACAAAAATTCCAACTTTATCTGAAACCCTAAATTCCGGAAGCCATGAATGAAGGTGCTCAAAAATAATTCTGTTTTGACAGAAATATGTACCTAATTGTTTCTTGTGTAACTCCAAACTTTTCGATCTACAGGGTCTGAAAACATTTCCTGAGATAGTCCGACCTGTCATCTTCCATCCCAATAGGTATGACCTCAATTGGATTCTCTGAGAGAGAGTTATGCCAAGTGTCGTAATGTGACCTGTTTATGGGATAAAACAGGAGAGCAAACTTGTACAGCGTGCCACGTGTCACTAGTTCAACTTCGACCTCTGAAAATTTTTCATGAGATAGTACAGTCTGTGAACTACCTGTCACTTTTTACTAAATTTCATTTGGAGCTTCCTATCCCAAGTTATGACCTTTTTTCCAAGGTCACCTGTTTTTTACTCAGATCTGGAAGAGGCAGAAACCCTATATTGTACAGATCATAAATCACAAAGTACAACGAATTAGAGGTTTTCCTTTGGACACAAGGTACATGGGGATCTGATCTTCGACTTGTAAAATTTGCAAACCCGAAAACTTTTCCAAAATGGATTTATAGAGAAAGTGCTACGATGACTGGTTTTTGCTATATCAATCCCTAACATCGTAAGTGCAACAAGTGTCATACATGCCATATCATGCCTTCTTTCAGGCTAGCTCTGATACCATGTTAAATTTTTTAAATTTACTTCAATCTGATCTAGTATCTTAACTGAGAGAACAACATGTACAACAAATCTACAGCATATCAATCATGGACACGATAATGCAAGCACACAAGAGACATAGAGTTTACTTGGGGAAAACCATAAAGGTGAAAAACCCCAATAACTTCCTCAGAGATATATAGAGCAATGACACAACCAGAATACAAGAGATAGTCTTCTCCTAGTAGCAGAGCCTCCTCCTCCACAAGTGCGCCACTCTCGCAAGTGTGAGTGAGAGAATAGAATGTATAAAATGAGAGAGACACACTCTCTATTTATACACTAACTTGATTTGACCTTTACTCAACTAGGTCAGCCTCAACTTAACCACTTAACATAATGCTGACTGGGCCGACCCCCACTAGGGTGGTCTAATAACCCTTTGACCCACATGGCCGACCCCCAGTAGGGTGGTCTAATAACCCTTTGACCCACATGACTTATACAGGTCCGACCCCAACAAGGTGGTCTAATAACCTATCAAGTATAAGTTACGACACTTACAATATAAATGATGACACTTCCGTATAGAGGAATAATAACATCTCTATAGGAATACAACCACTTCTGTATAGAGGAATAATAACATCTATATAGGAAAACAATATATATATATATATATATATATGTGTGTGTGTGTGTGTGTGTGTGTGTGTGTGTGTGTGTGTGTGTGAAATACATTCTGAAGTTACATATACATGAACAAGGAAAGCTAACCATCTTGCTTGCCTGGCGTTTAGATTTTGTTGATCAAAAAAATATTTTAAACTTATGCTATCAGTAATTAATAGAAATCTTCTACCCATTAGATGATGGCACCACATTTTCAAGGCATGAATTACGGCAACCAACTCTAAATCGTAAGTAGCATAATTTTTTTAATGTATTTTTAACTTTCTTGATTCATATGCTATTACATGACCTTCTTGAGTTAAAACTCCACCTAATCCTTCATTGCATGCATTAGTGCATACAATGAAGTCTTTGTTTGGATCTTCTATTTTTAAGATAGGTGTAGTAGTTAATAATTCTTTTAACTTTTTAAATCTTTCTTCACATTTTAAATCGCATACAAATCTTTTTCCCTTTTTCTATAAGGATGTTATAGGATTCACAATTCTTGAAAATCCTTCTATGAATTTTCTGTAATAACCTGTAATTCCCATGAATGATCGCACATCTGTTACATATTTAGGGACAGGTAACTCATTTATCGCTCTTATTTTATCCGGGTCAACTGATATTCCTTCTTTGGATATCACATGACCTAAATATTGTATCTTATCTTTAAAGAATTCACATTTACTGAATCTAGCATATAATTTATGCTCTTGTGGAACTTGTAATACTATCTGCAAATGTTCATCATGTTCTTCTTTTGTTTTTGAATAAATTAGTATGTCATCGATGAAGACAATTATGAATTTATCCAAGTATTTACTTAAGACATTATTCACTAAACACATAAAAATTGCTACAGCATTTGTTATCCCAAAACGCATAACTACAAATTCATAATGCCCGTAACGAGTTCTAAATGCAGTTCTAAATATGTCTTCATCTTTAATTCTAAATTGATGATATCCATATCTCAAGTCTATCTTAGAAAATATCGTTTCCCCATGTACTTGATCAAATAGATAATCTATGCAGGGTAATGGATATCTGTTTTTAATTCCCATCTTGTTTAACTGACGATAATCTATATACAGGCATAAGGTACCGTCTTTCTTTTTAACAAATATGACAGGTGCTCCCCGAGGTGATACACTCGGTCTTATATAATTTTTATCTATTAACTCATTCAATTGTAGTGTTAATTCATTAAGTTCTAGGATATTCATCTGGTAAGGTGCCTTTGAGTTTGGTACAACTCCAGGTACCAACTCAATAGTAAAATCCAATTCTCTTTTCAGAGGTAATCCTGGAATCGCTTCCAGGAATACATCTAAAAATTGTTTTCAGATTGGTATGTCTTCAAGTTTTAATTTATCTTCTTTATTCATGTGTTCATCATTCATTACATGTACATAAAAAAATTTATAACCTTTATGTACAACCTTTTTCATTTGTAATGTTGAAATATGTCTAACATAAACTTTCCTAGGAGTTCCTTTCACTATGACAGTTTCTCCTTTTTCATTTAAGCATGTAAATGTTTTCTCAAAGCAATTTAAAACTACTCTATGTTTTTCCATCCAATCCATACCTATTAAAACATCATAAGATCCTAGAGGTAACACATTCAATTTCACTTAAGATCTGAATTGACTCATAAACATTTCACAATCTTTAACATAGTTAACGACCTTTCTTTTAGTTCTTGTAGCTAACTGTACCAACCAAGAATTTTCAAACTTACTCAACTGTAAATTACAACTTTCTGCTATACTAGGTGACACATAGCTTAAACTAGCACCTGGATCAATCAAAATAGAAATTGGTTTGTTCTCTATCATACCTTCTATCTGAACCATAGATGTCTGGTGATCAGCCTGTCGATTCTCCAGTGCTGCATTAATTCTGGGAATCTCGTTTTCTATGTCACCAACATTTGTGATGGGTGCCTCAGTCGACCGTATCCAACTCAACCCTCACCCTTCCAGGATATATGATGATTCGCTAGAATCAATCCCTGACTTGGTTGAAAACCATCCTAGTCCTTCTTCCACATGACCCTTACCTTCAACACGATCTCTCCACAGCATTCTGCAGTCTCCTCCCTTCGAAAATGACCTTCCGCAATGTTCTTGCGGAATCACCTTCCTTCCACAACCACGACATCCTTCCGCATATTCCTTCCGCAGTTGTGTTCTACCCAACCGCCTTTCTACACTTGCGGATTGCGGATTGCGGGGTGTTCTCCCGACTTTCTCTAAAAGTTCTTCCACAAAGACTCTCTGCAGTTGAGCTTCTGTAATGCCTCGCTGCTAATCTCTGCGCTTCTCCCTTTTGCGAGTTGTTGTCTCTACTGTTGATCCTTTGCGTACCTGATCACGATTGTTGATCTAGGATCAAGGTCATGTTAAATTTTCAGAATTTACTTCAATTTGATCTAGGATCTTAACTGAGAGAACAACATGTGCAGCATATCTACAGCATATCAATCATGGAGACAATAATGCAAGCACACAAGAGACACAAAGATTTACTTGGGGAAAACCATAAAGGTGAAAAACCCCAATAACTTTCTCAGAGATAGATAGAACAATGATACAACCCAAGAGATAGACATATCCTAGCAGCAGATCCTCCTCCTCCATAAGTGTGCCACTCCTCCTTGAGTGCATGAGTGAGAAGTGAGTGTTCAAATAGAGTGCCTCCCGCACTATATTTATACTTGACTTGACTTGCCTTTTACATAAATCATGTAGGCTCGAACTTAACCACATAACATAATGCTGACTGGGCCTACCCCCAATAGGGTGGTCTAATAACCCTTTGACCCACATGGCCAACCCCCAATAGTGTGGTCTAATAACCCTTTGACCCACATGACTTATATAGGGCCGACCCCAACAAGGTCGTCTAATAACCCTTTGACCCACATGACCGACCCCCAATAGGGTGGTCTAATAACCCATTGACCCACATGACTTATACAGGGCCGACCCCAACAAGGTGGTCTAATAACCCATCAAGTATAAGTTACGACATTTACAATATAAATGACGGCACTTCCGTATAGAGGAATAATACCATCTCTATAGGAGTATGATATACATATATGTGAAATACATTCCGAAGTTACATATACATCAACACTCCCTCTTAACTAGGAAGGTATTTCTCAGCACAGGTCTTCTAGCACAAGTCATCTTCTCTGGATCATCGTCACTGGATAATCATCATCGAGTCATCATCATCGTCACTGCTGCTGCTATCTCAATCAATCTCTGAATCTACTCGTCATAGGAAGTTCTACAGAGCCAGTCCTTTTTCATACTGGATGTAGGCCCACCACCTGCAGGTCTTCATCATCACTGGCCATACTGTGGAATTCTCAGGACTTATTACGTGCGTCACAAAACTTGGCTGCAACATCCCAGGCTATTACGAGCACACAGCTCTACCTGTAGGATCTCCCAGGAGCACATTACATGTGACCCATCACAAACCCTGGCTGAAGCATCCCAGGCTGTTACAAGCACATGGATCTACCTGTCGGATCTCCCAGGAGCACATTACATGTGATCTCACCACAAAACCTGGCTGAAGCATCCCACGCTGTTACGAGCACACATCTCTACCTGTAGGATCTCCCAGGAGCACATTACATGTGGTCCACCACAAAACCTGGCTGAAGCATCTGAGGCATTTTTCATCCTGTCCAGATCTTCGAGGAGCAAATTACATGTGGTCATGGCAAAACCTGGCTGAAGCATCTGAGGCCTTTTTCATCCTATCCAGATCTCCCAGGAGCAAATTACATGCCATAGGACAAAACCTCGAAAGAGCATCTTCTAGATATCCCAGGGCAACGAATTACATGCCATAGGCAAAACCTCGTAAGACTATCTACACATCTCCCAGGGCAATGAATTATATGTCCTCCCAGAGCAAAACCTCGAAAGAGCATTTGCCAGATATCCCAGGGCACCGAATTACATGTCATAGCAAAAACCTCGAAAGACTATCCGCAAATCTCCCAGGGCAACGAATTATATGCTCATCTGCACAACCTGATCCACAGCCATAGAGTATCAACTTGATACTCACCATACATCATCCTGATGTACACAGATCGCCCTGATCATCATCACTACAACATCCTGCTGCATGTCATCTGGAGAAGCTTGTCATCCACGATCATCCTGATCATACAATGCATCCATCTGATGCACACCACGTATCTACCTAATACATATCATCATACATAGTGTATCCACCTGATACATAGATACATGATCCACACAATGTATCCATCAACATACACGATCTACCTGATCATACAATGTATCCACCTGATACATATACGGATACATGGTCCAAGCATCCAACATGATGCATATACAAAATACATACACATGATCCAACCGATCATATCCAGCATCCAACATGATGCGTACATACATATAAATGATCCAACTGATCATATCTAACATCCAACATGATGCGTATATACATATAAATGATCCAACTGATCATATCCAACATCCAACATGATGCATACATACATACATAAAAATGATCCAACTGATCATATTCAGCAGAAACCAGAACATCATCCTGATGCTCATCATCCAGCACTTACATCCACAACCATGTGAAGGATCCTCCTTCCAACATGCTTGGAATGGCTTCAGAAAATGTGTCCATCACTTCTTCCTCGAAGTGTCCTCGATATGAAGAACGTCAAGCCTCTATCTGAAGTACTCGGACTTCACTCTGGCTAGTGGCTTCATCAGCACATCTGCAATCTGCTCGTCCGTTGCAACATACAGGAGCTTCATAGCTCCTCTCTGCACCATATCCCTGATATAGTGATATTTGATCTCTATGTGTTTTGACCTATCATGAAACACTGGGTTCTCGGACAGCTTTACACAACTCTGGTTATCACAGAAGATACCACTATCATCCAACGGGAGATCAAATAACTTAGACAGTAGCTTCCATAGCCATACTGCCTCACAACTAGCTGAACAGGATACAACATACTCTGCCTCAGCTGTACTCAGTGCTACGCAAGACTGCTTCCTGCTAAACCAAGAGATCACACCTGATCCCATACTGAAGCAACATCCAGATGTGCTCTTCCTATCTGCAGCACTTCCAGCCCAATCTAAATCAACATAACTCTGCAGGTTAAACTTTTGATTCGCTTCATACTTGAGCCCATAATCCACTGTACCCTTCAGGTACCTCAGAACATGCTTTACAGCAACCAGGTGAACACTCCTCGGATCCGTCAGGAACTGGCTCAATGTGTTCACAGCAAAGCGAATATCTGGTCTCGTGTTCGTTAGGTACATCAAGGACCCAATCATCTGACGATACATAGAGACATCAACCGGCTCAGATGAAGCATCACATAGAAGCTTCAGATTCGATGCCATAGGTGTGGCCATGGCCTTGCAATCCATCATCCCAAATCTCTTCAGGATATCTACTGTGTACTTCCCTTGAACAAGGAAGATTCCATCTGCACTCTGCCACACCTCCATTCCAAAAACAAATAGTGCATCATCCCCAAGTTCTTCATCTCGAACTCGGCAGCAAACTTCCTCTCTGTGTCGGCAATCAATCTATCTTCACCTGTAACAAACAGGTTATCCGCATACAAAAGTAGTATCACTGGATTGCCTTCCTCAACCTTGTAGTAAAGGTTGGAATCCGATTTACTCTTGGTAAAGCCAAAACTGGATAGAAAGCTGTCTATCCTACGATACCAAGTTCTGCACATATATGACTCCCTATCATGTGTCTCAGAACCAAGTGGCTGCACCACATACACTTCTTCTTCAACTACACCATTCAAGAAAGTTGTCTTGAAATCCATCTGGTGTATCTTCTATCTCATCACTTTTATATTTCTCTATGCTGCCATCTGCAGCATGCTTGATCTGATAGTTCCATTTGGAAGTCACAACAGACTTTCCTTCAGCTCTTGGGACCGCATCCCAAACATCATTCTTCATGATCGACGGATCATGGCATTCTTCCCGTATCCTGGGAACTTCAATATCTTCAATAGATAATTTTGTTGCTTGAACAAATGTTGTAGTTCTTCTTTTGTAGGTGATGGCATACGATCTTTCCTACACAACAAGTTAAATTGTATGATTAGAAAACATCTCATAGTTTTTAGAACAACTTCTTACACATAAAGAAATATGTCAAATAATCATTCAATTATCTTAGCCAATGCTTCAATACAACATTTATCCATATTCCGTAATTTTCTAGATGCCTTCCAATCTCTACTAGAACATTGTTAAGAGTGTGGACAACTCCCAACATGTCAGCAAAGAGGTTTCATTCTAGATAAGTAGCAATGGAATGTTGTATAGTGCCATAGGCCACTTACCCAACACATGCATATTAGTAGTATACTGTTCATTAATGCAATCATTCTAATATTTACAATACATATCCTAAGTCTAGGAACATGAGTATATACATCATTGAACAATTTTATTTAAGCAAACAAATATGCAAGAAATGATAATTAAAATACTTATCTTTGTTTGTTTGTTGGGTGGACTCCCTCTGAGTCGTTGCTTCCTTGCAGGAGCTGCTGGAGTCCTTCTACACCTTTCTGTTGTGGAATGTAGATAGATAGACAACTCCCTCTGAATATCTGCACCCTTGCAGAAACCACTGGAGTGTGCTCCCTCTTGATCTTTGCTTCCTGGATTACCTATTCTTGAACTCATGTTCATCCTTGATCCCTATGCATGCTTATTAGTATCATGATTGTGTTATCCTTGTCATCTCATACAAAATCATACATTCATTAGTATACTATTAAAACACAATAATATCAAGCATGTATAATCATGATAATTTCAACCAGAAATAATAAGCATTAGCATTCAAGGTTTCAGGGAAGTCTTCTTTTACTCATACATTTTCTTATTTGATCATGGGACTCTTCTGGTTAGTTGAATCATCAATCAAGATAAGAGATATAATATGCATAAAACCTGTAATTATTCAAACCTATACCTTCATGATTCTTCTAGTTAGTCATATCACCAATTATGGTAAGAAACATAATATGCATACAACCATGATTATTCAAACCTATGACTTCATGAATAATCATTATCAACAACACAACAGTAGAAGATCCTAACACAAGGTAGGATTCTAGCTTGATATAGGAGAACCATACCCGGATTAGCATGCTATCTAGTTATGTCTAACATACTCACATGATGTCTTCTTGTTCTTCTTCAATGACTTGTGCTAGTAACCTGTATATCTCATAGGTTAACCATTATAAAACCAAGTTATACATACCTCGTAAATGGATCTTCTATGAGATCCATGACAATGGATGAATCTTTGTCCTCATGTCATCATGATCATATGTTCTTGAACCAGAACATGATTTGTCTTTCTTGGTGTACCTTTCATGTTAGTAGGCAACATAAACCTCATACAACACCATAATGAATTAGTACAATCATAAGTGTCAACACCCTAATCAATGAATATTTTCTATCGTGCATTCATAATTTTATTAAGGTGATACGACAAGTCTAAAATCAAGATTGTACTAACCGTAATAACATGAAGACAAACATACCATAAACTTAATCATGAACAAATCTCAAAACATACCTCGATGAGTCATACCTGTCGAGATCGCTTGTAATATTCTTATGTAAGGCCTTAGCGTCATCTCCCTCTGAAACAGGAACTTCTTTAGTTATGCAGGTGACCAATCCATCTTCTTCTAGGATTAACCCAATCCACTTGATTTGCAAGAACTGGTCATGTAGCTGGATATGGGTTTGTCAGAGAAACCCTAACAATTCAAACTTTTAATTTGAAACTTCCGAAAGGATAGAAATATGCGTCGTGATGAGCTGATCAAGCCGGTATATTTAGAATTTGAAAACTGCAAACTTTCACTCCTCAATTTTGCCTTTGAAACTTCCGGATTCACAGGACGTGACCCTGAACTGGGGTTTGATGAAGCCCACTCTTCTTCCCAATCAAAAGGTTTGATCCAAAGCTCTAAGCTTCTATTTTTCTGAGGAGCTTCCAGCCGTGGTCACAGATTTCAAAAATTCCCAATTTTACAGAAGCCTTAATTTTCCACTTTTCTGATCAAAGTCCCGAACTAGGGTCTGATCAAGCCCAGCCTTCTGCCCAACCAAAAATTCTGATCTTGGTCTCTAAATTTCAATTTTGATGAGTAGCATCCAGTTGTGGTCTCTGATTACAAAAATTCCAACTTTCTCTGAAGCGCTAAATTCCGGAAGCCATGAATGAAGGTACTCAAAAATAATTCTGTTTTGACTGAAATATGTACCTGATTGTTTCTGGTGTACCTCCAAACTTTTCGATCCACAAGGTCTGGAAAAGTTTCCTGAGATAGCCCTACCTGTTATCTTTCCATCCTGATAGGTCTGACCTCAATTAGATTCTCTGAGGGAGAGTTATGCCAAGTGTCGCAACGTGACCTATTTATGGGATAATACAGGAGAGCGAACTTGTATGGCATGCCGCGTGTCACTGTTTCAACTTTGGCCTCTGAAAATTTTTCCTGCTATAGCCATCCCTGTTATCTTTCCATCCTGACAAGTCTGACCTCAATTTGACTCTCTGAGAGAAAGTTATGCCAAGTGTCGCAACATGACCTGTTTACAAGATAATACAGGAGAGCGAAATTATACGGCGTGCCACGTATCACTCGTTCAACTTCGGCCTCTGAAAACATTTTCAGAGATAGTACAGTCTGTGTACTACCTGTCACTTTTTACGAAATTTCATTTGGAGCTTCCTAGCCCAACTTATGACCTTTTTCCCAAGGTCACCTGATTTTGACTCCGATCTGGAAGAGGCAAAACCCCTATATTGTATAGATCATAAATCACAAAGTACAACGAATTAGAGGTTTTACTTTGGACACAAGGTACACGGGGATTTAATATTCAACCTGTAAATATTTCAGATCCGAAAACTTCGCCAAAATGGATTTACAGCGAAAGTGCTACGATGACTGGTTTTTGCTATATCAAGTCCTAACATCGTAAGTGCAACAAGTGTCATACATGCAATATCATGCCTTCTTTCAAGCTAGCTCTGATACCACGTTAAATTTTTGAAATTTACTTCAATCTGATCTAGGATCTTAACTGAGAGAGCAACATGTACAGCATATCTACAACATATCAATCATGGAGACAATAATGAAAGCACACAAGAGACACAAAGATTTACTTGGGGAAAACCATAAAGGTGAAAAACCCCAATAGCTTCCTCAGAGATAGATAGAGCAATGATACAACCCAAGAGATAGACATATCCTAGCAGCACATCCTCCTCCTCCATAAGTGCGCCACTCCTCCTTGAGTGCATGAGTGAGAAGTGAGTGTTCAAATAGAGTGCCTCCCGCACTCTATTTATACTTGACTTGACTTGCCTTTTACATAAATCATGTAGGCTCAAACTTAACCACATAACATAATGCTGACTGGGCCAACCCCCAATAGGGTGGTCTAATAACCCTTTGACCCACATGGCCGACCCCCAATAGGGTGGTCTAATAACCCTTTGACCCACATGACTTATATAGGGCCGACCCCAACAAGGTGGTCTAATAACCCATCAAGTATAAGTTACGAAATTTACAATATAAATGATGACACTTCCGTATAGAGGAATAATACCATCTCTATAGGAGTACGATATACATATATGTGAAATACATTCCAAAGTTACATATACATCAACAGGTCAGATCGTTCACTTAGGCTTGCAGAAAGGTTAATTTCTGTGCCGCTTGACTTCAGGTGATCTTTCCCCATCGTCGATCTTCACCTCGGCTTCTATCTAAGTCGTCTGACTTCAACTCTCTGGTTCTACTCTATGGCTCTACTATTTCTCGATCGATTGATCATGGAAATGATTAACCCAGCTAAAACTTTGTCTATATATTATGGAAAACTAAACAGAAACAAGAATTAGACTTAAACAACTTGATGGTGATCGATCTGCAAATGTTTAGGGTGTTCTTCACTGCACACAAGAATCATATGAATGTGAAACAGAGATTCACTCACACAAAAATCAGGTCACAAATGCACACAATTCTACCTGAAAAAAACTCAAACAATTTTAATTCAAATGCACAGAAAGATTTCTCAAACACCCAGAACTTCTAAATTCATTCATAGAGAAGCAAAAAAAACTACAGTCCATACATAATTACCAACACACTCCCAGCCGACCAACCCTTGACTTATTCAACTCTACCCTATTTATGCATTCGGCCCTCTAATAGAATCGCCGAATCACTCAACAACCTAACCAATTGACACCCTCCATGATGACGGGTCTTCATCATTACTCAACCGACTTTCCTAATCTGGCTTGATCTCCACACAGGGAGTATCAACTCGCCACTGTCCTATCTCACCAAAAATAGACAACTCATCAGGTGGTTACATATCTTGTGATCTCAAATCATTACAAAACAGGTCATATTGTCCACATCATAATAGTTCGCCTCCATACTAGCCACAACATGTGATCACGCAATCACATTGCTGACTCCTGCATTAGACTCCCAAGTTTAAAATTTATAAGCCCCTGTTCAGCAAATCACCGACTAAGAAACCCCTGGTTCCCAATTCCATAGAATCCATCCATGTAGAATCCTCTATAGGATTTTCTTTCCATTTGATCAAATACTCCAAGTAATCTCCCTGTCTAGTACTCCTTGTCACTCTAGTTTCCAAGACAGTCTCAACCTCGGTTGGCCGGGCTATGGGCATCTGCTTCCGCCACTGAAGGTCCTCCACTTCTGGTACTTACCCAGTATCATTTGTCACATAAGTATACAGGTCTGCAACATTGAAAATAGGTGATATACCAATCCATGCTGGCATCTCTAGTTCATATGCATTTGCTGAAAATTTTCTGAGTATTCTACAAGGTCCAATCTTTTTCATCTTCAACTTGTTGTACTCTTCCTTTGGAAACGTCTCTTTCCTCATATGTGCTAAAACCAAATCTCTTACCTCATAGTTTTCTCTCTTCTCTTGGAATATGCCCTTGCCTTGTAACTATTGTTACTCTGCTGTAATATTGCCTTAACTTTCTCTTGTAATTCACTGATCCTTGTTGCAAAATCTTCTGCATCTATGCTCCTCTTCTCCAAGTGACCCAAATGAAGTAGTTCACATGCTCCTCTCAGATGCATACCATACATAATCTAGAATGGACTCATCGTTGTACTTCGGTTTGGTGAATCATTATATCCAAACTCAGCTTGAGCTAACACCTTATCCCATTGCTTTGGACTTTCTCCAATCAGTCTTCTCAACATGTTACCCAGACTCCTGTTTACCACCTCAGTCTGGCCATCAGACTGTGGATGATATGTTGAAGTGAAATTCAACTTAGTACCCAATTTCTTCCACAAGGTTCTCCAGAAATGACTTGTGAACTTCACATCCTTGTCAAATACAATACTCTTAGGTAAACCATGTAGCTTCACAACTTCATTGAAAAAGATGTTGGCGATGTGTGTGGCATCACTAGTCTTATAAGATGGAATGAAATGGGCCATCGTAGTGAATCTATCCACCACCACAAAAATAGAATCATTTCCCTTCTGATTTTTTGGCAAACCCAAAATGAAATCCATACTCACAGAATCCCAAGGCCTAGTTGGAATAGGCAATGGTGTATACAAGCATGTGTTTTGGATTCTTCCTTTTCCATGCTGACATACCCTACATCTGCTCACAAACTTCTCAACTTCATACCTCATCTTTGGCAAAAAATAAAAATGGCTCAACTGACCAAAGGTTTTATCACTTCCAAAGTGACCTGCCATCCCCCCATTGTGCTTTTCCTATATCAATTTCTCTCTCATGGAACATTTGGGGATACAAAGTTTATTGTTTTTAAAAAGTAAACCATCCTGCAACATATACTCAATCCATGATTCTCTTTCTACCTCTATAGGATTTCTACAAGCTCTATATGCATTCTGAAAATCAATGTCAGCCTCATACAAATCTCTTAAGTGTTCAAATCCTAAGACTTGGATCTGACTCTCCTGCACCATCAATTGTGTTTTGCTTAGAGCATCAACTACTTGATTTGATTTCCCACTTATGTGCTTTATCACGAAGGTAAATTTTTGCATGAACTCAACCCACTTGACATATTTCTAGTTCAACTTAGGTTGTTGCATAATATACTGCAATGCATGGTTATCATAAAACAAAACAAACTCTCTAGGCATCAGGTAATGTCTCCAATGATTTAATGCTTGAACAATAGCATAAAATTCCTTATCATAAGAGGAATATTTCTGTTTTTCTTCATTTAATTTCTCACTAAAATATGCTACAGGTCTGTCGTCCTGGCTGAGTACAACTCCAATTACTACTCCGATGGCATCACATTTCACTTGGAAAGGATGTCTGAAATATGGTAATTTCAATACTGATTGTTCATTAATCTTCTTCTTCAAGAACTGAAAGTTCTTTTCATCTTCTATTGTCCATTGGAATGGTTTTTTGTCCTTCCTAATTGTCTCAATGATAGGTGCACAAATACCACTGAAATTCTTTATAAACTTCGTATAAAAACTTTCCAATCGATGGAAACTTCTTACCTATAAAATGTTCCGAGGTGAAGGCCAATCAATGATTGCTTGCACCTTTTCTCGATCCATCTTCAAGCCATCACTTTAGATAACAAAACCCAAGTATACTAGTTCTGACTTCAGCAATGTACACTTCCTCACATTCACTAGCAACTTTTCTTGTTACAGCCTTTCTAAGACACATCTCAAATGCTTCAAATGTTCTTTCTCTGATTGACTGAAAATCAGAATGTCATCAAGGTAAACTATCACAAACTTACCTATGAAATCTCTCAAGACTTCATTCATTAATCTCATGAACGTGCTTGGTGCATTGGACAGTCCAAATGACATCACCAACCACTCATACAATCCATCATTTGTCTTAAAGGCTATCCTCCACTCATCTCCTTCTCGAATCCTAATATGATGGTATCCACTCTTCAAGTCTAGCTTTGAAAATCATGTTGCCCCAGTAAGGAAATCCATCATGTCATCCATCCTTGGGAATGGAAATCTATATCTGATGGTGATCCTTTTAATTTCTCTAGAGTCAATACACATCGTCCACTCACCATCCTTCTTTGGGGTAAGTACTGCTGGTACTGCACATGGACTCAAACTCATCTGAACCAAACCCCTATCCAACGATCCTTGCACTTGTCTTCTGACTTCTTCATTCTCTAGAGGTGTCAATCTATATGTTGCCTTGTTTGGTAAGTGTTGGTCATCCTATACGTTAATTAACTACAACTAATACACATGATGCTCAATATAAATTGTCAAACCCAGGGAGGCCTTTTATTTCAATGGCAATAAGCACAATCTATACATAAACATTTCAAGTAGTTTATTAACTGAAAGGAGATAATAATCCTACCTATCTGCTCAGACAAACTCATTCCATAAAGAAAACTAATCTAACTCATACATCTAGGAATTCAAAGTGCAACTACCTTCCTACAAAAATCAACCTAGCAATTACTGATCTAAGAATTGAAGTGAACTAGATTACATTTGCAAGAAGTTAAATCCTATAATTATCAAACTACAATATTCAATCTTTACCAAAATGATTCATCCAACAACTACTGTAACTCAACCATAATCTGCCTAATCTATGAATTCAATTAAAGATACAACAACAACTAGAATTAAGAAATAACCCTGAACTATCAATTGATAACCATTGGAAATCCTAAGAAGCATAAATGACTGAAAATAATGGAAGATGAGCTTGGTTGTAATAGCTATTGAACACACATGCATTAATCAAACTAACCTACACAGTCGACTGTCACACCACACAGTTGCAGCTATTCATAATGCAAAGAATAAACTACCAATAAAGAATGCAATCATAAATCTCTGTTGCAGCTATCAGAAATACGCCTAATGCAATTCCACAACACACAACAGGAAATGAATTAATCTAACTAGCTACTTAACTTGGAAATATCTGTGAGAAGGCAGGCCCTGACCTTCTAACAAAGACACTCTGAACTACCACGAATTAAGACACAGAAATGGAAGTAACTCTGTTCTTCATTAAATATGGTAATTCATAGTATCAGTTCTCTATTACAGCCCGTACAATATGATAATTCACCCACCCCAGACTTTGAAAGCCTTCCCATATTTATACATGCAAAATACAGTTCATGATCCACTAATTTCGTTCAGCAATGAAGATCTTTGATCTTTGTGCTGTAGAGTTACAACTAAACTATTACAGCCATAATGAATAAGGTCGTTAATCATGAAGGATGTTGTTACACTGCCAGTCAATGGATCAACAGTATAACAAATTGGGAGGTGTCCTGTCTGTTGCAACTATGCTATGTTTTAGCGACCTATTACAGCCTCACGTGGAGAGATGAGTTGTCCCTTGAAATATGAGGAATCAAACAAGAAGAGTAAAAGTTGGCACTAAGTATGATTCTTTCCCAAGGAATTGCGACTGATACACATGTGCTTTGATCTTAACTTAATTAAATCAACACAAGTTAGCACAAATCGAAGGCAAGAATTCATAACCATAACAATCTTAGGCATTTAATTAAATGAAACAATAATGAATTATACATTGTCAGGATTGTTGATTGATCTGGGAAAAGGCATGTATATGGTTTATGAAAGTAGGGTGTAACATGGCAAAATGATGTAATAGGTATGGTCAAAAAGGGGCATTTCCAGGGCCCAACATCTCCCCCCAACTATCCAATTGCATTTCCTCATGCAACAGTAGATTAGTTCGATCTTGACTCTGATCCTCATTCATATTATGCAAGTGAGTTCAAGTAATCGATTTTGACAATTAGCCATTGGAAATGCTAGTTCTTGTGTGACAACGTCTCCTTACCCTTAGCAGCTTCGTCTTATATTGGAACTCACCAGATTTTCAATTGTGTTGGTCCTTCTGAAACAATATCTTTTCCTTATGTCCCTATTTCAGCATCTTTTTCCTGAGTTGTAATTTCGACAAAAAGGAAATTTTGAGGGCACTAGTTCTTGTGTAACAACGTCCTATTTATTAATTCTTTTGGCGTGCTGAATCGATTCAATGTTCCTGAAACACTGAGGCTACGCCCTGGGATAAGTCCTTTGATTATCTTGCTCCTGAGGGTTTCTGTAATGCTAGGTCCACTACTTTAACTTTATGCCCTGCCATATTAAAAATATCTCCACATTCCGGGCATATCATTTCTAGCTGTCCTTCATGCCCCTGAATGGATGACAAATTCCCCAATTGGTCTATAGCTTCCACCATTGAACTCACATATTTATTTGTCTGTTTTCGACATCTCTCCTTCCATTTTTCTAGTTCTTCACGAAGCACTTTCACCTCCTCCTTTAACAGCTCATTTTCAAATAGAAGATTCTCTATTTGAGGTTCTTCTACAACAGGTTCTTGTGTATCAGCAGGTGGTCACGGTTTTAAGATGGGAACTCGATTTCTGCCCCAATAAATTGACCTGCTTCTGCTGTAGTAGCCGTTTTGATTTTTGTCGTTTTTGTTGGGCTAGATGTCTGGCCTTTGCTTATTAGCAATTCTTTTCTCCTCTGTGGTAGAAAAAATCCTGTCGCCTTAGAAACAGGGCCAAATCCCTCCTTTTGAATTAAAGTTCTTCTTATTTCAGGGAAGGTCTCCACATTCAGAGCTTCTAGACAGCTTTCTGCTACTGTTTTCACCTGACGTTCCTCTTCTACTATTGCAATTTTAGCTGCCCCAGTTTCAATCTCCTCTTCATCTTCCAATCAAACTTCTGGTGTTCCAATCTTCCCCCCAACTGAGTTTGAGTAACTCTAGTCCTCATCCACTATCTTTGAAAAGAATTCACGAGGTGCTCCTGGACGAACCAGAAGTTGCCCCCAGGTCAGCTTGTTATATGCCAAGGCCCGTAAGGTCAATAATTTAATTATCCCATGGTTTGAGAGGGATGATAAGGGGTGTTGAGCTCTTTTATCATAATAAGCCATGCATTGCAAGGATTTAAGAAGATAGTATGGAATATTTAGCAGCTTACGATAACGTAAATGTTATAGGAGGAAAAATTTATAAATGTAAACAACACTGTACCTCCCTTCACATGTAATATATTTCTTTAAGAAGAGTGAAACTTGGTCCCAAGGACTCGGAAGAGTCTCCAGCACTATTCCTGTACCTCGTGGTTGAACAGTCTCCCATGTCGCCACAAAATCCTCTGTTGCAGTCGGGTGATGGCATTTTCGACTAAACCAATGATGCCCGATTCTGGGAAGTCCCGTTACCTCTGCCAGGATTACCTCTGAAACATATACCCTTATGCCTCAAACCTCTAAATGAGTGCTCGTCAATTTTTGATCAAATTCAAGGGTTGTTTCCTCATGAAATCCATTCAAGCGTTGAAAATAATCTGTCCACCCTGCTTCTTGAAAGATAGCAAAGACATCTTTGTTCTTATACAGTGATTCTATTATTAAAGGCTCATACCTCACAGGGATACCCATACCATTTAGCTTTTTGAGAAATATTGTAACGAATACACCTGTTACAGTTTCAAACATCGAATTGACTGCATGCAGACACGGTTGATGGATAGTCGAAGTTTGAATTGAGCATTTTTGGAAAGGTGGCACAGTTAATTTTGGGATAAAACCCGTGGCAAGATTATCGCACAAGTCAGGTAGAACGGTGGTCAAATCATAAGTACGAGTAACAGCTTTCAATGTGATTTTGGTTCAGTTGGATTGTTGTGGATTAATGACAGGGGTAAATAACAAGTATAACCATTATTGCTTGCGATGTCAATAGATGCCTAATCATGATTATAGTTAGAACCCGTACCTTCAAAATTAATGCTCAAGCTGCCACTCTACCATGGCATGATATTTCACAATCGCATCTTTGGTAGAATACGCATGTGCCAAGATGAGTTGGACATCGCCAACCAAGCTGATAAGTACATTCACGCTGATAGGAAAACAAGATGGCCCAAAAATTTCCTTCATTCCTGGCAGACTGTCATTTGAGCTGTGGAGTAATCATTTAAAATTGAGCTAGTTCAGATCATTAGCCACGAGACTGTTCCAAAAGGCAAACAATCTAGCGGAGTTACAGATAATGAATAAGAATGAATACTTGAGCAGAGTTCAGCGAAATATGGCAGAGTTCCAGCTGCAAAAATTTGGAGAAAAGGAAAAAATAGTAGAATAGCAGCTGCTAGACTTGGCGGAATAGGCAAGAGTAGCGGAGTCCCAGCTGCTAGAAAAAGGCGAAAATGAAATGGAAATAGCAGAGTCACAATTGCTAGACTTGGTGGAATAGGTAAGAGTAGCGGAGTCACAGCTGCTGGAAAAAGGCAAAAATGAAATGGAAATAGCAGAGTCGCAGCTGCTGGACTTAGCGGAATAGGAAAAAATAGAGGAGTCACAGCTGCTGGAAAAAAGTGAAAATGAAATGGGAATAGCGGAGTCGTAGCTGCTAGTATGGAGGAATGGGAAAAAATGGCGAAGTCACAACTGCTGGAAAAACAAAAGGAATGAAAATAGTAAAGTTGCAGCTGCGAAACTTGGAAAAATAAGCAAAAGTAATGGAGTCACAGCTGCTAAAAAAAATGAAGTGAATGGAAAATAGCAGGGTTATAGCTGCGAAAATTGGAAGAATGAGCAAGGTAAGGAGACGCAGCTGTGCAAAATGGGTAACAGGCATATTTTTCAGCTGGCTGCTGAAAACTAACAAATCATCCATCTTCTTCAAAAGAGCTTTATTAGATCAGGAAACAACGTAAGGTGCTTGTAATCGTCTGGCCCAGTCACGATTGCTGTTCCTCCAATTAATTCCTGCACACAATTCTTCAAAACAAACTCGATCAAGTGCAAAATAAAAAATAGATAAAATACATAATGAAAAATAAATTATTTATGTACAAATTATTTGGATATTGTAGTTCTTAAAAATTCACAGGGGTTGAGAAAAATCCCTACCCTAGCGTTAACTGATATTCTAGATCAGCTGCAACATCTGAAATGAAAGCAACCTTTGAGATCGGTTTGTGATAAAGTTGCAGCCGATGACCACTTGCGAATAATGGTGTCTTGTTTTCATCAATGGTGATCAATCGGACTATTCCATTGTCAAATACTCAATCTATTTGATAAGGTCCCAACCAATGAGTGCGTAGCTTGCCCTTGAAATCTCTCTTAAACCATGAATCATATAATAGATCCCAATCTCCTTCCTAGAAGACTTTCTTCTTTATGAATCTATCATGCCATTTAGAGCACTCTTTTTGTATTAAAGTTGTATGATTTACTGCTACTATGCGCTTTCCATCCAATTCGTTAAGCTGATTCAATCAGTTCCTCTATGCTTCTGATAAATCTAGATTTGCTTCTACAACTATTTTCAAAGTCCTGATTTCAAATTCAATTGGGAAAACAACATTCTTACCATAGACCAATTCATAGGGGGGAAAACCAGTGGTGTTATGCCATGTAGTGAGATAGGCCCATAGTGCCTTTGGAAGTCTCTCAGCCCAATCTTTACAATGGCTTTTCACTTTCTTTGTCAAGATAGCCTCGATGACCTTGTTTGAACTCTCCACTTGGCCATTGGCCTGTGGATGATATGGCAAGGTTATTCTGTGTTGAATATGAAATTTCTTTAACAATGCTTCCAGTGTGTGAGACACAAACCGCGGTCCACCATCTGTGATAATTTCCTTGGGTACTCCAAACCGAGTAAAATTTTCTTGATATAGGAAATCAATCATAGCCTGATCATTAGCCTTAACCTAGGCTACAGCTTCCACCCATTTGGTCATGTAATCTATGCAAACCAAGATGTGAACTTTCTATTTTGAGTGAGGGTTGATAGGCCCTATGAAATCCAGAGCCCATCTATCAAATGGTTCAACCATGAGTTGTGGCTGCAGAGACATTTCATCTAATCTGTGGCCAATCCTTTGGCAGCTATCACATGCCTGAACATACTTCTTTGCGTCCCTGAACAATGTGGGCTAGAAATAACCCATTCTCAAGACCTTATGACCTGTCCTTTTGTCAACAAAATGTCCCCCATAGGGCTCATCATGGCAAGCTTTAAGGATACTAAGAATTTCATTTTCTCTAACATATCTTTTGATTTCTAAATCAAGCCCTGTGTAGAAAATATGTCCATCAATCCAGCATTACCTAGCACTCTGTTGTATGATTTTTCTTTTTTCTCTCTTCGACAGATGTGCTGGGAGCTTACCTACAGTTAAAAAGTTACCAATATCTACATACCATGGGGAATGAGCTGATACTGCAAACAAATGTTCACCAGGGAAGGAATCTTCGACTGGTAAATTGTCATCACTGTTAGTAAGTTGAGATAAAAAAGATGCAACAACGTTTTCCTTCCCTGGTCTATCAATAATCGTGATATCAAATTCCTGTAACAGTAACAGCCATCTAGTAACTCTAGCATTCATGATTGGTTTACTCATTAAATATTTGATGGCAGAATGATCAGTTTGCACAAAAGTGGAGTATCCAGTAATGTAGTGTCTAAATTTGATGATGGCATAAACTATGGAAAGGGATTCCTTTTCTATGACAGTATAGTTTGGTTCAGCAGGAGATAAGTTCTTGGTAATGTAATAAATTGCATAAGGAGCATTACCTTCCTGCTGTCCTAAAACGGCTTCAATGGCAGTGTCTGAAGCATCTGAAGAAATATGAAAAGGATGAGCCCAGTTGGGCCCTCGTAAGATGGGTGTTGTAGACACCCTTTTATTTAGCTCAGTAAACGTTGTTTGGCATGAATCATTGCAAACAAACTGTGCATCCTTCATCAACAAGGTAAACAAAGGAGAAGTTAGTTTGGAAAAATTTTATATCAACCTTCTGTAATAGCCAGCATGCCCCAAGAAACTATGTACATCTTTTTGTGTTCCAGGAGTTGGCATATTTTCAATTACCTTGATTTTGGATGGATCTACCTGGATACCATCAGAAGAGATGAAGTTCCCTAGAACTATGCCCTTGCTCATCATCATATGGAACTTTTCAGTCCTTAAAGAGAGATGGCTTTGTTCACAGCATTTCAAGACCTTTTCTAAATTTTTCAGTGCTTCTTTATAACTATCACCATATGGAGTAAAGTCATCCATAAAAATCTCCATGCAATCATTTACCATCTCAGAAAAGGTTCCCATCACCGCTCTCTTAAATGTGGCTGGAGCGTTACACAATCCAAAAGGAAGTACCCGGTATGCAAAAGTACCCCAGGGACAGCTGAAAGTGGTTTTTTCTTGGTCTTCTGGAGCAATCTGGATTTGGTTATAGCCACTAAAGCCATCCAGAAAGGAAAAATACTTCTTCCCAGACAATGTATCAAGGACCTGATTGATACAAGGTAAGGGAAAGTGGTCCTTCTGCGTTGCTTTGTTCAATTCTCTGTAATCCACATAGACCCTCCGTTTACCATTCTTCTTTCGCACAATCATGAGTGGAGAAACCCACTCACTGTCTGAAATCGAGTATATAAATCCTGCTTCCAAAAGTTTTTGGATATCTTCTTTCACTATCTCCCTTCGGGTCGGGTTCATCCTTCGTTGTGGTTGACACACAGGCCTGGAGTCACTATTAATATAAATGTGATGGGTGCACAGATTAGAAGGAATACCTTTCATGTCTGTGTACTCCTAAGCGAAAGCTCCTCTTCATTGTTTCAATAGAGTGATTATCTGTTCCCGCTCACTGGGTGCAAGGTTTGGATTGATGTTCAATGTTTTCCCTAGCTCGATTTCTACTGGAACACTTTTTGAATTTTTGAGTACTGGAATTATACTGGCATCACTAACTAGAGTTTCTTTTGTAAGATTTTCTTGCTCTTTCTCATCAAATGTACTGTTGAGAATCTGGTAAGCGTGCTTATTGACAGACGTGGGCTCACTAATGAAACTATTAATGGTATCGTCTTCTGTTTCATCTTTAAACGTTAAGGCTCTCCCTATCGCTAATAATGGATGAACACTTGACTCCTCCTCCAAATCTACCCAAAGTGGAGTTTTAGCTTCTGTGCTTGGTCGAGCTGGAGGGTATAAGGTTAGGATTTTGATCTCGGTCCCGTCTGAGATGGTCATATATCCTGACTGACAGCTGATACAAGCATCTGCTATGGCCAACCATGGTCTTCCTAGGATCAGTTGGTTTCCCCCCAACTGGGACTTCGGTTGTAACACCAAGAAGTCCGCAGGGTATCCCCATGAGTCAACAGAGATTACTAGGTTGTATAGGATCCCCTCAAGCTTGATTGTTGATTTGTCAGCAAGTTCCAAAATGGTAGGGGTAGGCCGAAGGTTAGTGAGTCCAAGTTTCCTCATAGTTTATATGGTCATAACGTTAATAGTTGCGTCTAAGTCTACCAAGACATTGGGGATTTGTGTGTTTCCTATGTGAACTGTCACAGTAGGATTTCCAGGGCCATTGTATTTTACCACAGGAGCCTTCCCCATTATCAATTCAGAAAGTTTTCCCAATACATGGATAGTGGGAGGATCCCTAGGATTTCTTCTTGGTTTCTTGACACACAAATCTCTAAAGGTCTTAGCATAAATGGGCATGTCATGGAGGGCTTGTAACAGTGGAATCTTGACATAATTTTTTTTTAATTCCCCTAAGAGATTGAATCGAGGTTGTTCTACTATTTTCTGCATGGCCAATCATTCAGGGTATGGGGGTTCTGTCATCAATTGTGTAGGATGTGCTTCATTGTGTGTTACTTCCTAAGTTTTAGCCACTATTTTGGTAGGAATGTTAGCATCCTCAATAATGGGGATTGCTGAATGAGTTATATCCTGATAGTGTTGATTCACTCCAGTTTCAGTCACTGGGGATGGAACATCCCCAGTGATGATGGGTTCCACTACCCTCCCTGATCTTAATTGTATATCATTGCAGGGAACTTGGGAAATGGAATATGTAGGCATGTTGGCAGTGACAAACTAATGGACTTCTTTATTGTTCGGGGTTGGGTTAGGTTGTGCAGGTAGCTGTGGTCGAAGTCGTGCATTCGTAGGTGCGACATTGTTTTAGAATTGCAGTTGTGGTTGTTGGTATTGTTGGTGACGATACTGTTGAGGAGGGTACTGTTGATATTGAGTCTGGTGATGTGGAAAGTTATTTCCTTGGTAAGAATTTCTCCAGTTTGAATTTCAGGGAGCTTGATTGTTTGACTGTTGTGACCATGGTGTCCAAGAATTAGGATTTTGCATTGGGTTCTGAGATGGATGTCACTGATTGTTAGACTAATGTGAATGAAATTGTGTATTCATATTATTTATATTATTCATCCCATTCATATTATTCAGAAAAAATGATGGGTCCTGATTCATACCTTGATTGCGAGGCTGCCACTGTTTCTTCTGTGCAATGAAGTAAGCTTGTTCCACATCTGAAGTGGATGCCTGCAAAACAACCTTGACCTTAGGTAGTGAGGGACATTCCTTGGTGTCATGATCCAACTCACATATTCTACATATTTCTGCTTTGTCCAATGGGCATTCCTTCAATGGGTGCTTTTTCCTACATTTGGGACATAATACACCAAGTGTAAGATCTTCTACTACTTGCCTCTATTTTTCTCTCAAGACATCTAACTCTGAGGAAATGTAGCTCATCATATCAGTTTTAAAATTCTCCAGCAAGTTGCTTATCTCTACTCGAGTGGCTCCTCCACTAGCTGACTTTTGTGTCCTAGTGAAGACATCCTGATCTCGATCCTTGTATCGTTTGTTAGTTCTAGAGGATCCCCTTGAGTACCTTCGACATAATTCAACGATCTCCTTGAAGGGTTCTTTTGAGATGTCCCCTTTCCCCAACAAATTCAACATATCAAGGAAATATTCCCTAACTCCTCGTAGTAAAATAATCTTAAGTACATCTTTTGCAATCTCAGTGTGTACAGACCTTTGTAAATCGTACAACAATCTTTCCACAATGTCTTCCAAGCTCTCCTCTTTGTTAATTTTTTAGCATTAATTCAAGATACTCTAGGATCTTTACTGAGAGAATAACATGTATAGCATATCAATCATAACAATGCATATCAATCACATGAGACAATAGACACACAAAGTTTCACTGGAGAAAACCGTAAAGGTGAAAACCCCCAAAACTTCCTCAGAGATAGAAAGAGAAATGATACAACCCAAGTACAAGATATAGTCTTCTACTAGTAGCTACTCCTCCTCCTCAACTAGTGTGCAACTTTCCGAGTGATGTAGGAGTGAGTAATGATATGATCAAAATAGAGATCTCCCGCTCTCAATTTATACATGACCTGTCCTACCCAATAACCCAGCAGGGCCGACTTGTCTAACTCAATCTAATAACCCACGGTTAAACTAATTAGGGACGACCCCACACTTGGTGGTCTAATAACCCATCACTGCAAGTTATGACACTTGTGACACTTGTCAATACAAATGAAGACACTTCCGTATAGAGGAATAATAACATCTCTATAGGAGTACAATATACATAGGTGAAATACATTCCAAAGTTACAATTACATCAACACTCCCTCTTAACTAGGAAGGTATTTCTCGACACAGATCTGCTAGCACAAGTCTTCTTCTTCGGATCATCATCAGCGAATCATTGTCCTCGAATCATCATCATCGTCACTACTACTGCTATCTCAATCAATCTCCAATCTACTCGTCATAGGAAGTTCTACAGAGCCAGTCCTTTTTCATACTGGATGTAGGCTCACCACCTCTAGGTCTTCATCATCACTAGCCATACTATGGAGTCGTCAGGACTAATTACGTGCGTCAACAAAACCTCGAAAGAGCATCCCAGGACTGATTACGAGCTTACTGCTCAACCTATCGGATCTCCGAGGATCTTTCACATGTTGACCTTCACAAAACCTACTCAGAGCATCCCAGGATGTTACAAGGACACTACTCTACCTATCTGGATCTTGAAAGAGTATCCTAGGCTATTGCAAGCATACCTCTCTACCTGTCTGGATTTTAAAGGATCTTTTCTATGTGAACTTTCACAAAACCTACTCAGAGCATCCCAGGATGTTACAAGCACACCGCTCTACCTGTCTGGATCTCGATAGAGCATCCCAGGATGTTACGAGCACACCATTCTACATGTTCGGATTTTAAAGGATCTTTTCTATGCGAAACCATAGCAAAACCTACTCAGAGCATCCCAGGATGTTACGAGCACACTACTCTACCTATCTGGATCTCGATAGAGCATCCCAGGTTGTTACGAGCACACCACTCTACCTATCCAGATTTTAAAGGGTCTTTTCAATGCTACCTGTAGAAAAACCTACTCAGAGCATCCCAAGATGTTATGAGCACACTGCTCTACCTTTTTGGATCTCGATAGAGCATCCAAGGATGTTACGAGCACACCACTCTACCTGTCTAGATTTTAAAGGGCCTTTTCTATGCTATCTGCACAACCTCTCCATGACCACAGAGTATCAACTCGATACTCACCATACATCATCCTGATGTACATCATCACATGATCAACTTGATCATCATCATAGCATCAACCTGAAGCATATCATCTGGAGCAACATCCTGAAGCTCGTCATCTGTGATCATCCTGATCAAACAATATATCCATCTAATGCATACAAAGTATCTACCTGATACATATCATCATACGTGATCTACCTGATCATATAATGCATCCACCTGATACATACATAAGTACATGATCTACCTGATCATACAATGCATCCACCTCATACATATACAAAAATACATGATCCACCTTATCATACAATGTATTCACCTGATACATACAAATACATGATCTACCTGATCATACAAGTATCCACCTGATACATACAAATACATGATCTACCTGATCATACAAGTATTCACCTGATACATAGACATACATGATCTACCTGATCATATCAAGCATCCAACATGATGCATATACAAATACATGATCCAACTGATCAAAGCATCCAACTGATGCATATACAAAGCAGTAACTGGAGCATCGTCCTGATGCTCATCATCCAACGCTTACATCCACATCCATGGGAGGGATCCTCCTCTCACCATTCTTGGAATGGCTCCTGCAAATGTGTCCATCACTTCTTCCTCAAAGTGTCATCGATCTGAAGAACACCAATCCTCTCTCTGAAGTACTCGAACTTCACTCTGGCTAGTGGTTTCGTCAACACATCCGCAACCTGCTCATGCATTGCAACATACAAGAGCTTCACTGCTCCTCTATGTACCATATCCCTGATATAGTGATATTTGATCTCAATGTGCTTCAAACTATCGTGGAAGACCGGATTCTCAAACAGCTTCACACAACTCTGGTTGTCACAAAAGATACCAGTAGCCTCTAGTGGGAGATCAAATAAATCAGACAGTAGCTTCCTTAGCCATACTGCCTCACAACTAGCCGAACAAGCTGCAACATAATCTACTTCGGTTGTACTTAGTGCTACGCAGAATTGCTTCCTGCTAAACCAAGAGATCACACCTGATCCCATATTGAAGCAACACCCAGATGTGCTCTTCCTATCTGCAGCACTGCCTACCCAATATGAATCAACATAACCTTGCAGGTTAAAATTTTGATTCGTATCATACTTGAGCCCATAATCAATTTTACCCTTCAAGTACCTCAGAATATGCTTTACAGCAACTAGGTGAACACCTCTCGGATCTGTCAGGAACTGGCTCAATGTGTTCACCGTAAAGAAAATATCTGGTCTAGTGTTCATGAGGTACATCAAGGACCCAATCATTTGACGATACATAGCGACATCAACCAGATCAGGTGAAGCATCACACAGAAGCTTCAGGTTCGATGCCATAGGTGTGTCCATGGCCTTGCAGTCCATCATCCCAAACCTCTTTGGGATCTCTAATGCATACTTCCCTTGTCAAGGAAGATGCCATCTGCACTCTGCCACACCTCCATCCCAAAATGATGAGAATCTAAGAGGATCTTCCTAAGACCAATACGGCACCGAAATAAATCAAGACCCCAATTCAAAGATAAAGTGTCGATTGCACATGCAAATCCAAGGAGAGAGCACATGGGTTAATTCCTCTGCTCAATGCGTCATGTCTGAGTCCCAAAGGTCGTCAACTGAGCTCGTGGTCACACCTTTGTGCACAATGCATCTGAATTTCGACTGCACATGCAAAGGCAAGGAGAGAGCACACGGGTTAATGCCTCTACTCAATGCATCATGGTCGAGTCCCAAAGCTCGTTAGTTGGGCTCGTGGTCACACCTTTGTGCACCATGTATCTGAATATATATATATATATATATATATATATATATATATATATATAATTGTCAACGTTGGGTGGTGGGATGTGCAGGAAGCTATGGCTCACATAGATCCCTAATTGGCCAACCCAACTGCCATGGCCGCCCGCGCCTCAATAGAGGTAAAGGAGATTGGGTTTCCATGAACTTTTCAATCACCATCCAAGTCGTCAATATCAGCCATTGTCTCCCCAAGTAACATGATTGTGTAGACATCAAGCAGTCATGTTCCCATGGGGATCCCATGGGCCCATACTTTACACAACATGTTTGTAGAATCCACTTGGGACTTGAGCCAAACCCTTGCGAGAGAGATCCCACTGATCTGTGCGAGTGAGAGAGATCCCACCGGTTTGTGCGAGCAACAGAGATCCCATCGGTTTGTGTGAACGAGACAGATCTCACTGGTCTATGTGAGCGAGATAGAGCCCACCGGTATGTGCGAGCAAGAGAGATCCCACCGGTTTTTGCAGGTGAGAGAGGTCCCACTAGTTTGTGCGAACGAGAGAGATCCCATCGGTCTATGCAAGCGAGAGAGATCCCACCATTCTGTGCGAGCGAGAGAGAGCCCACCAGTCTGTGTAGAGAAGAGTCAGTCCATGCAAGGAAAGAGAGGGTCTATGCAAAGGCAGGAATATTTGGTTGTACTCGAAACTATCCAAATGGATAAGTCACCAAATTGATAATAATTCCATAGTAAAAATATAATTGTTGAATAAGTGATAAAACATATAAAAGATGATGTTTACAATGAATGGTGTAGCCCATATAAATAGGATCACATGGTGACTATTCACCAAAGGGATGCGTCCCTTAATTAATTATAATCAATGTTACGTTATTATATTATTATTATTATTATTATTTATTACTTTTTTATTTATTTGTTCATTACAGCATCATGGCCAAGTCCCAAATATCGTCAACTAGGATCGTGGTCACACCTTTGTGCACCACACATCCAAATATATATATATATATATATATATATATGAAAAAAAATATCAACATTGGGTGGCAGGTTGTGCAGGAAGCCATGGCTCACGTAGAGCCCTCACTATAAGGACCCCCATTTCTGGGGCCCTTCACAGACTAAATCTAAACTAAGTAACATAATTTAAACTAGATTTCCATATTTTCATATATAGAAAAATAAAATAAATTTAAAAAGTTTGAACTTAGAAAATACAAAATGGAACAATAAACCTGTCAACTATAGATCGATTCCGCTGCGCAAGGAGGATTTGTATTCATCGATCTGATCTAGCTTGTCCATTTCCAACCCCATCTTCTGTTGGATTCCATAAGTAAATGCTCATTTAACCATAGGAGAAGCAATCGTTAGTTTCTCCACCCAACCGTAGGTTTATGCAATCAGTTGCATAGCCACCCCCGAGCCTCAGGGTCATAGAGGATACACACTCACAAGGATTCAGACATGAGATCCCCCTCAACAAAATCCTTAGAAAAAATCACAGTATAAAGAACAATCATAATTTCCTTTCCATTTTGACGGTCATCCTGCCTTAGGGAGCCCCCTTTCCCTTCCTTACCTCTTACTAAAATAGAAAAATCCTTTACGACACATGTCGCCTCATGCAAAAATACTCTTCTATGCAGAATTATTGAATACAAATATTCACCCAACCATGTTTCACTCTCTCATGAGAGTGCACATACTTCCCACATTTTACTCCTAGATGTCCCCTGATGCTAGGATTCCAATCCCTATTTTCGTTGGTGTAGGTAGATTTTATTACTTAATGACTCCTTGTCTATCTTTTGCTCCATATTTAATTATTCCCAATTATTTAATTACAAATAATCATTTCATGCATAAATAATCTAATATAATCCTATATGCCATGTTCATAATTACAAATAATCCTTTCATGCACAAATAATCTAATGTAATACTATATGCCAAATACATAGCTGTTCATTTATCAATTTACTTTATTCGTCTAGGTACCACATTGTTGGGTCCTTCTAACAACACTTTCTTTCCTTAATTGTCTAGGTACCACATTGTTGGGTCCTTACGACAATAATTTTTCATTTTATTGTTGTGCTAGGATTCCGTGTAGTGATTTTAGGAACCATTACCATAAATCAGCCGGCTACACTCTATGTGAGACTAATGGCGCTGAGGAGTAAGTATGTTCTTACTGTGTGCCCCTCAACCTCGTATTTGACCAATCCGTTATGGTCTCATCCATACAACTTCACACTCACCCGAGTAAAGCTAAATAGGCTCTCAACTCGTGTGTGGATGCCCCCGTGTGTGTTTTTCCCCACTTCTATGACCCCCTTTTTATTTGATTGTGAATCGGTCGATAAGTTGTCTTACCTACTACTGCACACATACTCAGATAAGAAATTAATAGTATTTCTCAACATCATCATATCATAATTCATTCACCCTTTTACTAATCGTTTAAGCAAAATATAAATATTGATCCATTCTATTCACATCATAATTCATGCACATAATTCCATCTTCCATATTTCAACATAAACAAGACATTCATCTACATGTGCTAATTAATCGATAATAATTGTCATCATAATCACAATTATCCATTTTTTTCCATTTAAATAAGAATTTCTCTGAAGCATATTCATTTATCATGCATATCTCTAGTAAGTGAGAAATTTATCCCAAATCAGCCCATATGCATTCATTTATTCTTGGTTGTTTTTAACTGGTTCACTTACCAATAACTGTCGTCATTGTTGATAGTAATGGCAAGGTTGAGGGGCATTACATACACCCCTTCCTTATTTAAAACTTTGTCCTGAAATTAAGTTTTATTGTACTTCCAAAGTGAGTTTCACTTTCCTTTCACATCCACATCTTTTGGTCATCATCCTCTAATTTCAATAGTAATTTTATGTACTATAAATCTAGTAATATTTTACCCAATATTTTCCACTAATGAATTCGATTTCTAACACCCCTCAAAGGTGTCATGAGTTAGTGATCTAGGAAATGTATTTAATTTAACCTCTTATTCATTTTGTCAATAATATCATGTCTTTGTCAAGGAGATTATCATGTCTTTACCTCATTTCATTATTTCTGTTGTCATAGAGTCACTTTGGCAAGCTTGTAAAGTCATATTATGTCAATTGGATTAGTCTCATCAAGTGTCATCTTCAGGACTAGTTGTCTTTTCATCTAGGTTTCTCCATCTCACAAGGTTAGCATCATTGCTTTCATCTCATCGTTATGATCGTATCCATACTTTGCTTTGCCAAAGTAGTCCTTGTTTGACCCTTTCGGTATGTTTATCAAGTTCACAGGGGCTTCACTAGAAGGAAATATAATACCACGTTCATTCATATTGCGGTATTAAATATTCATGAAAACCTAAAAATTATATTGCTTATATATTAAGGGGAAAAGGGTTTTTTTTATTTAATGTAAAAATACAAAAATACTTTGGGGTCTTTTTTATATGGGCGGGCTCACAAATATCCGCCAAATGGAGATAGCGGGATCACAGTTGGATGAGAAATCGGGTTGAGGCAAGGCTCGAGCTTACTAGTACACAGGGAAATCACGTCTTGAGGCATGTTTGAGGCCAGAGGGTTTCTTGGTGAAGTGGGTTTCCAGTTGATCATAGTCGAGAGATAGTGGTCATTGATAGTCAATTGTTACCAATAGAACTTAACCAGTTGTTACCAATAGCCTTGGGAGGCTCTAAGCCTCCAAGGCCTGTTATAGGCCCTCGATAGGCCTTGGGGGCTTGAATACCCAACCACTCGTGCCTATTACGAACCTTGAAAGGTTTAGTCAGTCTCCTAGAGCTTGTTACAGGCCCTGGGGGCTTGGATAGCTAACCCACAACAGGCTTAGTCAGCGATTGGGGAACTGTAACATGCAATCTAAATGTTGTACTATGTGCGTTGGCTCTAGTGACATATAAGAAGTGATCTCCTATCTCTTCATTAGACCATTAGATGTTGCAAATCATAATGATATGTGGTTGAGTAATTGCATTGTGGGCGAAGTAATGTGCATCCACAATATACATCGAAAGAAGCAAGGTGCAATGTAGAATGCATGTGGGATCATAAGAGGGGTATCATATCAATATACTAGGTAGACATATAAAGGTGTATAAAAAATGTTAATGAAAAAATTGATACATACAATATCTAGTGAAAATAGGGTTTTTTTTTAAATTGGGAAGGCATATTGGGAGGGGGTTAAAAAAAATGATTTTGGAAAACATTTTTCGATATTTAGTGAAATTAGGGGTATTGTTTCATATGCCATGAATGAATGTGTTATGATAGCGGTTTATTGAGTGAAGCCCCCATGATCAAGTTACACATTCCACATTACCATGTGACGGTTAAGTCAATTTTGTGGTGTCTTGTCAGCTAGTTTTTTTATCAAATTACATCCTTGTTATATGTCTTGCAACACTCTATATCCATTGATTATTTTCCCCAAATCACATCTTTCACCTAAAGGTTTTGTCTAAATAAACCAGTGTGCTTTACTTCTCTAGTATTTAGATAATAGAGAAATTAATACTCGTCATCACCAGACATTGGAAATCATGCCATCAACGTTTCGATGTCAAACTCCAAAGTTTTCTTGGTTACATCAAGCTTTTTATAAGTCAATTTTTATAATTACTCGATAATTAGTGATAGGGCCAATCCCCAACTCATTTGACTTTTCTTTTCTATATTCATATGTTTAGAATTCTTAGCTCGATCAATTATGTTTTTATTCGATCCCCATGTACTTATCTAATTTTGATGGGTCCTAACAAGATATTGGTGGTATTGGACTAGTTTAACATAAACTATAATTCCACTTTAAGTTAGCTATAGAGTGCAATCTGCATACCCATATAAACATAGAATGCATTATTCAATATATAAAATATGCTTTCTTCCAATATATATATAAGACATATAAGATACACATATCTAAATTACAATTCTTTCCATTCCTAAAATATAAAAAATGCAATTCTTCCAATGCACATAAATTGCAATTCGTTCTAATATGACATTTATATAAAATGCAATTCCTTTCAATATGAATAAAGTTTACATTTCTTTTCATAGACTGAATCTGAACTGAGTAACATAATTTAATCTAGATTTCCATCTTTCCATATATAGAAAAATAAAATAAATTTAAAAAGTTTGAACTTAGAAAATACAAGATGGAACAATAAACATGTCACTCGTAGGTCGATTCCGCTGCGGAAGGAGGAGTTGCCATCATCAATATGATCCATCTTATCCATTTCCAAACCCGTCTTCCATTGGATTCCACAAGGCTTGTTTCACCATATGTCAAGCAATCGTTAGCTTCACCACCCAACTGTATCCTTATGCAATCAGTCGCATATCCAGCCCTGAGCCTCGGGGTCATAGAGGATACCCAATTGCAAGGATTCAGACATGAGATCCCCCTCACCCAAATCCTTATCAAAACTCATAATAGAAAGCACAATCAGAAATTCCTTTCCATTTCAACGGTCATCTTGCCTTAGGGAGCCCCTTTTCCCTTCCTTACCTCTTGCTTAAATAGCAAACTCCCTTGCGATACATGCCACCTCTGTTGGTTGTGGATCTAGATATTCCAGTCTCATAGATGCTGATTCAGCTGTGTTTGAACCCCAGGTTTGGTTATGATCTCGGCACGATCCCCAGGGGGTCCAGGGGAGTGTTTCACTCCCCTGGCTAGAGGGAACGGGGGCTAGTGGGCCCCCGTCGGGGGTCCAGGGGCAGCGCCCCTGAGTTACGGGGGTTCGGGGGAGAATCCCCCAAGAAACTTTTTGGGGTTGTTTTTGCCAATAGTTTTCGGGCCCATCGTTTTGGGTAACCTGTGGTATTTTCCCATTGTATTTCCCTTATAAAATAAATACATTGTAATACAACTAGGGTTGATGTATTAGGTTTTATGCATTGTAAAAATCTCTAAGATCGAGAAGAGAGACTATGAGATAGTGAAGAGGAAGTGCAGCGGTTGTGCTGTAGGTTGTATCCTTTCACCTTGTTGGATGGTATAATAAAAAGGACTGAGAATTTAAGTGTGGATGCAGCCCATCTTGGGTGAACCACGATATATCTGTGTCTCTCTTGTAATGTGTATGTGTGATTATATTTGCAATTATGTTTATTGTTATTTCTCTACGATCCTTTTTTTCTAACAATTGGTATCAGAACCAAAGGTCTATTTGGCAGATAAACCTGCAGGAAACTAGGGTTTCTGGTTCGAGTGGGAGCAATGGTAGAAGAAGGAAATTTTAAGGTTGAGAAGTTTAATGGCCAAAACATCCAGTTATGGAACATGAAAATGGAGGACTATTTGTACCAGAAGGATCTATTCCTACCATTGGGAGGAAGAGCAAAGAAGCTGGAGGCCATTAAGGATGAAGAATGGGAGGTTGTTGACAGAAAGGCTCTGGGAACAATACGACTGAGCATGCCTTCGTTGGTGGCTTTCAATATCTCAAAAGAAACGACAAGGAAGGGTTTGATGAGCACATTGGGTAAGTTGTATAAAAAACCCTTGGCCTCTAACAAGGTATTTCTAATGAAGCATTTATTTAATATGAAGAAGTCTGAAGGTGGATCTGTTACGGATCATTTAAATGAATTTAATACGGTTACAAATCAACTAAGTTCTGTAAGTGTGAACATCGATGATGAGGTTAGGGCTCTTCTAATCTTGTCTTCATTGCTAGAAAGATGGAATAGCTTGGTCATGGATGGAAGTAACTCCATCTCTGGTTCAAACACCTTGAAATTTGATGATGTTATTAGTGTTATTCTTAGCGAGGAAATGCGAAGAAAAAGCACAGCTGAGACATCAGGTAATGCGTTGACCATGGAAAGAAGGGGAAGAAAAAAGGAGAGAGGAAAGAGCCAAGGTAATCATGGAAAGTCTAAATAGGAAGATCCAAGTCCAGACTGGGAAAGATAGAGTGTTAGAACTGTGGAAAGAAAGGACATCTGAAGAAAGACTGCATATCTCTAAAGAAAAAAGGAGATGGACAGCAGGAAACTGCCGAGGAAGCAAATGTAGCAAGTGATGTGTTACAAGATGCTTTGATTCTTGCATTAGATAATACAAGTGATTATTGGGTAGTAGATTCAGGGGCTTCATGTCATGCTACACCCCATAGAAAATATTTTCATGATTATGTTCCAGGCAATTTTGGATATGTTTTATTGGGTAATGATGAGCCATGTAAAATTGTTGGAATGGGTAAGGTATGGATAAAATTTAAGAATGGAACTGATTGGCTGCTAAAAAATGTTAGGCATATTCCTGCTATGAAAAGAAATCTAATCTCAACAGGGTAGTTGGAAGATGGCAGCTGTCTATCTACGTTTGGAGAAATGTGGCGGAAGATCACCAAAGGATCAATGGTGATAAGAAAAGGAGACAGGGTAGGTACATTGTATTTATGTTCTCATAATACTGACCATTCTATCTCTTAAGCTTCCACATGAATAGATACAAAATTGTGGCATCATAGGCTTGGACACATGTGTGAGAAGGGGATGTAGATTCTCCACTCAAGGAAGTTGCTTCCAGATTTGAAGCAGGTAAGTTTGGAATTCTATGAGAACTGTGTTTATGGAAAACAGAAGAGAGACAGATTTCTCAGGGTTGAAAAATAGAAGAAGAATGAAAAGTTAGAGCTTGTGCATACATATGTATGGGGTCCGGCTCAGGTACAATCTCTTGGTGGATCTCATTATTATGTTACAATTATTGATGTTGCAACTAGAAAAACTTGGGTTTATTGCATCAGACATAAATCTGATGTGTTTGCTACTTTTAAGAAGTGGAAAGCTTTGGTTGAGAATGAGACAGGAAAAAGGTTGAAGTGTCTCAGATCTGATAATGGAGGTGAGTATTGCGGAAAGGAGTTTGATAGTTACTGTTCATACCATGGGATTCGTAGAGAGAAGACATTCCCAGGAACACCACAAGGAAATGCTGTGTCTAAAAGGATGAACAAAACGATCATGGAGTGTGCAAGATGTATGAGATTGCATGCAGGGTTGCCCTTACAGTTTTGGGCAGATGTTGTAAATACTGATATTTATTTAATAAACAGAGGACCTTCAAGTGCTTTGGATGGTGGTATTCCAGAGGAGACATGGGTAGGTAAAAAGGTAAACTACTTATTTCTGAGAACGTTTGGTTGTGAAGCATTTGTCTATATTGATAAAGATAATAGAACAAAACTTGAAGCTAAATCCAAGAAATGTACCTTTATTGGATATGGGGTTGATGATTTTGGTTATCGCTTATGGGATTATGAAAATAACAAAATCATTGGGAGTAGAGATGTGATATTAAATGAAAAGGTAATGTATAAAGATCAGTTGCAGGGAAAGAAACAAGAAAAGGAAAACACAGAGTACAGAGTACTTGATGAAATTAAAGAAAATGATGTTCCAAAGATGCCAAAAAATCAGGAATAGCAGCAAGTACCTGAAACTCGTGCAACTGTAAGAAGATCTATCAAGTTAAGTAGACTCCCTGAACGATACTCTCCTTCAATGTATTATTTATTGATGACTAATGCTAGTGAATCAGAGTGTTATGAAGAAGCAATGCAGGTGGAAACTAGAAAGAAGTGGGAGCAAGGCATGAATGAGGAGATGGACTCATTAGCAAGAAACCAGACTTGGGATTTGGTTCAATTTTCTACTGATAAAAGAGCATTGCAGAACAAATGGATTTATAGGTTGAAGGAAGAAGAAGGAGGTAAGAAGCGGTACAAGGCCAGAGTTGTTGTAAAGGGATTTGCAGAGAAGAAAGGTATATATTTTGATGAAATATTTTCTCATGTTGTTAAGATGACTTCAATTGGGACTATGTTGAGTCTAGTGGTGGTAGAAGATTTGCATCTTGAACAGTTAGATGTGAAAATAGCCTTTTTCCATGGGGATTTGGAGGAAGAGATATATATGCAGCAGCCATAAGGGTATCAGGTCAAAGGTAAGAACAACTTTGTATGCAGGTTGAAAAAGAGTTTGTATGGCTTGAAGCAAGCTCCAAAGAAGTGGTATTTAAAATTTAACAGGTTTATGAAAGAACAAGGTTATAGTAGATGTCATTCTGACCATTGTGTTCATTTCAAAAAGCTAGAGAATGAAGATTTATTATCTTGTTATTGTATGTGGATGACATGCTTGTTGCAGTGTCTAACATGCAGAATATAAATGTACTCAAAAGGAAGCTAGATAATTCATTTGCAATGAAGGATTTGGGTGCTAAGAAAATCTTTGGTATGAGAATAATGAGAGATGGGAAAAATCACAAACTAACATTGTCTCAGAGTGAATACATAGAAAAGGTGTTGGAGAGGTTCATAATGCAGAATGCGAAACTAGTTAGTACAGCTTTGGCCAACCATTTCAGTTTAAGTAAGGAAATGTGTCCCAAGACATAGAAAGAGACAGATTACATGTCCAAGATTCTCTATCAATCAATAGTTGGCACCTTGATGTATGCCATGGTGTGCACAAGACCAGATATTGCACAAGCAGTGGAAGTTGTGAGCAGATATATGAACAATCCAGGTAAGGAAGGCAGTACAGTGGATTCTCAAGTATTTGAGAGCTACTACCACTTAGGAATTATGTTTTGGAGGTTCAGACACTGTTCTACAGGGATATGTTGATGCAGATATGGTAGGTGATAAGGATAGCAGGAGGAGCACCACAGGGTAAGTGTTTACTATAGGTGGAACAACGGTAAGTTGGATTTCGAAACTGCAGAAGGTTGTTGCACTTTCAACAACGGAATCAGAGTATGTTGTTGTTATAGAGGCTAGTAAAGAGATGATTTGGTTGCATAGGTTTATGGAGGAATTGGGTAAGAAGCAAAATGATAGCAGGTTGTATAGTGACAGCCAAAGTGCCATTCATCTTGCAAAGAAATTAACATTCCATTCTAGGACTAAACATAGACAGCTCAAGTACCATTTCATACACTATGTTCTAGAAGATGAACTGAACCACTTATACTATGAAACGAGAACTATATACAAAGAACGAGAACTCTAACCACAAAAATTCATATTTTTGCGTAAAAAACATCAAAAAACCCCTAAATCGAAAATAAGTGATATTGGTAACACCATGTTTCGTTTCAGGGCTAAAATTTCAACTTTTTGGTAACCATGGGAAGCGTAGTTGAAATCGAAACCCTAAATCAACCCCCAAATTAAAAAGTGGCTCTCCTAGAATCTCCTACAATCACCCTCATTTTTATTCGGGGTTAAAATCGCATATTGTGTAAAACCTTGTTTGAACAATCTATGCCATTGAAATCAAAACCCTAAAATCACCCCAAAATTATAAAGAGGTGCCACCAATGTCACATTTTTTTTCGGTAGAGTGCAATTACAGAACTTCGAGACCATTACCTAAAAAAATTAATTTGTTTTTCTTTAATCTCTAATAAAACCTAAATAAACTAATTTTGAAAAAAAAATTGATATAAATATTTAAAAAACACACCAAAAATAAAGAAAAAACACAATTAAAATAGTTAAAAATGAAACAAAATAGAAAAAAAAACGCAAAAAAAAACACTTTTAAAACAATATTTAGAAAAAAAAATTTAAACAAACCCCCCAAAAAACATATAAAACAATATTTTAAAATTTTTAATTTTTATAAACAATGCAAAAATAACATTATATAAAAAAACATTAAACTTACACGTATTATTAATTTTATTAAACATATCCAAACTCTTTAAAATATTACAAAACACCAACACAACAAATTAAATAAAAACAAAACTCTAAAAAAACTAAACATTAAATAATAAAAAACCAAAAAAAACCAAAAATACCGAAAAAGTCAATACTGAAATAACCAAACTCTAAAAAAAAACTAAAGAATAAATAAAAAAAACAAAAAAAAACCAAAAAATCCAAACTAAAATATAAAACTAAGTCCCTAAAGTAGTATGCAAATTAAAGGGTTGAGGAATGGGTGTGGGTAGTTTAATGTGAAGGGGTGTAGGATTGGGTAGGTTAGGGGAGTGGCTTTGGGTAGGTGGAGTGTGGTAGGAAGAGAGCGTAGAGTGGGGAAGTGTAGATTAGGGGAGTGGAGTAGGGTATGTGGAGTGGGATAGGGCTGGTGGAGTGGAGTGGTAAGTGGAGGGGAGGGCGGAGGTTTAGTGGGGAGGAGGGCGAATGTTTAGTGGTGGCGGGAGGGTGTCGGAGGGGGTAGAGGGTGAGCGGCGCGATACTCAGTATCGCGCCTCACACCCTCCCTCCCCGTTTTAATTTTTTTAATACTAATTGTATGTTTTTTATTGTTATTTGTAATTTTTTTTTAATTTTTTTTGTAATTTTTTTTTTTAACCTTTTTATTTAATTTTTTAAGGTTTTGGTTTAGTTTTTTAATGTTTTCGTTTTTTATTATTTAAATTTTAACTTTTGATTATTTAATTTTTGTTTTTGTTAGTTTTTCTTTAGCTTTTTTTTCTAATTAACATGTTTTTTTTAAAGGTTTTTTTATTTTTTTTATTTTTTTTTAATATTTTCATAAAGTTTTATTTGTTAAATTTTTTATTTAAAAATAAAAAATAAACAAAATTGAGTAAAATGAAACTTCATAAAGGAAATAAATGCTATTTGTAACACTTATTTTCGAGTCGGAGATTGATTTTTGCTTATTCGTTGTAACGATATCAGTTGTTAAGGAAACCACGTCAATCAAGATGTAATTTTAGCCCTCGATTAAGAGTTGATTGCTACCAAAAACATCAATTTTTCAATTCATGGTCAATTTATGGTTTTTATTGCAATAAAACTCGACGGGGTTTCAAAAAATTTGTAAATTTAGCTCTGAAAAAAATAAGGGTGCTACCAATAGCATCACTTTTTCAAATGAAGGTAAAAACAACAACTAAATGGAAACGTGTGATACTGGTATCACCCCTTTTTGAAACAGAGCTAAAAATAGCTACTAAAATTAGGAGAGAGAAAAATGAGAACTGTGTCGAGTTCTCGTTTCATAGTATAAGTGGTTACTGTTGAAGCTGGAAAAGATACATACTAGCCAGAATCCTGTATACATGTTCACAAAGGTAGTAACCATAGAAAAATTGAGTTCCTGCTTGGTTTTAGTTGGCCTTCTAGCATGAAGGTGAAGATGAGAAATTTGCCAAGTCCAAGGTACAGCAAGTACAACAACGGTGGAGTTGTTGTGATCAGTCTCCAAGTGGCAGATTGTTGGTTGTGGAGCTAAACCTTCCAATCTCATAGATGATGATTCAACCATGTTTGACCCCCAGGTTTGGTTATGATCCCAAAACGATCCCCAGGGGGTCCGGGGGCCAGGGCCCCCGAGAAATGGGGGTTTGGGGGCAAAAACCCCGAGAAACTTTTTGGGGTTGTTTTCGCCAACAGTTTTTGGGCCCATGGTTTTGGGTTACCCGTGGTATTTTCCCATTGTATTTCCCTTATAAAAGAAAGACATTGTAATATGGATAGGGTTGGTGTATTAGGTTTTATGCATTGTAAAGATCTCTGAGATCGAGAAGAGAGACTGTGAGATAGTGAAGAGGAAGTGCAACGGTTGTGTTGTATGTTGTATCCCTTCACCTTGTTGGACTGTATAATAAAGAGGACAGGCAATTTCAGTGTGGATGTATCTCATCTTGGGTGAACCACGATATATCTATGTCTCTCTTGTAATGTGTATGTGTGATTATATTTGCATTTCTGTTTACTGTTATTGCTCTGTGATCCAGTTTTTCTAACAACCTCATGCAAAAATACTCTTTCATGCAGAATTATCTAATACAAATATTCACCCAACCATGAGTCACTCTCTCATGAGAGTGCACATGCTTCCCACATTTTACTCCTAGATGTCCCGTGATGCTGGGATTCCAATCCCTAGTTTAGTGTGTGCAGGTGGAGTTGACTAGTTAATGACTCCTAGTCTATCTTTTGCTCCATATTTAATTATTCCCAATTATTTAATTACAAATAATAATTTCATTCACAAATAATCTAATGCAATAATATATGCCAAGTTCATAATTACAAATAGTCCTTTCATGCACAAATAATGTAATGTAATACTATATGCTAAATACATAGGTGTTCATTTATCAATTTCCTTTATTTGACTAGGTACCACATCGTCGGGTCCTTCTGACAACACTTTCTTTCCTTAATTGTCTAGGTACCACATCGTTGGGTCCTTCCAACAATAATTTCTTATTTTACTGTTATGTTCCGATTCTGGGTAGTGATTTTAGAAACCATTACCATAAATCATCTGGCTACACTCTGTGTGAAACTAATGGCACTGAGGAGTGGGTGTGTTCTTACTGCGCGCCCCTCAACCTCATATGTGACCAATCCCTTATGGTCTCATCCATACGACTTCACGCTCACCTGAGTAAAGCTGAATGGGATTTCAACTCGTGCGTGGATGCCCCCGTGTGTGTTTTTCCCCATTTCTACGATCCTCTTTTTATTTGATTGTGAATCGGTCGATAAGTTGTCTTACCTACTACTGTACACATACTTAGAGAAGACATTAATAATATTTCTCAAAATCATCATATCATAATTCATGAACCCTTTTGCTAATCGTTTAAGCAAAATATAAATATTGGTCCATTCTATTCACATCATAATTCATGCACATAATTCCATCTTCCATATTTCAACATAAACATGAAATTCATCTACATGTGCTAATTAATCAATAATAATTCTCATCATAATCACAAGTATCCATTTTTTTCCATTTAAATCAATAATTTCTCTGAAGCGTATTCATTTATCATGCATATCTCTAGTAAGTGAGCAATTTATCCCGAATCAACCCATATGCATTCATTTATTCTTGGTTGTTTTTAACTGGTTCACTTACCAATAACTGTCATCATTGTTGATAGTAATGGAAAGGTTGAGGGGCATTACACTCACTGGCCAACCCAACTACCATGGCCGCTCATGCCTCAATAGAGGTAAAGGAGACTAGGTTTGCATGAACATTTCAGTCACCATCTAAGTTGTCAAGATGAGCCATGGTCTCCACAGGTAACACGATTGTGCAAAGATCAAGAACTCGCATTCCCATGGGGAGCCCATGGTCCCATAGTCTGCACAACACGTTTGGAGAATCCACTTGGGCGCTGATCCAAAACCTTGTGAGAGAGAGCCCACCGGTCTGTGGAAGCGAGAGAGAGACCACCAGTTTGTGTGAGTGAGAGAGAGCCCACAGTTTTGTGTGAGCAAGAGAGAGCCCACTAGTCCGTGCAAGCGAGAGAGATCCCACGGGTCTGTGCGAGCGAGAGAGAGCCCACCGACTTGTGTAGAGAAGAGTCGGTCCATGCAAGGGAAGAGATGGTCTGTGCAATTGCAAGTCTATGCAAAGGAAAGCATGTTCGTTGTGCATTATGCGTCTCTATAGGCGTGCCTCCGGAGGCACAAAAAAATAAATAAATAAAAATGAGGAGCAAAACAAAACAAAAAATTCATACCTTCCAAGCTAGGCAGGACCCTGGTTCCATTGCATCGCCTAGGCCTTGAAAGAAGAAGGATATCAATAGCTTCCACAGTATTTGAAATGCTCTATTCCATGACATCCCCTTATCATGCCTATTGTAAACTCACTCAATATGAAGGACTCCAATGATATGAATGTTTCCATGCCTAGAATCCCTTTTGCGTAAGATGGGAGAAGTTCAAACCCACACCGAATGGCCTTCATGCACGAGGAGGGAGTGAATTCCTTTGAGGGGGAGGCACCCTACTTTGGGACTGTGGGAGGAGGGCGTGCATGCAGCCCGCGTGGCATGCATGCATCTTGGTCCTTGCCCGTGGGCTCCATTTTTCTTTAGACATGAAAACGACGAAGGGCAAGTGGTAGGAAGAGTGGGAGACATGGGCTACCACGTAGGGTGGATGGGTGGCTGTGGTGGGGCTGCCACGTGGAGGCTATGTGCATAGAAAGGAAGGGTGGGGTGTATCGGTGGTGGAGGGAAGACAAAGCCACGCGAGCTAAGTTTAGGGATAGGTTAGGTTAATTTAATTTAATTATTATTATTATTATTGTATATATATATATATATATACATTTTATTATTTTATTTGTTTTTATTTTTACCTTATTATTATATAAAAAAAAAGAGAAAGGGGTTAATGCAATTTAATTATATATATATATAAGTTTTTTTATATATGAAAATTAATATGAAATTCTTATATTAATGTTAATTATAATTATCCTTATGTGAATAATGTTCATGTAACTAATGATAATTAGTATGTTAATTGTTTACTAATAATTAATTTACATTATTTGATTGATGTAAATAATTTTTTTTTTGTTTAGTTAATTAAATAATTAATTAATTTAATTATTTAAAACAATTTGATATTGGTTTGATTACTATACCCATGTAATGTTTAATATGTGTTACGACTAATATAATGTAATATCAATATTGTTAAGATTAATTTAAAATTAATTTGGTTAAGATTATTATAACCAATTTATTAATTTAAATAATTAATGATGTAATTTAAATGTTATAAAATTTAAATTTATAGGTTAATTATAACGTAATTTGAATTGGTTACAGGGTTAGAGGGCGACCCGAGTTAAATAAAACTAGGTCAAATTAAGTGACATAGAACATTTTGATTCAAGGATCACAGCAAGTGCAACCCTAGTGGTAGGTGTCGTCATCGGTGACTTCCTAAGCCGCAAGAACGATACGGAACCACACTTAAACTAGGACATAGTGTCTTATTCATGGCTGACAATGGTGATGTCGAATTAGGGATGCAGTAGTGCCTTCATATCCCTACCCTTTCAGGCATTTGCCTCAATATCAGGTAAAACCCGTTTACGCGTCAAGAAAGAAAGAAACTTTCACTCACTCTAGTAGGTTTGGGTATGTGTTTAATAATGACCTAGTTAAAACCTAAAACATGTACTAATGATGATTTATGCCATAATACCATATCAATATGGTAAGGACATGAGAAAATCGGCGGCAAGGTCGGGCAGCATAAATGCCTAAATAGAATGCGTCGGCACCATCACCAGAGACCGTTCTCATTTTGTGCTCTCTGGAGGCAATAAATGTTACACTCCAGGGACTTCAAAGGCTGAGTGTTACATCACAGGTAGAAGTGGACGCCTCTCAACTTAGGGAGGGAAATACCAAAGTAGAATTGAACATGGCGTAGAGACTTCCTCATCGGGACATCAGGAGGGAGCTTCAGAAAATCAGGCTTCCATAGTTTTTGGGGGTCATGTAGGGGTATGAGTAGAGGCATGGTTGGAGGGAATGACCAAGTGCTTAGCATTGCAGGAGTGTACTTCCACATTTAAATCCAAAATATACATATTTCAACTGAAGGGCAGTGCTTTGAATTGGTGGGGACACCAAGAAAGATAGTTACACCTTACCCCAGGCACTGTTCCATGGGAACTATTTGTGGATAAGTTTAGAGGGAAGTACTTTCCCGCCTTCTACCAGGAAGAATCGGCAGGAGCCCTTCATACCTTGGTACTGAGGAATCTATCTGTGGAGGATTATGAGGCAATATTCATGGAACTAGTTAAGTATGTTCCCTACTTGGACAATGACCAACATCAGGCCGAATGCTTTGAGTATGGGATTAATCCTAAGATCACAACCCAAGTGCGGATATGGAAACCGACTTTGGTTGTTGAGCTAGTCGATTGTTCTTGTTATACGTAAGATATGTTGGTGTGAAACCCATGAAATCATTCAATTCTCAATTGTCAGTTTTTGTAAGGAAGGCCCCTCAAAGCTACCCTAGGGAATGGTATGCGAGGCCACCTCCCTACGGAAACAAGTATACACCCCGAGTTGCGGTAGTAGACATGTTAGTGGCAGCTAGTGTAGTATCCCAATAGGAAACATGGAATCACCAGAGTGTAAGGAATTATTGGGGATGAGTCCATAGGGGAAAGGGATCTAGGGGGAGAAACCCCTCTCATAGGTCTCCATATTTCAACTCACCTCCCCCGTCATAGGTTTCTCGATGGGTTTGTGGAGGTCCACACTATCAGCGTGACTGTCCTGATTTACGATCCGATACAGTGCATCAAGAAGGAAAGGCCCTAATGGGGAGTGGGGGCATTATGAATCAAATATCAACAACAATGAATAACCATTAGGCTGGACACCATTCCACTGTACTGGAATCATCAGGTAAGGTCAATAATGTAAAACTCAAAATCTTGTTTGATCCTGGTGCTACAGATAGTTTTATTTCTCCATATGCATTAGATAAATGTGGGTTGTCAGCCTACAGGCAAGGCGATCTCAACTTAGTTGAAATGGATTCAGGGGTAAAACAAGTAGTAGGACATAGTGTTGAAAAATGTATAGTAGATCTTGGGGTGTGTGTTACACAAGTCAAAGTGTATGTCACCACCCTCGGGACCTATGAGCTTATCATAAGTATCAACTGGCTTGAGGAACATCGAGCTTTATTGGACTGTTATGGGAAGATAGTTCTTTGTTTTGATCACAAAAGGGAGGCCATTAAGATCCAGGGTATCAAATGGAAGGTGTCCCTACGTTTCATCTCAACGATGAATGTAAAATGATGTATGAGGCAAGGGTGTCAGTTATATATTGTTGAAGCTGTAAATAATGACAAGGGACCCTCCTTTGATCAGTACCCAGTGTTAGCTAAATTCAGTGACATCTTTCCTAAGGAGTTTCCTATGTTACCTCCTGAGAGAGAACTTGATTTTACCATTGAGTTTAAACCCTGTTAAGATACAACGTCAAAGACACCATATAGGATGACGGCCACAAAGCTTTGCGAATTGGAAATGCAGTTGAAGGAACTATTAAACCTAGGATTCATCAGACCAAGTATTTCACCGTGGGGTGCACCAGTAATTTTTGTGAAGAAGAAGGATGGTTCCTTGCGTCTTTGCATAGATTACAAAGATTTGAACATAGCCATAGTGAAGAATACGTACCTAATACCTCTAATTGATGAAGCGGCAGTCTTCTCAAAGATCGACTTGCGATCAGTTTACCACCAACTTCTAATTAAGGAAGGTGATATACCTAAGACTGCTTTTCGAACTCAGTTTGGGAACTATGAGTTTGTAGTGGTACAATTTGGATTAACCAATGCCCCATCTGTATTAATGAGCCTCATGAATAGTGTATTTTGGAATTACTTAGATTGCTTTGCGCAAGCCTTCTTGGATGATATCCTTATCTATTCCAAGAATGAAAGAGATCACTAGGAACACTTGCGAATGGTGTTGTCATGCTTAAGAGAGCAGAAGTTGTATGGTAAGTTTTCCAAATGCTATTTTTATCAAAATGAGATCAATTACCCAGGGTATATAATTTCCGGAGAGGGAATTTATGTGGACCCTAAAAAGGTGAAGGCCATAATGGATTGGCCCATGCCAAGAAATGCACATGAAGTGAAAATATTCATGGGTTTAGCTGGGTACTATAGAAGGTTTGTGCAAGGTTTTTAAAAAATCGCAAAACCCATAACTGCCTTAGAGTGTAAAGGAATCAGGTATGAATGGACTGATGAATGTGATGTCACATTCACCAAGCTTAAAGGACTACTAATGAGTGCACCGATCCTGCGAGTGCCTGATATGGATAAGGACTCCACATTTTGCACAAATGCCTCAAGGCAGGGTTTGGGTGCGGTATTGATGCAGGAAGGTGGGGTAATAGCTTATGCGTCAAGGAAGTTACAACCACATGAAGAGAATTACCCTACCCATGACTTAGAATTGGCTGCAATGATGTTAGCTTTAAAGCTTTGGAGACATTACGTAGTTGGGCAAATATTTGAGCTCAAATATGATCACCAAAGCCTAAGGTATATCTTCACCCAAAGAGACCTAAATGCTAGGAAAAGGAGATGAATTTGATTTATGAGCAAGTACGATTTTAAGACTTCAAACATCAAAGGGAAGGAGAATGTGGTAGTAGATGCCTTAAGCAGAAAACCAAGGATTTTCTCCCTGATACATTTAAAAGTTGATTTGAAGGAAATAGTATTAGAACAATTAGTCAAGGATAGTTGGTACTTAAGGGTCTCGTCGGCACTCCAAAATGGGAAGCAGGTGGAACCTAAGTTTGAAGGGTATGAGTTGGAAGTTTATGGGTTGTTACGATATCAAGGGAGGATGCATATTCTCGAGGAGGGATATATTAGAGAAACTATACTCAAGGAATCCCACATAGCAGTCTATTGTGTGCACCCAGGTGTAAAGAAGATGTATGCAAACATGAAGCAACTATTATTTTGGGAAGAAATGAAGCACGACGTGGTCAAATTCATTGCTAAGTTCCTTGAGTGTCAGCAGGTAAAAGCTGATCATCACCACCCGAAAGGACTATTGCAACCACATGACATTCCTATGTCAAAATGGGAGGTTATCTCCATGGAATTTGTGGTTGGATTGCCTCTTACCTCTCATAGGCATGATTCCATTATGGTCATCGTTGATAAATTGACCAAAACTGCTCACTTTATTCCAGTTAAGGAGACCTATGATGTCACAGATGTAACACGTGTATTCATAAGTGAAGTAGTTCGTCTTCATGGGTTTCCCAAAAATATTATCTCAGATAGGGATGGTCAATTAACATCTAGGTTTTGGACAAGTTTGCAGCCAGCCTTCTGAACTAAGTTTAACCTAAGCACAACTTACCATCCAGAGACAGATGGGAAAAAAGAAAGAGTGAATCAGGTGATGGAAGACTTTATTAGGATGTATGTTATGGATCAGTAGACCAATTGGGAGAAAAAATTACCTTTATTAGAATTTTCTTACAACAATAGTTACCACAGTTTGATCGGAATGACGCCTTATCAAGCATTATATGGAAGGCCATGTAGAACACCTTTGATTTGGGAAAGGTTAGACGATCGAGTGATTGTAGGACCTGAGTTGATTCCAGAGATGGAAGAACATGTGATTCAGATTAGACAACAGTTAAAGGAAGCTCAAGATAGACAAAAGAGATATGCCGATGCGAATAGGGTTGACCAAAACTATAAGGTAGGGGATGTAGTTTTCATACGCATCAGGCCTAGTAAAAGTACCATCCGATTTGGGAAAGGGAAAAAGTTGTCACCACAATTCATAGGACCCTTTGAAATTTTGGAGAAGGTTGGACTCGTCGCGTATCATCTTGTGCTTCCACCCCATTTGCATAAAACTCATCATATTTTTCATGTATTTGTTTTACGACATTATATAGCTCACGAGTCTCATGAAATAAATTTGAAGGAACTGTAGGTTTTGGACAAGTAGACCATCTGGGTCGAACCATTACGTATATTGGACCATAGGGTTAGACAACTTAGACACCGTTTCATGGACCAAGTTAAGATCCAGTGGGACAACTATATCCCAAGTTCTTCTACATGGGAGGACACAGAGACCATGCGTCGTGATTTTCCCACACTATTTTGATCATAACTTTGGGACAAAGTTTCCCGATGGGTGGGTGTATGTAATGCCTTGTTTTGACTTTATCACCTGAACTATGAGTATATGTTGTGTTTTCTTATTATTGTCAGACTTCATATGTTTTATGACACTTTGGACATATGGTTTTATTGTTTTGCGGATTTTATATGTATGTGTGTGTGATGTTAATGTTATGAATTATATTCATGTTTTGATTATGTCTCTAGCATGCAAATTTACTAAATGAGGGGTACGTGGATACCGAGTTCAAAGTTACATGTTGAATGGATGGATATGATACCAGGTACATGATACATAGCAATTATTTGCATTATTGTTCATTAGTAATGAAATGTATATACATGCCAATGATTACACGATATTCTTGATCATGTGTTTGGAGACTAACCTATAGGTTAAAAGAGCTACGTGGTAGCTGGATCCTACGAGGTGGGGGTACCTATGGGACATGGATTCCGAAAGATAAATGGTATGAAAGTGATGCATAATTTTTTAGCATGAGTATTCTATTATTAACATGATGTATGGGTAGGTGTGGGGTTTCAGGAAACTCAAGTGCCCAAATTGGTTATTCGATGAAAAAACATGAGTACAACAGTCACAACACAGTAACTATGTCGATGTAGACATAGTCCCTTGTTCCATAGGAGGGGTGCAGGCATTAACCACTGTTTATCCTCTGAAACTCAGAGTCATGGGAGGGTCGCTCTATGGTGCACTCCCCAAGGTGTGTGATGATGGCTAGTGGGTGCCTGTTGGGGAAGCTTGGTCGATTTAGTCGACACATCCACCTACGGGATCTAGCTAGAGTTATTCCATGTAGTGGACAGTCCAGGGTAGTCTAGTAGAGTAAGGATAGGATGTGGAAGTTAGTTTTGAATTAGGTAGAAGTAAGTAGGTACATAGTTATGTCATGGAAGTTTTAATGGGAAAACATGATTTACTGTGTGTGTACAGAAAACTTTTGCTTGACTCTTGTGTCGTAATTCAGTATGTTATGTTTGCTTGAGGTATTGTTATGAATTGAGATAGTCATTGCAATTCGTATCACAGTATGCCTCGACAGATAGTAGCTTATGTGATTGTGTCATCTTCGCATTTGAGTATTGTTGGTGTACTTGCACGAGGTGTGTAAACATTAGCTATGCTTACATATCTCGTCTATTTATGTTTGTATTAGATATCAACTATACTATTATAGTTCGCCTTGAATGCATTATGATTGTGAATAAAATACATAAGAATTAGTTGGGGATTAGTTATTGCATATTTAGTTATGCATTGATATAATTATGTCAAGCTATTAATGAAAGCTTTAATTGTGATTAAGGTTAATTATGAACTGTGGACATCACTAAATAACTGTTAGTAAATGGTTAAGAGGACTATTATTAACTTAGTTAGTAAATTTCAAATAAGTGTTAGTAATGTTAACTATTGTTAATGTAATTATTATTAGCTTGATTAATAAGTGTTAATTGAGTGTTAAAAATATTAATTAATGTTGACAAGTGTTAAATAGGTATTAATGATATTAATTAAAGTTTAACTGTAGCTAAGGCTTCAATGTTGAATATGATAATAGTTCCATGAATGACCATTTAAGTTAAAAGAGTATTAATTAGTTAGTAAATAAATGATAATTGATTTTTTATTATAAATGTCGTTTGAAGGGTAGATTATGGTAATGGCTAAATGCATGACAATTATCATTATTATTATCATTTAATTAATGCGGAATTAGACTATCGGATACGTATATTATTGAAAATGGTAGATTATGTCAAGAAGGAAGGGCGGTGTAACTTATAATAATTTACTTTCATATAACCCTTCGAATCTAGGTGGTTGAGGGAAATTAATGAACCCCGCAATAATGGATAAGTTCGGGGATTTGTGAATTGAATGGGGGTCTAACGGGTAGTAAATGCTGAGGGGGAGAGTCTGTAGGAAGGGATATCAGGAGCGGGATGAAATTCGAAAAGGGGGATCTTTTTTTGGATGGAGAAAATTTAGCAGAGGAGGCTGAATTTCTGAAGAGAATAACTCCTCAAAACTGGTTTGACCATACTCAACTCGGGTTTTGGGCTCAGGGGGGCAAGAAACAATTCTTGGAGCTAGGTGGTCAGCGAGACTATCCTAGTTGGTAGGGTGGAAGATATACTTGGGAGGTTGAGTTTCCTAACGGTTGGGATATCCTACATGTATTTTATTGTTGTTATTCAAATTTATATTTGGAAGGAAAACTTGGATACTAAATTGCTTCAATGAATAATATGTTGTTAAAAATTTATTTTCACATGTATTGTAAATTTGATTTATACCTACACTTACCTCATACATTTATTGTTTTCTACCTGCACAGTGAAACAAATTAACTTAGAATAAATTAAAAGAAAACCAAACCAACAAAACTGTCAACAAGTAGATTTATAGCTAATTAAACTGATATATTTATATTAGTTATATTGAGTAAATTGGGGACCAGTGAAGGTCCAAATAGTAAATATGCAATGAATTGATCTGGGAGCATTAAATATTTGTTTACTCAATATGATATAGAAGCAAAGTATTTAAATAGACAACAAACAAGTGGCATGGAATCTTATAAAGATAGAGGATTATTTATAGATTTAATGCAATTTAAAGATCAACTATTTCCAAATTTCCAAGATAGAGATCAAATTATCTATATTTGAGGATACAACTATCAAAATTTAAGAAAGTGACTACATATTTAGAAGCAGAGAATCAAAAACAAAATCTGAAGGAATTTGTTAGGTGGCAAGGCATATTCTTAGACTAGTACAAACTTTCCAAGACAATTCAATCATCTCCAAATTTTATGAATAAGAATTAGTACTCGAGGATACCTTCCTAGGTAGAGGATTGGAGTTAACTCCATATTTAAGGGAAGCATCCTCATCTATCCTAGATTTCTTGTGGCAGATCATAGGTTGTATTTATTTTTAGTTTATTGATCAAATTTTGTAACATTCTACATTATATGTTTTTCTATAAATTCTTTTACTCTCAATGTAAAGGGGGTTCAGACCGAGGGCATTTGGGATGGAACTTTGAGTCTTGATAGTATGATTTTGTATGCAGAAAACTTTATTTTTAGATTACTGTATTTTGACGATTGAAGACTCCAATAAATGTTATGTCGAGTATGTGTTATTTTATTTGCGTTTATCTTCTTCTTCTATTTGAATGCAATGATTATGTTGTAGTATAATCTGTAGTTCTGAGCTGTAGAATCCAAAAATGGTGAAGGATTCACTTTGGAACAGACTATTTCTTTTTGTTGTATTCAAATATTTTTGTTCTTGGTCAGAAAGGGTTTCTGATTAGGAACATTCTGCCTTTGTGGATCTGTCTTTCAATCAGGATGACTAAGTGATAGGTTTACATATCTTTTTTCATTATTCTTCCATCTATGTTCCAAGTATATGAGCATTTCATTTAGCGGCCTTCACTTTATGTATATGGTATATCAATTAGAGATATATTTATGAGATAGTAATTAAGATGCCTAAGCTTTGTTCTCTTGATGCCAATTGCATATTTTAGGACTAACAATACTCTTCTTAGGAAGAGACTTAGTTTGAAGGGAAATTTTAACAGCTCTATTTAAATGAGAATTTCTTCTATTTGCAGTTCCTTGGATAATCATATGTAGTGGATGACCTCATATTCTATAATGGCCTAGGATATTGTCAAATTGCTTTGTGAAGGTGCAAGACATGATAGAATTCGACAATTAATTGGAAGGAGTACCAATATAACTAAAGGTAGCAACCCACTACATCCTTATCCTTCTTTTGACATATTGAGGAAGGGAGGTGATGAGAAGATATTTAAGACCCATACTCCACCAACATTTAGAAGATGTAGAAAACCAACTAGTCATAGAATGAATAAGAAGATCCTAATCTATGCATTAGGAAATGCATCCTTGATTTGGAACGATTGAAAGAACAAAGGCCATAGAGTTTCTACCTATTGGCATTCAAAAATATGCTTGTTTTGCTGAAAGAACAACCATTGTGTGACGTCATGATGGGAGAAGCAGACCATGTTCAACAAGCTATATTCCTTTCCATGGAAGGATGGAAAGAAGGATTCTCCAAACCATAAAAAAATTCAGGGGATAATAAAGAAGGAATGCAAGTTAAGTAGTCAAACTAAGTTCAAGAACTTTTTCCACTATTGCAAGATGAGTGGACATTAGGAGGCAAGGTGTTGAAGAATTCATCCGGAGCTTCACTCCAAAAAAACATAGTGAAGCAAAGAGTGTGGAGAGTGAAGAATGAGAGAGATGAAGAGTTTACAACATCTCTATTCCAAGGAGAAAAAATTATCCAAGGTCCTAAACTAGAATATGAGGTTTGAATCGCCATTGATAAGGATAGCATATTGATGCAGGCATCAAGATAATCCCCATTTCAGTTATCGTTTCCTTCCATCTTGTAGAAGAATATTCCTTTCTTGGGGATATTTCATAGGTTGGTGTATGGAGGTCAATGACATTTGGGGTTCCATGGAACTCCATGGCAATGGATGACAAAGAAATTGTTCATTATGTTTTGTTTTTTTGGTGAATGTATGACTACATTCCTAAGAACTGTGGAGCAACAACTATGACAATGGTGGAAAATGTTGGGTTTTCCATTCATTGTTTCTAATTAAAATGTGGGTGAAGACACCACCTTATCTTGATGATGTTGTCACCTAAAATCACACATGTGTAGGTGTTGGAACATGAAGAATTTCATACAGGTGGTTATGATTTCACACTAAGGAGGTCATACATTTGATGTTGTTGCAGAGACATTATGTTGATTACCGCCTATAAACAACAAAGAATTTATTCCATTACGAGAATTAATTCATCCTAACAATAGAGATTTTCTACCATCACAAGAAGAAAATTGTTCTAGTAGTGAAGAGCTCATTGCCTTGGTATCCCAAGGAGCAGGAAGTGTCCACAAATTTGTAGTGCTATGAGAGGACATTCTCACCCATGAATAAACTAGAAGTTCAACAAAAGAGGAAGATAGAAGAAGATTGCATCCTTGGGTTGATGTCTTACTCAATGAATATTGGTTAAAGAATGGTTTTCTAGTAGATAATTGTTTCCATCCTTTGTAGCAATTGATCCCAGAAGAAGAGGGAAGTCCACACTTCCCTTCATGATGGAATATGCTCTCTTGGATCTCACTATTTAATAAGTGTTGTATACATTAAACATTGAACTCAAGAACACCATAATTCAACTTTTCTTCATTGACTACCAATATGGATCATTCTAGGAGCGCGAAAATGCAAGTCACAATCATGATAAGGAGGCGAGTGAATTATGATTACATATTTTGACTCTAGATTTCAGATTATGGGATTGCACAGAGATGAGATCCAATGAGCAAACTTTTGTAGTGGGAATAAGTGATCTAAAACAAAGAGCTAGTCCATAGCCAAGACTAGAGCTAGTAGCTAGACCCATGATGCCAGTCCAAGAGCCACAGTTAGATTTGTAGATGGTAGCCAGATTTAGAGCGCACGGTATAGAGAAGTTGACATAAACCCACGTTCTAGAGAAATCGATAGAATGCACATTGATCTAGTTTGGTTTCCTTGAGATTCTAGAGACCAAAAACCCTCTTAGTTGGGAGGTGTGATCCGAAACTAGATATGAACAAAAAAAATGGTTATAATACTAATAAATTAAATGTAAGTTGGAAATGTAAGATGGTTATGGCCAAGGAAAAGTCAATGTAATTATACTATATAATTTAAGATGAAAAATTATGTGCATTTAATTAAGTGAATGGAAAAATAAATTAGGAGAAAAAGAGAGGGAATGGGAAATTAAAAGACATGGTTGTTGGATTTCCCATTACCCTCATATCTCTAATATATCGTTGTATTATCATTCCCTAGGGGCATCTAGGTCGAAGGGAGGAGAAGAAACAAAGATAAGTATGAGATGTAGTGAAGTTGCATTGTAATATGTACATAACTGAAATATAATATTGAGAAACCATTGAATGACAATTTTCCATTTGCATTTCTAGGGTAAAATATTGTGCTCATTATGTTTGTGGTATATTGCTCCTACTTCATTCTTAATTACTACAACTGATTTTAGTGGAATGAGAATCGCCTTTGTGTTATTAATTACTGTCTGTCAATGGTGAAAATGTAAGAGGGTTATGAAGATAAAATTGTATATTTACTCCATCATTGTTTATTCTTGTGCACTGGAGGTCCCAACAACTCTTTTCCTCACACCATCTGAGGTAAATCCAATCCCATAAATCAATGGTTGAGATCTCAAAGTTCTTGCATCAATGTAAAAATATTACAAAATCGTTTTAATGAACGTTGGGTGAATTCCTAACTTGATTATATGTTTGTAATTATAGTTTCATGTTTTCTTCTTTCCTAGGCATTTTCTTCCTTCCTGGGGTTATTGCTTGGAAATTTTGTGTACATTGTTGGCAAAATTCTATCATAGATAGACAAATATAGAAGTTCCCGAGGGATTTTTTTATCATTGTTGGGTGAATCTATAGGTGCTTCACATGTTTTCTATCATAGATGGGAAAATTTAAAAGTGCTCGCATGATATTTATCATTGTTGGGAAAACGTAGAGGTGCCCGGGGTATTAGTTATAAATATCTAGTTGGTTTAATAGTGTTGGGGAATTTCCAAACATTGTTGGACGAATTCAATTGGCCTAAGAACATTTTCCTCTTTGGGTGAGTGTTGCACTTCTTTTCTTGGGTGCCTTCTTTGCATGGGAATTATAATGATCGAGTTAGTTCATTAGCACACTCAAAAGTTGGGTATTTGATTTCTAGACACATAAAATTTTGTTGCATTGTGTTCTTTGTTGAACACTAGGAAAATCATCTACAACCATATCTTCCTTAGGATGTGCATTTCCCCTAATTACCTACTTTCTATTCACCTCACTTTCCAAGCACTTTGAACAAATATATGTTGTGAAATGTATTGTCTAGGAACAATGAACTAGCAAGGTATACAATGAACATAATAAAATTATTGTTGTTGCAGAATTCACATATATATTGAGGAATGGGTGTATGAAGCTTGTGACTACATATTCGAAAAGAGAAGACTATTGATCTGAATTTGCATAAACAAATTTATTAATCAGTATTTGCGTTGGATAACTTTTGGTATCGAAAAAATTGTATTGGGTTGGAAATATAAACATAGACATATTTATTTATTTTTCTCTAGCACCATAAAGAAAGAATCCAAGATTTGAATCCAACAAAGGAAAAGCTCATTCATGCCTATTGATGAATACTTGTAGAGAAGCAAATCCATTCAAATAATTTCACTAACAGTAAAGAAAATAATATTTCGCATAGTATCCATGTCAATAAAGTGAGTGAACTATAAGTCCCTCGATTACAATTCACCAAATGAGATAAATGATCAACAAATGATTGCATATGGATGTAGAATTTAAAAAAGAAAATTAAGGCATGTGATTTCAACATATTTTTATTGAAAAAAATAAAATTTAGTTAGAAAGAGGATATAGAGATGCAAATAAAGTGGCTAGGAAATATAAAGGCACCTAATCCTTATGGTTTAACCATTAATATAGTAAAACATGTTGTTCCACTTATATATTTTATTGTCAAGGATATATGCAAGAATGCAATATAGTAAGGGTTCCTTCACATTGGAAAGTTATCAAGGTGGTACCTATTAAAAAAGGAATTGATAAAATAATGCACGAGAAATTACAAAACCATCAGGGTAGTTTTGCAAGTTATTTCGCACAAATTTATTGAGGAAAATAAGTAACTCGGTAGAATAAACTAATGCTAATACGCACTTTCTTGCCATTTTTGAACCTATGCATTCAATAATAGACCACCTAGGAACTCGTCCAATTATCACAAAGAAAGTAGAGAGTAAATGCAAAATCATTATTCTTTGTTTTATTGATTATTCTAAAGCATTTGATACAATGGCTCAAATAAAACTTTGGGAAAGGCCCGAGAAAGTAGGAATTTCCTTTGAAGGGAGAGAAACCCATATTTATATGGAATGGTTATTATAGTACTGGAGCCTGGAGGTATCGATAAATATACAATTGGAGAAAATAAAGTCAAAATCAATAAAATCAATAGTAAGAGAAGGATGAGGCACACATATCTCCATTATCTAACGTTAATTGGCATATTCATGTTGGCGTTGGTATTTTCCCAAGTATCAAGCTATTAAGCTATTGTGAGTTATACTCATATAGGAATTATCAAAACCCGATTATTTTTAGCAAATGGATAGGCTTCCTCAATACTATGAATTGAGACATCAAGCTAATGTGAATTAAACTCGCATAGGAATCATCAAAACCTGATTATTTTTAGCAAATGGATAGACTTCCTCAGGCTCTTTATAATGTAATTACCATCTTAGGATAATTGAACTTCTTCATAATATCAGATCCAGGTTCAACCCTTACTCTGTCACGATAAGTGTTGTGATCCTTCCGTGCTTTTTTTTTCTCAGATTTGGAACAGATTTTAGGAGCAAATCACCAAGAAAATATTACAAGTGTTGTACAAGACTCCGTTTACCTCACTTAGTTTTGCGAGAGTGGTCAAATTGCCCCCAGTTTGCATGTGAGTAGTGAGATGGTTAAGCTAGGGGGCACCGTATTGATGGGCTTTGATGGAGGGCTTGGTATTGACTATGAGGGGACCGAGTCTTCTTGCTCTCCCATCCTGAAGATCTGGGACTTCCTTTTTTTTGTTGCAGCAAATTTATTGGGCAACGAATATTTTATATCGGGATTTCTGCTAACTGGTGTCCGTGCTCATTCAGCAGTCGATCTCTTTCAAATTGTGGCCTCTGATGCCAAGTGGATCGAATTTTTTTTTTATGTTATCGGTGGGAATCTGGTGGTGTGTTTAATGTCTATAGTTGTACAGATCTGAAATTGGTTCTCAAATATGGTATTTGCATATTTTTAATCAGATCTATGTGATCTCAGCATTTGTGCCCTCACATCCAGTAGTACGTCCTCTTACAGCTATATGGGCATATTGATTGACACGCCACCATATTTTTTCTCATCGTAGGCCTCATGGTGCCTTAGATCTGTAGCATGTAGGTTTGTTCATTCACGAAATCCATGGCTCACGGTCATATTTGGCCATAGTTGATCTCGTATTTCTCCATGCACTTCTTGTTGTTGCTTGGAACTGCTGGAAACCCTGCATACAAAGTTTTGAACTCTGTCATCGTTACCTCGATCTTGGCTTCAGTTTTTTGCCAATTTTTGTCAGATTTCATGGCTTCCTTTGGAATAAAGTGGTATCATAGGAACTGTTGACTAGTCATTCATCGTAGCAGATATGTCTGAAGAAAGAAGCTGGGACATTGTGTTGGTGTCTGTTAATCCGCTTCTAGCTACCTTGCAATCTAGGGGTTTGCGTACTTGAGTTTTTTCTTACTGGAATATTTTGGGTCGTACCACCCCATGTTGTGGTGATCTGGTCATATAGATCATTGATTTTTTTAGATCTATAGTTTATGGGTGTCAGGACTCAAGAATCACAGACCTAAGGTGTCTCCTTGACCCGATCACCTTTAACCTGGTCGCTAGCCTCTACAGGTGATCCAGGTTGATCGATTTTTGCTTTGGATTTCTATCAACTTTCTACGGTTGCAAGAACGTGACTATTTATTTTCTTTATTGAAGATGGGTAAGAGATTGCAGGAAATACATGAGAAGAAAGTTGTTGATTAACTTCATAAAGAACTCGCTTCACTGTAGTCTATTGTTGTCTGTTGCAGAACCAAGAATGCTGGACTAAATAATCAGTCATGAACTGAATTTGTTCTGTTCTAGACTGCCTTGAGTGAAAAATCCAAAAAGATTGATATCCTACAAAGCACCATGGAAACTTTCTTTCAAAACCTTGCAGATGAATTTGTGGAAAAATTCGATCTTGGCGATAATCATGATCATGAAGAGGAAGTAAAATCTCTCTCAACAACAGAAAATCATTCCTTAAAGGAGCATATTTGTATCCTGGAAGAGACTAATGTCGAGATACCTAATGAGGCTGCTCACTTACAAGCCTCTATTGATGAGCTTCGTGCAACAACTGCTCCTCTTCAAGAAAACAAGAAAACAATAACATGGTGTTTGATGAGTATTGACATTGAAGGAATATCATGACTCCTTGTTGCTACAAGTGAATGAGAAGGATGAGAAAGTGTTGCAAATATGTATTTATGAGTTTATAGTGTATCTAACTGGGGCGGCTCTATCAGTCACCTTGTCATTCTTTTTGTGTCAGCGTAGAGTCTGCAATGTCAGTAAGTTAGTAAGTTTGTAGCCAATCTGGCACACGTCAAGTTTGTATTAATGTAATCGCGTTAGTAGTTCGCATGTCAAGAATTCTTAGGTAAGAATTAATTACAGTGTTTAATGCAATCGTGTAGCTTCCAGGTGAAGCAATCTTAAGTTGGTTATTATGAAACTCTATAAGTAGAAGCAGATAGTTGAAACTCTGAGAGAGATGTGTATGAAAGAAATTGTGCAGAGAAAGAGTGAAAGAAAGTGGTCGAAGATTATATCAACAACCCAAGCTCTGTGAAAGTAAAAGATCAAAGCGAAAATGCATTTCCATGTATTGAGGCGTTGTGCAATATTACTATGGTAAATATATAAGTCTATAGTTTTATGTTTCATTCTCAAGAATGTTGAATATTGCAAGTCTCACATCTTCTCCAGATTTACTTGTGTGAATGTTGTTTACATTTACGTCCTTTAAAAGAAATTAAGATTTCCAAGTAGTTCAGCATAGTGAAAGTTCTATTTCATGATAAAGTTTGGTTAAGTGATCCGTGAAGTATTTCTGAAGTCCGTGAAGTAATGTATTGCGAAGTTAACTACGCGCATTTATGTGAAGTTCATCTGCCCGGTAGAAAGTTGAAATGCGCAGTTAATCTCCGTGCAGTAAAAAGTTAAAACGCGCAGTCAGTTTCCACGCAGTTAATCTGTGAAGTTAATTTTTAAGAAGCTTGTGTTCGGTGAAGTGTTTGTTAGGCGCAGTACTGAGCAAAGAAAAAGAAGTCTGTCACTCATTGCGCAGTTCAGATCCTCTTGACTACGAGGTGTGCTTTTCCCTTGATCTGGTATGAGAGCTTGGTTTACGGAAAGTAGGAATTCTATTTATAAGGAAAAGTGATTAAGAATGGCTTCCACTTCTGGTAATTTGCAAACTCCAATCTTTTCAGGAAAAAAATATGAATATTGGTCTCTAACTATGAAAGCTTTATTTAGAGGTCAAGATGTATGGGAAATAGTCTAGAATGGCTATGTAGAAACAACAGATCTAACAACATACAGCAATCTCACACAAGATGACAAGGATGTCTTGAAGGAATAGAGGAAGAAACATGGAAAGGTGATGTTCCACATACATCAAGTGAGACATGAATCCATACTCCCAAGATTAGCACAAGTGACGTCAACCAAGGAAGCATGAGACACACTGAAAACTTTCTATCAAGGTTTGAACAAGGTAAAGACTGCGAAACTACAAATTCTTAGAAGAGATTTTGAATCTCTATCAATGAAAGATACAGAGTCAGTAGAATCATTCTATACTCATGTTATTGGTCGTGTTAATCAAATAACGTCTCATGGAGAAAATCTAGGTGACCAAAGAGTTGTTGAAAAAGTTCTTAGAGTTCTTCCAAAGAAATTTGAATCTTTAGTTGTGACCCTAGAGGAAAACAAAGATCTATCCCAATTTACTATTAATGAGTTGCAAGCCTCATTACTCAATCATGAACATAGAATCATCAGTTCAGACACATCGCTGGAAGGTGCATTCACAGCACAGTCATCCATAAGTCGTGGAAGAGGCAGAGGGAGATCAAACTCTAGAGGTAGAGGAATAAGTTCTTTCAGAGGAGCTCACAGCAGTAGTCGTGCACATGTCGCTAGTAGAGGTCAGAATCAGATCGCCAGTCAGCCAAGTGGACAAAGGTATGATAAATAAAAATTTCAGTGTCATTACTGTAAGAAGTTTAGGCACTTCACATATGAATGCAGGAACAAGCAGTATGACCAAAGAAAGCAAGGAAAAACGCAATGAAGCAACAACAGCACTCCGAATAGGTCACTGTTCTTAGCATGTGCATCTCCACTTGAATGCAATGTTGTCCAAGAAAGTCCAAATGACATATGGTATTTAGACTCAGGCTGTAGCAATCATATGATTGGTAATTTAAATCTATTTTCTAGTCTAGATAAATCAATTCAAACTGATGTCACACATGGAAATAATATTCAAGTTACTATTTTGGGTAAGGGTACTGTTGATATTCTAACCAAACAGAGGGAGTAGAAATGTAAGCCTGATGTTTATTATGTTCAAGGTTTGAAGCATAATTTGTTGAGCATTGGACAGCTATGGAAAAATGTGACAGAGTTCATATGATAGAAAAGTGTTGTTTGATCAAGGACATATATCCAAGCAATCAATTAATAGCTGAAGTGCAGATGACAAGCAATCGATTGTTTCCATTGAGGATAAGGCCAGTCATAAAAGGAAAAACAAATCAAATTGTTCATGGAAGTCTGAATGAAAGTTCTGGAACTGCATTCAATGCAGAAATTCATGTTAAATTTTGAGCATTAATTCACAATACTCTAGGATCTTAACTGAGAGAATAACATATGCAGTATATCAATGCATAACAATCACAATAAGCATGACAAGCATCACAAGAATCAAAAGGATGAGAGACAAGAGACATAGAGTTTCCTTGGGGAAAACCCTAAGGTGAAAAACCCCAGAACTTCGTCAAAGATAGAGAGAGCAATGGCTCAACCAAAGTACAACCAAAATACACTTGAGATTGTCTCCTAGAAGCAGATGATCCTCCACCTTACTAGTTCACCACTTTCTGAGTGAGAGAGAGATAACTTTCTGAATGATCTAAATAGAGATCTCCTGATCTCTATTTATACTAACCTGTTTGCCCAGTGACCTTATCGGGCCGACTTGTCTAGCTAGGTACATCCACAATATAATATATATTTCAGGGCCGACCCCACACATAGTGGTCTAATAACCCATCGGCAAGTACACACACTTGTGACACTTGTCAATCCACATGACGACACTTCCTTATAGAGGAATAACACATCTCTAATAAGGGTACAATAAATATATATGAAATACATAGATGAAATACATTTCGAAGTTACATATACATCAACACTCCCTCTTAAGTAGGAAGGTATTTCTCGACACAGATCTGCTAGACAAGTCTTCTTCTCGGGATCATCGTCATCATCATTATCACTGCTACTGCTATCTCAACCAATCTCTGACTCTACTCGTCATAGGAAGTTCTACAGAGCCAGTCCTTTTTCATACTAGATGTAGGCCCACCACCTGTAGGTCTTCATCATCACTAGCCATACTTTGGAAATCCCAGGACTTATTACATGCATCACAAAACCTTAAAAGAGTCTCGTTACTAGCAAGAACCCTAAAGATCATCTGAGGTCTTTTTCATCCTGTCCAGATCTCCAGGACTTATTACATGTGACCCCACCACAAAACCTGGAAAGAGAATCCCAGGACTGATTACGAGCACAAGCCTCAACCTATCGGATCTCCCAGGGCACAAATTACATGTGGTCACCACAAAACCTCGAAAGAGCATCCCAGGACTGATTACGAGCACAAGGATCAACCTATCGGATCTCCTAGGGCACAAATTACATGTGGTCATGGAAAAACCTCGAAAGAGCATCCCAGGACTGATTACGAGCACACGGCTCAACATATCGGATCTCCCAGGGCACAAATTACATGCCATAGGACATAACCTCGAAAGAGCATCTGCCAGATATCCCAGGGCACAAATTACATGCCATAGGCAAAACCTCGAAAGACTATCTGCAGATCTCCTAGGGAACAAATTATATGTCCTCCCAAGCAAAACCTTGAAAGAGCATTTGCCAGATATCCCAAGGTACAAATTACATGCCATAGGCAAAACCTCGAAAGACTATCTGCAAATCTCCCAGGGCACAAATTACATGCTTATCTACACAACCTATTCCACGGCCATAGAGTATCAACCTGATACTCACCATACATCATCCTGATGTACACATGATCATCCTGGTCATCATCACTGCAACATCCTACTACATGTCATCTGGAGCAACATCCTGAAGCTCGTCATCCATGATCATACAATGCATCTACTTGATGCATACCAAGTATCTACTTGATACATATCATCATACATGATCCACCTGATCACACAGTGTATCCACCTGATACAGATATAAATACATGATACATATCAACATACATGATCTACCTGATCATACAATGTATCCACCTGATATATATACAGATACATGGTCCAAGCATCCAACATGATGCTTATACAAAATACATACACATGATCCAACCGATCATATCCATCATCCAACATGATGCGTACATACATATAAATGATCCAACTGATCATATCTAGCATTCAACATGATGCGTACATATACATATAAATGATCCAACTGATCATATCCATCATCCAACATGATGCATACATACATACATATAAAAATGATCCAACTGATCATATAAAGCAGAAATCAGAACATCATCATGATGCTCAATATCCAGCACTTACATTCACAGCCATGTGAAGGGTCCTCCTTCCAATATGCTTTGAATGGCTTCAGCAAATGTGTCCATCACTTCTTCCTCGAAGTGTCATCAATCCGAAGAACACCAAGCCTCTCTCTGAAGTACTCGAACTTCACCCTCGCTAGTGGCTTCGTCAACACATCTGCAATCTGCTCATCTGTCACAACATACAGGAGCTTCACAGGTCCTCTTTGCACCATATCCCTGATATAGTGATATTTAATCTGTACGTGTTTCGATCTATCATGAAACACTGGGTTCTTGGACAACTTCACACAACTCTGGTTATCACAGAAGATACCAGTAGCATCCAACGTGAGATCAAATAATTCAGATAGTAGCTTCCATAGCCATACTGGCTCACAACTAGCTGAACAGGCTGCAACATACTCTGCCTCAGCTTTACTTAGTGCTACACAGGACTACTTCCTGCTAAACCAAGAGATCACACCTGATCCCATACTGAAGTAGCACCTAGATGCACTCTTCCTATTTGCAGCATTGCCAGCCCAATCTGAATCAACATAACCCTGCAAGCTAAACTTTTGATTCACCTCATACTTGAGCCCATAATCCACTGTACCCTTCAGGTACCTCAGAACATGATTTACAGCAACCAGATGAACACTCCTCGGATTTCTCAGGAACTGACTCAATGTGTTCACTGCAAAGCAAATATATGGTGTCGTGTTCGTCAGGTACATCAAGGACCCAATCATCTGACGATACATAGAGACATCAACTGGCTCAGATGAAGCATCACATAGAAGCTTCAGATTCGATGCCATAGGTGTGGCCGAGGCCTTGCAATCCATCATCCCAAATCTCTTCAGGATATCTACTGTGTACTTCCCTTGACCAAGGAAGATCCCACCTATACTCTGCCACACCTCCATACCTAGGAAATAATGCATCATTCCCAAATATTTCATATCGAACTCGGCAGTAAGCTTTCTCTTAGTATCTGCAATCAATCTGTCACCTCTTGTTACAAATAAGCCATCCACATACAGGAGTAGAATCATAGGATTCCCTTCCTCAACCTTTTAATAAAGGTTGGAATCTACTTTACTCTTGGTAAAGCCCAAACTAGATAGGAAACTGTCCATCCCACCATACCAAGTTTTGGGAGCTTGTTTCAAGCCATACAATGCTTTCTTCACTCTGCACACATATGACTCCCTGTCATGTATTTTGACACCAAGTGGCTGCTCCACATATACTTCTTCTTCAACTACACCATTCAAGAAAGCAGTCTTGACATCCATCTGGTGGATTTTCCATTTCATCGCTGCAGCCAAGGCAAGTACTGTTTTGATGGAAGTATACCTAGCTACAAGTGCAAAAGTTTCTTCATAATCTATTCCCTCTTTCTGAGAGAAGCCACAAGCTATGAATCTTGCTTTGTATTTCTCTACACTGCCATCTGCAACATGCTTGATTTTGTAGATCCATTTAGAAGTTACAACAGACTTCTCTTTAGGTTTTGGTACAACATCCCAAACATCATTCTTCATTATTGATTGGTATTCCTCAACCATGGCATCCTTCTATTCTTTCTTTTTCGCTACTTCTTCATAACTGGAAGTCTCTTTGCTCATAATGTCACAGAGTAAAGCAACATAGCTGGTATGTGATCTGGTTCTCTTCTTTGCTCTGTGTTCTTCTTCTGGAATGCCAAATCTTTCTGCATCTTTAATGAGCTCTCTAGCCCAATGCAGGTTTCCTCTTGTGAGAGTTATCATCATGGGTTGGATCTACAGGTTCTTGCAGATCTTCAAACTCACAAACAACTTCTGGAGCTTCTTCAGTCATGGTAGTGTCTTGAAATCTAGTTTCCTTAGGTTCTTCATAAACTTCGATAGGTGCCTTCCTTGATTTGATGAATGCTGATTTTTCATCAAATGTTACATTCATGTTGACATCAATCTTCTTGAACCTTAGAAAGTATATTTTGTAATCCTTCGAGCTTTGATTGTAACCCACAAAGATACCCTTCTTTCTTGAAGGATTTAGTTTAGTCCTCTTTTCCTTTGGGACATGAGTGTATACTGGACAACCAAATATTCTAAGATGGCTGACTTCGGGTTTCTTACCAGAAAAGACCTCTTCTGGTGTCTTGTTATCCAATATCTTGTGGGGTGTTCTGTTCTACACATATATAGCTGTTCTAGCTGCTTCTGCCCATAGATGCATAGGTAGATCTTGGTCATGCAGCGTTGCCCTTGCTACTTCCATGATTGTTCTATTCTTCCTTTTTGCAACTCCATTCTGTTGAGGATTATAAGGAGTAGCCAACTCCCTCTCAATCCCTGAATCACTACAAAGCTTCTTGAAGTCACCTGATGTGAATTCTCCATCATTGTCGGATCTGAATGTTTTGATCTTCTTGTCAGTTTGATTCTCCATCAAGGTTTTGAATTCCTTAAATTTATCAAACACCTCATCTTTGTTCTTCAAGAAGTATACCCAAGTCTTCCTGGAGAAGTCATCAATAAATAAGACATAGTAAACATACCCACTCAGATAACTAGATGACATAGGACCACATACATCTGAGTGGATGATTTCCAGGATTTTTGCCTTGCTTTCACTGCTTGGGAAAGCCTTCTTAATGTTCTTACCTTTTGCACATCCTTTGCAAACACCTTCATGTTTGGTCTTGATTTCAGGAAGACCCTCTACAGCCTTGCTTTCAATTGGAAGTGCCCTATAGTGCATATGAGCAATTCTTCTGTGCCAAAGTTCACTTAGCTCCATGGATTCATGTACCATGGCATGTTTAGGTTGTCCCTTCAATTTATACAAACCTCCCTCTTGCTCTCCAATCACTACTGCATCATCTATGTTCTTTCCCTTTGGCCACATTAGGACTTGGCCATCCACAAATGCAACACTCGTACCTTTTGCATCCAATGCAGAGATGGAGAGTAATTTCTTCTTCAGCCCAGGTACATAAAGAACTTCTTTCATCTTCAAAGATTTCCAGAATCTAGGTTGTAGGAGGCTTCACCACTTCCTTTGATTGGGTATTGATAATCATCCCCAAGTTTCACTTTATGGGGTGATTCATGTTCAGATAGATTCACAAAAGATTCCTTAAACCCAGTCATGTGTTTGGAAGCCCCACTATAATTCAACCAATCATTACAACCATGGGAGATAGTACCTGTGAGAGCAGAAACTAGAACATATTCTTCTTCACTTGATGAGTCATCATCACTATCACTTTCTGCCCCAGCCTTCTTCTTTGGGGGTTCATCATCTTCGGCAGCATGAGCATGATATCTTCTTTTGTTATTCTTCTTCTTCTTATTGAAGTTGTTGTTGTTGTCTTTCTTCTTCTTGGGACAACCTGAAGCAAAGTGTCCCTTCTCATTGCAATTGAAGCATTTGAGATCTTTATTATCTTTATGATAATGGTGGTGTGAGAATATTCTGTTATGAGATTATTCTTTCTTGGACTTGCCTTTCATGGCATGTGCTGTGAGAGCTTGATCTTCATTTCTCATCTTTTCTTCTCGAGCCACAAGCCTAGCTTCTTCTTGAGAGCATTCTTCCCGCAATTTGTTGAAGGAGATCAACTTCTTCCTTGCACAAATTCCTTGAATAAAGGAATCCCATGACCTGGGTAGGCCATTTAGAGTGGTCATCACCACTTCACCATTCTCCACCATTTCATCCACTGCTTCTAGTTGTTCCTTGATCTGGGAGACCCTTGAAAAATAAGATTGAATGGTTTCTCCATTCTGAAACTTTACTCCTTTCAATTGGTTCCACAGGGTCATCTTCCGATTTATGTTCTTCCCTTCAAATAGCTTGGTCAAAGAGTCAAACATTTCCTTGGGTGTCTTTAGAGAAGACACATGGGGTATGAGATGGTCTTTGATAGAATCAACAATGATTCTCTTTGCCTTGACCAAGTTTTTCTTATGCAATACCTTAGCCTCTTCATCCTCTGGGATAGGGATGTCTTCTTTTACATATGAGTCCAACTCATTCTCTTCCAGGATTAACCCATACTTCCAAGTTCAGAAGTTATCATCTCCTTCAAGCTTATCCTCAAGCTTGGTGTGGTGAGACATCTTAAAGAGTACTTCAAATGGAAATAGAAAATATTTAGGTCTTACGAGTTGAAATGCTGAAAACTAGATCTCGTCCAGGATTAGGGTTTGTCGGAAAAACCCTAAAAATTCAAAATGTGAATTTCAATTTTCTGAAAGGATAGAAAGATGTGCCTTGATGAGCTGATCAGCCTAGTGTATTCAGAATTTGAGATCAACAAAGCTTTACCCTTCATATTTGCTTTTTTGTCCTCGCGGGTTTACTCGGAAGAGCCTTGAATTAGGGTTTCAGTTTCTCGGAGATCTACCCAGCCAAAAATCTCGATCCAAAGCTCTAAACTTCGATTTTTGCAAGGAGCTTCCAACTATGTCTTCAGATTTCAGAAATTCCTATTTTTGTGGTAACCCTAAGTTTTAGGGCCAAATCTGAAAATGCTCAGAATTGAATTCTGATTGGACAGATAGATTCTCCTTGATGAGTAGAGTCAATCTACTATACTGCTTTTCCAAAATCTGTGGAGAGAAACCCAATAAACAAGAAACTGAAGTTTCTGTCACTGCAAAATGTCTTCTTCTCAGGTTAGCTCTGATACCATGTTAAATTTTGAGCATTAATTCACAATACTCTAGAATCTTCACTGAGAGAATAACATAGACAGTATATCAATGCATAAAAATCACAATAAGCATGACAAGCATCACAAGAATCAAAAGCATGAGCGACAAGAGACACAGAGTTTCCGTGGGGAAAACCCTAAGGTGAAAAACCCCACAACTTCCTCAGAGATAGAGAGAGCAATGGCTCAATCAAAGTACAACCAAAATACACTTGAGATAGTCTCCTAGAAGCAGATGATCCTCCTCCTCACTAGTGCGCCACTTTCTGAGTGAGAGAGAGATAACTTTCCGAATGATCTAAATAGAGATCTCCTGATCTCTATTTATACTAACCTGTTTGCCCAGTGACCTTGTGGGGCTGACTTATCTAGCTAGGTACATCCACAATATAATATATATTTCAGGGCTGACCCCACACATGGTGGTCTAATAACCCATCGGTAAGTACACACACTTGCGACACTTGTCAATCCACATGACGACACTTCCTTATAGAGGAATAACACATCTCTAATAAGGGTAAAATAAATATATATGATATACATAGATGAAATACATTCCGAAGTTACATATACATCAACAATTCACTGCGACAAGGAAGAAAACGACAACAAAGAAATGCAAGCAGCATTTCAAGCAGAAATAAAGGATGAATCCCAGTTGTGGCACTTCAGATTTGGACATCTAAATTTTGGTGTGTTGAAGATATTGCACATGAAGGACATGGTGAAAGGATTGCCATTGATTGAAAATCCAGAGAGAATTTGTGAAGGTTGTATTTTTGGAAAACAACACAGAGAGACTTTTTGAACTGGAAATTCATACAGATCTCACACACCATTAGAAATTGTGCACTCTAATATTTGTGGATTGATGCAAACACCGTCCATGGGAGGATGCACTTATCTTCTCACATTTCTTGATGATTTCACAAAAAAAACCTGGGCATATTTTATAAAACATAAATCTGATGCATTTGGTTATTTTCAGTAGTTCAAGGCACTTGGGGAGAAGCAGAGTGGTTACAGCATCACGATCTTAAGAACAAATAGATATGGTGAGTATGTCTCAAATGATTTCTTAACTTTTTTCAAAAATCATGGTATACAGAAGCAATTCACCGCACAGTATACACAACAGCAGAATGGTACCGTAGAGAGGAAGAACATAACCATTATGGATATCGTGCACAGTATGTTGGAAGCCATGCATCTATCAAATGAATACTGGGCTGAAGCAGTGGAAACTGTTGTTTACATCATGAATCGATGTCGGACGAAGAGCGTGACTAAAAAAGTTCTGTAGGAAGCATGGATAGGTATGAAACATAGTGTTTCACATTTACAATTTTTTTGTTGTGTAGCATACACACATGTTCCATATGAGCTAAGAAGGAAATTAGATAATAAAGGACAGAAATGCATTTTTATTAGGTATTCTGAAGACACAAAAACATACAAGTTTTATGTTCCTGTTACAAGAAAAGTTATTATTAGTTGCGATGTTCATTTTTTCGAAAATGAAGCATGGGATGGAACTATAGAGAAAAATGTTAAAATCATGTCACATGTTGAACATGATGACATCACAAAAGATGTGGTTCAGACTCCGCATGTGAATTGGAATTTTGCAGCTCCGTCTACTCCTAGGACTGCACAACATGTTTTAGCACAAGGAACTTTTACATAGGTTGCATTTCAAGCTACTCTAACAAGCACATCATGTGAGCAGCAAACTCCATCAAGCAGTTCGACACCAGCAACTTTGACAACGACAAGAACTCTATGTGAGATTTATGAGACTAGTACACCTAATTCATTCTCAATTTTTGCATTATTTTCTCAAGTTAATGATCCTATAACATTTCAAGAAGCTGTAGAAGATAAAGTTTTGGAATAAGGCATGGATGAAGAAATAGAATGCATTGGAAAGAATCAAACATGGAAATTAGTTGATGTTCCTAAGGACAAGGATGTGATAAGCATAAAATGGATTTAAAAGACCAAGCAAGATGATGATGGAAATGTGCAGAAGCACAAGGAAAGATTGGTAATAAGAGGATTCATAGAGTAGCCTGGCATAGACTTCAATGAAACTTTTGCACCTGTAGCTCGAATGGACACTATCAGAACAGTTTTGGCCATTGGAGCACATAAGAAATGGCTTGTTTATCAAATGGATGCTAAGTCTACATTTTTAAATGTTTATTTGGAGGAGGAAGTATATGTGGAGCAGCCACAATGCTACGAAGCTCTAGGACAAGGAAACAAAGTATACAAGCTGAAAAAGGCACTTTATGGTTTGAAGCAAGCTCCTAGAGCTTGGTACAGTCGCATTGACTCTTACCTAATTCAGAATGGATTTCACAAAAGTGAATGTGAGCCAATGTTATACATAAAAATCAACAAGCAAGGTAATAAGTTGATTGTCTACCTGTATGTAGATGATTTAATATTTATTGGTGATTTTGGCATGGAATAGTTTAGATTAGTCATGGAAAATGAATTCGAAATGACTAACTTGGGGCTTATGAAGTATTTTCTGGGCATTGAAGTCCAACACACTAAAAATGAGATATTTATATCTCAGTCAAAGTATGCAAGTGATGTCTTGAACAGATTTAAGATGTTAAAATGTAAAATAGCTCCAACACCAGTGATAACAGGTTTGAAATTGAGTAAGGATGATGATGAATCCAATGTAGATCCTACTCTATTTAAAAGGCTTGTTGGCAACCTTATGTATCTTATAGCAACAAGGCCAGATATCATGTATGGAGTCAATTTAATCTCAAGATTCATGGAGTCACCAAAAGAATCTCATTGGCAAGCAAGTAAAAAAATTATGAGGTATGTAAGTGGAACAAAAGACATTGGTATTTTTTATTTAACCTCAAAAAATTTAAAACTTATTGGATACACTAACAGTGACAATGGAGGTAGCATGGATGACATAAAAAGCACATCTGGGAATACATTTCATGTAGGAACAGGTGTTGTATAATGGGTGCCAAAGAAATAGCCCATAGTAACTCTTTCTTCAGCAGAAACATAGTATGTCGTAGCTACAAGCGTTGCATGTCAAGCCGTTTGGATGCAGAGGATGTTAAGTGATCTATCACAGAAACAAGAAGAACCCACAGTCATTTACTACGACAACAATTCCACTATCGCACTGCCAAAGAATCATGTGTTCCACAAAAGAACCAAGCACATCGACACAAGGTATCATTTTATCAGAGAATTGACAAACAACAAGGAAATCTGTTTAGAATTTTGTAGGTCTAAAGATCAAGTAGCAGACATATTTTCAAAACCATTGCCAAGGGACACATTCCAATATTTGCAAAGTTGTTTGGGAGTGACAAGTTCCACGCAGTGAAATTTGTCATACATAGAGCATGTTTTACCTTTGAAATATTTTGTAAAATTTTATTTTTCTTTAATGATCCCCATCTGCTCATAATTAAGGGGGAGTGTTGGAAATATGTATTTATGAGATGATAGCATATCTAACTGTACCGGCTCTATTAGTCACCCTGTCAGTCTTTTTGTGTCAGCCCGCAGAGTCTACAATGTCAGTAAGTCAGTAAGTTTGTAGCCAATTCGACGCACGTCAAGTTTGTATTAATGTAATCGCGTTAGTAGTTCGCATGTCAAGAATTGTTAGGTAGGAATTAATTACAATGTTTAATCCAATCCTGTAGCTTCCAGGTGAAGTGATCTTAAGTCGGTTGTTATGAAACTCTATAAGTAGAAGCAGATGGTTGAAACTTTGAGAGAGATGTGTATGAAAGAAATTGTGCAAACCAAGAGTGAAAGAAAGTGGTCAAAGATTGTATCAAGAGCCCAAGCTCTGTGAAAGTAAAAGATCAAAGTAAAAACTCATTTCCATGTATTGAGGCGTTGTACAATATTACTATGGTAAATATATCAGTCTATAGTTTTATGTTTCATTCTCAAGAATGTTGAATATTGCAAGTTGCACATCTTCTCCAGATTTACTTGTGTGAATGTTGTTTACATTTATGCGTTGTAAAAGAAATCAAGATTTCCAAGTAGTTCACCATAGTGAATGTTCTATTTTAACAAGGAGTAACTTCATGTAAGATGTTTTAGTTGTTATTCCTTAGAAAATATATTTCATGATAAAGTTTGTTTAAGTGATCCGCGAAGTATTTGTGAAGTCCACAAAGTAATGCATTGCAAAGTTAACTACACATTTATGTGAAGTTCAACTGCGTAGTAGAAAGTCGAAATGCACAGTTAATCTCTGCGCAATAAAAAGTTAAAACGCGTAGTAAGTTTCTGCACAGTTAATCTGCGAAGTTAATTTTCAAGAAGCTTGTGTTCGGTGAAGTGTTTGTTAGGCATAGTCCTGAGCAAAGAAAAAGAAGTCTATCACTCACTGCGTAGTTCAAATCCTCTTGATTGCATGGTGTGCTTTTCCGTAGAGAAAGTTCAAGCATTATTGGTTTGCATACAGAACCTTGAGTAAAAATTCTCTCGACTGCAGAATGTTGAGATGAAAAATGTTGCTGTTCAGATGCCAAGATCACCTATTGATGATATTGACTGTAGCCCAATTATTTGTAAGAATGTTGATGTCTCAATTTCATCACATCCTTTATTGTCTACTAATGATTTTTTTTCTCCTAGATTTGAAAAACACACTAAAAGTATTGGGTCTTGACTACTGCCAAAAATGGGCTATACCGGAGGAGAACTTCGGAATAATGGACTGGATATTTCTATTTCTACTGCCCCCGAGTTGCATTCGTCAAGAGCACATTTTGGATATGATGTTGTTGTTCCCTCTCTATCTTCACTCTAACTTGTTGAGTCCATGAAAGTTGTATTTTTTACTAGTTGAATTTAGAGTGAAGAGCAACTTGTTAATGAGTTGGCTACCCCTGACAAGCAAGAACTTGAGAATTTTGTTGCAAACAACATTACTGTTGATGTGCATGGTTGTTCTGCTTCTACCAGTGAACTAAAATCTGAGCATGCCTTTTTTGTTAAGCTAGAACATATATATTTTCCATATATACATTCTTAAAAGAATTAGATAAATGTGCCAAGAAACGAAATTCTTGGAAGAATGGCAACTCTACTTTTGGAAATTTCCATAAAAGATTTGAAAGACACAACTATGGACCACTGTCAACTCTAGTTTGTAGTTAGATTGATGAATGGTTTTGGAATCATTTACATAGATATTTGAGGACTTCATATCGATGTGTATCTTTGACTTTACAATCGCACAATGTTCCTCTTACAAATTATTTCCTTTGAGTGGTCCACTGATGTTCGACTACTAGTGACAATTGACTAAAGTTTGACTGGTTTGTTTAATCGGGGTGTGGGAATTGGAGGTTTTTTTCTAATTAATTGTATTCATGGGTTATTGGTCATTTTTTTTCCATCACTCCTCTTGAGGTATTCATTTTATTTCCTTTGTTTTCACATTGCGAAGAGAATTTTGCACTCTTTCAATTGAATGGCTGCACAACACATCTTCCTATGAGCTCAAATGTTGATTCCTCTATTGTGAATGTGTATCCAAAATGGAATTGCTTGTGGGAACCCATATAGAGGATTTTTGTCCATGATGGTCTTTATTGATGGTACCTCTCATTCCGCACTTTTTAGTAGTGGATTTTGGGCCACTTGTATAGATAGTTCATTGGAGTGTTTATTGCTTATGCTGTTTTGCATCTTTGTGTCCTTTAGATTGTACTACATACTTTTTCCATCAACTATTGACATCCATTGCCATCATCTCTTCCACTCAGTTCAATATTGTGGGTGGGTGCTATGCAATGCATTCTAGGGTGATTTTTTTTACAAACATGGATTGAGATAACTCATCATTAGAGTGAGCATTGTACACAACACTAGTTCCTATTTTGACTTGGTAGTTACAACAGCTAGATACACATGCAGTCCAGTGAGATGGATTGGAGTCCATAGGGACACTCAACATATGATGTCTTATCGATTTTTGACGTTTGTTCCAGGGGATCGGCTTACTTTGAAAGATGTGCATTCACGTCTTGTTGCCTCAGCAATTTGGCTCGAGTTTTCTTCAAAATTTTGGTAGGTATCATGTTCTTTCCATTCATTGCATGATTGGTGGATCTTCTTTAATTCATGCCTTTTCCAGCATGTGTGATTTTTATCTCTTTTGGGGAGGATTTTTTCCCATGTGGTTTTCTACTTAAATCGATTTATGAGAGCTTGTAAAGTGGATAGCTTATCAGGTCTCATTGTCGAGACCCATCCTTAATTTCTTTTGTTTCTTCACGATGTTTTTCTTATCTGGGGTGTTGGCATTGGTATTTTCCTCGTGCATCTAGTTATTATGAGTTAAGCTCACATAGGAATCATCAAAACCCGTCTATTTTTAGCAAATGACTAAGCTTCCTCAAAACTATAAATTGAGGCCCTTTCTCAAGTAATTATCATTTGAGAAAATAAAACTTCTTCAATTCATAGATCATAAGATATGAATAGGAAAAACAAGGTAGTAGGAATACACATCACATATTAGGTTTTTTTTTTGTTGTCAATTTACTAAAATGGTATTGTGTTATTTTGAAAGCACAAAGAGAGTCTTGAAAACATCTTGAGGAACTAAACAAATATTGTAGTTACCTTAAAATAAAATTTAATGTTATAAAAACAAAGCTAATGGAAATATATACCTACAATAATGGTATAATGATCACCTTTCATAATGACAAATTTGGGGTGATTCCTCCTTAGAAATACCTCCACCTTGGATTTAGTGATAGTTATAACTAGAATGCAATAACGGTATAATGATCACCTTTCATAATGACAAATTTGGGGTGATTCCTCCTTAGAAATACCTCCACCATTGATTTAGTCATAGTTATAACTAGAAGGCTTGTGTGGAGAAGCAAGTGACATGGGACATAAGGGGCTTGACTTTTATTCTATGTAGAGTAAATTTAAGGAAATCCATCTATGAAGTAGAAAATCAAGGAAATTGCTCACATTCCAAAATTAGTGGTAATAATACTTCCTTTGTATGCTTATTTTGTTTGGGATATGAACCTCTTCAAAGATCGTAGAAGCACTTTGGAAGAGTTAAGAAAATGTTCTTGCTAGAAGAACTAGGAATTTCAATAGAAGCCATTTGTTTTATATGATGCGAGCATAAAATGATATTTTTATGAGTAGGAATAGATTTACAGTGCAAGAAAACAATGTATCTTGATATAAGGCTCAGTAAAATGAAAAATGATGAAATGAAATAGATTTTAAAATGAGAAATTAAATAAGAAGATTTGTGAAACAAATAATTGACCATTTAAGACTTCATAAATGATGACATGAAATAGATTTTAAAATGAAAAATTAAACAAGAAGATTTGTGAGAGAAACAATTTCACATGAAATAAATTTTAAAATGAATAATTAAACAAGAAAATTTGTGAGAAAAACAATTGCACATGAAATAGATTTTAAAATGAAAAATTAAACAAGAAGATTTGTGAGAGAAACAATTGAACATGAAATAGATTTTAAAATGAAAATTTAAACGAGAAGATTTGTGAGAGAAACAATTGTACATTTAAAACTTCATGGAAAGAAAATTAAACAAGAATATTTGTAAGACAAACAATTAACCATTCAAAACTTCATGGAAAAAATGAATTTAAGTATTGAGAAATTGTGGAATAAACATAGTAACAAAATGGTATTCCATGAAATTGAATTGAAATGAATCTCTATCAAAAAAAACTACAGGATAAGAGATCCATATACACAAACACCCAATTCAACATGAATATATGAATAACTTACATAAATGATTGATTTTAATCCAAAAAAAATCAATTATAATAAGATATTTTATATTACTATAAAAAATAAAAAATAAAAATAAAAATATTACAGTATGAAATTTCCATTTAGGAATGACATTAAAATTGCAAATCCATTTTTTTCTCAGTGATCGTAATAAATTTCCTCGGGATATAAATATAAATACTTTATTTTATTATGTAAAACATGAAGATATAAATTGTTGTGTTATAATAACATATTGAATTTTCCTATATTTTAAATAATTTAATAGTAATAAATATTGAGAAATTACCAGAGCATTAAAGCGAGAATAGAGGGCAGAGCTATGCTGTAGACTCTTTTAACTACTTTATGCCTTAAATAAAAACACAGAAAAAAACTCTATCTTCGATAAAACGAGACAGAATAGAAAAATACACATGATACTAACTGTATTCGCTATCCTTTCTGTGTAAAAACTGTATTGGCTATCACATATAATGTAATATGCAGTATGGAAAGTGATCATATAGGTAGTTCCATACTCAGATCTTATCAATGTTCCTAGGGTTATCCTTTTGAGATCTTGCGAGCTCGAGCTCTCATAGTAGTCGGAGAAATAACCAAATGTATATCCAGATCCAATCTGAAGGTCTATCAAGCGATTCAATACCAGAAAACTAACAAATGGTTAAGCTAGCTGCCACAAACAACAATTTTCGTTAACTTGTTAAAGGGGATATTTGTACACACAGCGGCTGACATTGCTAGGTCAACCCACATCGAAATATATTTGCGAAATTCCTGTATAATACCACTTACAAATAATAAACCATTTTATAATCTAGAAGCTTTATTAATATCATACCTGAAACAGAGAACAGTACGATACCCATAAATCGGAATGGCAGATGATCAACTTCCGGTGCAATGGGACTCGCAAAGCGTCTCGTTTTCAATTTCCCGCCTGTGAAAGCTGCGGTGACAGTTGCAGGCTGCACACTTGAGTGCGGCAGCCGTTCCCTCTTCTCCGCTGGCCATAAATTCTCCGCAACCATCGACCGCGTAGCCACCAATGCTGGCAGCTTGATTCTTTTGGCACTTTCCATAGCGCACACCCTTCGTAAACGAAGCATTTTCTCCTGTCCGAGCAGCTTCTCTGTGTTGCACTTCAGACGGCCTCATTTTCTCGACAGATCCTATTGATTGAGCCTGAATCTGAGCCACTGGGGGGTTTTGTCACTAGGATCACTGATCTTTGATCCCAAAAAACAGATCTCAATTCATTTGTGAGCAAGTCATCTCTCACCTGTGTACATGTCTGCAACTTCATAAAACCGTTGTTGGAAACAGAGCAGCTACTAGGGTTTGTCAATGAATGATGTTTGTCAATGAATGGTGGACCTCCCAACTTTCTTTATTAAATGACACCGTTCAACATCAACTCCTTTAAAACAAATATCTGGCCTTTCCATCTTAATCCTTCGTACTTCTCTTAAACTCAGGGTAAAACTGCCCATCCACTATACCTATAAAGCTTTGCTAATTAAGTGAATGTTACAGTAATTCGTTATTAATGGCGGAACACATGTTCTTTCTCTTTGTAACCCGAATCGAAATCGTAGGACGCTTATCCAAAATGAGGAGGGACGAGAGAATTAACATATAATGAAGATAATGTGAGAGCCTAGAATCTGTTAAGAAATCCAACCTAACAAAAAAACCCTAGTCAAACGCCAACCGTTCATAAGCATCTCCACAGAACCTCAAAAAGGCGAACACGAGGGCCCTCCTCAAAGATGCCAAAGTACATAGAGACCATTGCCAGAAATGAATTGGCACACAGTAAAAAGAAACTCGATAAAGTTTAAAACCCACCGAGGATGAAAGGCTATACGTACCAGTTTTACACCGATAACATCCGTGTGTACTCCTTCACTTTTCAATTAATGTAATATTGGAAAAGTCGCTGTACTACTGTAGATGTTTAATTTGATTTGAGGTATGTCATATCAATGCAAGTAATCTGTTAAAAATAATGAAATTTCTTAATCAGATTAAATTTACAAGGCAACATAAATGAGATAGACTGGAATAAAAAAGTTCATCACCGAAAAACGAGGATCACATTACCAGATGACGCACCAATCTCGCCTAGCACCGATGTCTATGGCAGTGACTTACATATTTAAGTAGCAAATAAAACACTTCTCCAGATATATTAACCTAGCGAAGCTAAATCCGTGAATGCTGCTACTCTTTTGATGGTACTGTAAATTTCATTGCTCTTACAAAACGAGAAGGTGCTTGGACATGGGCATTGATACGTTTTTTATAACAGCTTGGAAACGTTTTCCTCTCGTAAGATTGGATCAGTTCACCACACCTTTTAATTTACCATGACCATAAACATAAACCCTATTATGTAATTTCTATTCAACTTCCAATAATTAAGCGAATGTCTTTCAATGATGCAAAAGTCACTTCGAAGTAAAGAATATGAATGTAGTTCCGAAACTCACCTCCAAGAGGAGAATATGAAAACACAGGGATAAATTCATATATCTTGGTTATGTATCTCTCACAAAACTCATAAAACTCGTAACATTTTAATTTTTGGGAAAACCAATCTAACTTCAACCAATAATATTGTACTCTCTTAACTTCCAAATCATCGACAAATGACTTCCCCTCTTTAATGCAATTCTTTAGGCAATATCCTTTCCATTGAGTGTTACAATGCAAACAGGAGAATCTCTACTTTATGGATTTGCAATTGTTAGTAATGATTTATCATTGAACTCTAACCTTCACATCTACCTTTATCCATGGTTTTCACATAATGAGGATTTTAATGTTACAATATAAAAAAAAATAGGAAATAAACTTCTAATAAAACATTCGTGAATAGTAAATTCAAATCATTGGTTTCGTAAATCTTTGCATAAAGAGGTCTTTTGTGCCACTAAGAAGGGAGCCTCATACACCTATTTGATATATGGACGGTGACCTTAAAAATAAATTATTATTATAATTATTATTATTTATATAAAAAATAAAACACACTCATATTTATAAATACTTTTAAAAAAAATGATACACCACACATCTTGATATTCATAAATACTTTAAAAAAAATAATACACATCGATATGCATTAAATATACTATGAATGCTTAATGTGTCATATTGTATATAATGAACGCACTAGTGCATATTACTTATGTAAACTCATTAGTGTGTATATTATCTTTGGCATCATAAGTTCTTGTAATGATAATAATACCAATGATATTTGTTTGGTATAATTAAAGGAAGTTATAATTTGGTTGTTATTAAGAGCATCATCACTCTTTTTGCATTTTTCTTGCAATAATGATATGTAAAATCATTGATGTCATTGTTTGGTATCATTAAAGGAATTTATAGTTTGGTTGTTATTAAAAGCATCATCATACTTCTTGCATTTTTCTTGCAATAATGATATGTAAAATCATTGATGTCATTGTTTGGTATCATTAAAGGAATTTATAGTTTGGTTGTTATTAAAAGCATCATCATACTTCTTACATTTTTCTTGTAATAACATATGTAAAATCATTGATGTCTATATATGCAACAATATATTATGGTGATGAATGTTTCCTTGTTGTAGGTATGCAAACATAACTTTCATTTTTTCCTTTTATAAAATGTCAATTAATCATAAAAAAAATCAAAGAAATTTTTATAATAATATTGAATTTTATATTTTCATTATTACATTTGGGGATCTTCAATACGTCTATAAATATTTGTTATGGTTACTAGTAACTTTTTGTCGTCCAATTGGGACAATATTCCCGCATTAAGTAATATGCTTGATTTTCACACACAAACATTTCAAAATACACAACTTGTAAGTTCATGCCACATTTGTTCATCACTTCTAATGGTTAGTTGGAAATGTTAGTTTACTGGTTTTAATTTGACATTGTGCTTTTCATCTTCCAACTGTACAAAATGTATAATTGAGTATATCTAAATTTATAATGTAATATACATGATTGCATAAGTAAAAATGCATACCATTGCAACAATTTTTCATAAATAACATAGATTATTATTTAAAAATGGTTTACGCAAACTCACAAGATTGGTTGTCTTAACTCCAATCTATACTTTGTTACCTACCAATTTTGTACACCATGGTGAAGCATAGATAAAATTAAAGGGTTTTGATAGTTCCAATAATTATAAAATAGGAAAAACAAAACCTCATAGCTACCTACAAATCATTCAATTAACCACTGATATGTCAAGATATTTTCACGAAGTGTACTTTATGAAATAAACATGTCAAATGGTCCACTTTAAATAAAAAATACAGTACTATGTTATTATATAGTGTGCACCATGAGCCAATAAATTAAAAACAAAGTAAATTAAAAATAAAAAGGAAAATAAGTGATAAAGCATTTGGTATCCAATCCAATGAGTTACACCAATCCAAGATATAATCAGAGCCCCATAAAAAAATATATAGAGGCATTAGATATTCATTTCCTAAAAAAAATGATTCTCAAATAGTAGAGAGATTAAACTCCAATTCTATAGTTTCTAGAAACATAAAGAAAAAACTAAGGTTGTTGTTAAAGCTAATTGTGAGTCCATTAGATATTATTGAAAATGTGTAGTACCTAATATTTTAGCAATGGATAATTAAAATAGTAATGTGATTTACCTCGACACTTCATATGCTAACTATATGTTGGCATTTATGAGATTAACTATGATTTATGCTATAAGAACAATTGAATGTTCCCATATGTGTATATTAATTTTTATCATTTAAATTGGTTAATGGTAATGTATATGTATATTTGTTCTAAAGTCGAGCTGGTCCTTGGAGTTTGTGGTATCATAACTGCTCGACTTTCTTGAATATCTGTAAGTTCTTCAAAAGTTTCAGCATAATACGATAAGTGTCTTTTGAGTCTTTGCAGTCTTACTGTTATGCAATTCATAAATGTATTGGATCCATATACAAAGTTAAAGAAAGAATATATGTGGAGTAGCTTGGGTTTTCTAGATTTTGTGAGGCAACAACTGTAGGACTAGGCACCTTAAGCCCTCTGCGAAGTGGTCTAATAAAGACCTGTAGGATACCCACGAGATAGACTATTCATTTACTGCTCGATAAGGGTAAGTGTTCCATGGACCCTTTAATGGATTCAATAGAGCTCACATCTCTGGATTGTATATAATATCATAATAATATTTATTTGGATGAAAGATGTTCCTCATTTTCTAATATTGAATCTTTTTCTTTGATAATCAATATTTATGATCTCAATCCATCTGCTAATTGGGATCTTCTTGGTATCTTACCTAAGGAAGTATATAAAATGAGACGGTGGCAGTACCAGTCACATACACAAATAAAAATAAGCTTAGAAGATGTTTCTTTTACTGATAAGGAAGAACCAATTCACATAAATCTAATCCACACAGAACAAATAGACTGGGAAAAATCTAAAGGTTATAAATATGCACATCATGGTGGAGTCAAGCTTTGTCTAGGTCCTCTAGTTTGACCTATCCTTCCTGTATCTTCTCTTTGTGTAGTATAAGGAGTTTTTTTATGTAGTCATCGGTGGCTTTGCTAGCCCTCTTCACAATGACCCTTGTTTTGGAACTGTTTTTCCAAAATATTATGTTAGTTTAGATGACCCCCACATCTATGATTTACTTAAGGATTATATCTTACCTCAAAGATTTCAAATGGATACTAGATCTAAAATAAGTCAGTTCAAATCTTTAGTTTTTGTTCACTTTGGTAATGATAGTCTTCCACCCCTCACCTGTAAAGTTCATGATAGCTCTCACTTGCTAAGTGTTGTGGAGTCAGACAAGTCCAAATAATCCACTCCTATAACATTTAATTTGACTGGCATAAATTACCCGAAGCAATGGGAGGTCAAATACAAAGAACTATGTCAAAAAGAAAAAATGTTGAATAATCAAACAATTTTAAATACTCCAGTGGTATTTGACAGATCTTCTCACTCTTTCTGGTAACCTAATGGACTTCCCACTCCTATGTTTACTCCTCCTCTCACTAGATCTACTTCTGTAAATTCAGCATCCTCTATTTCATCTCAAACAATGTGGAATGAACCATACACTTCGCACCCTTCAAATTTCTCTTCATCCCGTGTTTTTAATACTGAACATAAAGGAAAACAATCTGAATTTCCTGCTTGCAGAATTTTTTCACAATGAATGAGAGAAAAAAATAAAATCCCAAGCTTATTCATGTTCTCCCTTACCAAAAGTGGACCAGGTTATGAAGTCAAAACTCCAAAGGGTCATACTTATTTCATTCCTGGTAGAAATCTTCTTGATGCTCCTTTCAGACATTTTTCGCATCATGGCCAATCTAAAAGAAAGTACCTACCTCATAGGTCCTCTACTATATCTAAAATTGTCTCAGATGAAATCAAACTAGCAAATTATGGAAATATGAAACATCACTTAACAACTCAGAATCTACATGATATGGCTCGTGATATCCTCCTCTTAAAATAGAAAGCTAATGAAGAAAGTGAGTATATCACTCTGCTTAGCACTAAGATGGATCTTATTGATCATTTGTTGCATGATTTTGATGAAATAAATAATGTTATTGTTACAGCTGCAAACAAGCTAGAACAACACTTAGATGTTTAGGGAAAAATCTTCATTAAAACCAAAAACTTAGGGAAAAAGACTAAGTTTGTCAGTCAGTCTGCTCTAGAGATTGCCTCTAGAGGTCTTAAAGAGCATAAGGATAAGAAACATGATAGAAGTTATTCATTTAGTATGATGAGTATCAAAGAAGAAGATAATAGACCAGAGTTTTCCTTTGGAGAATATGAAGAAGAATTTAATGAAATACAATATCTGGTCTCTAAATTTAAGGAAATGCCAAAATCTTTCTTCAAAAGATAGCTTGCGGTAATGGAAATTCCAAAAATGAAAAACTCTCCACTTCAGGATGGATCTTCTTCCCATACAGATTTTAATCAACTTGCAAGACCTCCTCTTCCCACTTTTGATGAGGTAATAAATGATGCTTTTGCCTCTTCTACTCCTTCTCATAGATTCCATTTCAGCATTAATGGAATCAATAAACTTTTTCTCAAATGTCGGAACAACCTTCCTTGAATATCCAAAGTCAATCAAAGGCTTAAATTAATACAACCATTCAGTTGCTAAGAAAATGGGTTCTTTACAAAAGGACTCAAGACTAGAATATAACATCTCGGCAATTACCTGTTCAGCTAGTAACACGTCTATAAGGTTTGGCATATGAATGGTGGTAGTGGCTTCCTCAAGAAGCCAGAGATGAAATGTTTGCTTCTCAAGATGCAGATGAACAAATTCTCAATGGATTAGAAAGAGAATTCTATTGTCCAGAGGAAACCGAATACTTTGAACATCTTGCATCTTTGTTTATGTCTGCTAGAACGTGTGATATTAGCAAATGTGAGCAATATTTCTATTATATGCAGAATTTTCCTATCTCTTCCGGAAATGAAGACAAGCCCACATACTTAAATCATTATCTTAGGAGTTTCTCGGGTCATGTTCCACATGAAGTAGAACAATTCCTAAAAGATAAAACTATTCCCTTGCAAGTACTCTATATTTCCCAACTGCATCAATTCATTATGTAAACATGGAAAGAGCATTGTTTAGAAAGGAGAGCTGCCAAATACTTTAAAAGGAACTCATCCATGTACTCTCCTGGTTTTTGCAAAGATGTGGCAAAAATGCCCGATTGGGTTTGTAGATCTCACAATAGAGGTCACTTTGGTAAATATTCTTGCAGTTGAAAGAAAAAGAAGGAAAACCCCTTTTATACTAGTGCTCCCAGATTTCACCCAGACAAAGCCTACAGATATAAGAAGATTAAGAGTTTCCATAAAATAAAGGATTTTGTCAAGAAATAATCTTCTCCTTCTGATAAAGAAAAATAGTTTATTTGTTGCAAGAAATACCACTGGGTGAATAAATGCGCCAAGAGAAAATCTAAGCCTCGGCTTGCAGCAATGTTTACTGATGAATTAGATCCTGTTTGGTGGGATCTCGATTACTGTGATATTGACCAATATACTGAAGGAGAAATATTTTTCTCATAAATGAAGGATACTCCGATTCAGATGACTTAGATCCTTCCATGAATAAATTTGATCCTGCAGGGTGTGATGGTCCTCCAGAATTTTGTTTTTATATGTTTTCCACATCAAAGGCTTCTCCTCAAATCATAATTGTTGAAATTGATGAAATTTTATCTCGAACACCAGCATATCAGTATGTTCTAAGAAAATCATTAAAAGATGAAAAGAAAAATATTTTATCTCAACTAAAAGCATAAGATAAGAAACTAGCCAAATATGCCTCTTTCTCTCTTGATATTAGCATGAATATAGCATTCGATAACCCAACAAATATTTACAAAGAATATACCGATCTCCATGAAGTTAGACAAATATTTTGAAAATAAAAAGAGCACCTACTCAGGTTGCAGATCAAAGAAAAGAAAATCTCTTTGAAGAATCTTGTCAAAGAAATAGAAGGGCTGAAAGGAATGCTAGAAATAACTATAAGATAACTATATCATTCCTTGGAAGAATAAATGTGCAAATCCTATGAAGAAGCTCTCAAAAGCCCCAAATATAGAAGCACACCTAGTATTAGTGAAGAAATCTCACTAGAAGAAGATGATATACCTACTCTGTTTCCTGCTCCAAATCCAGAGGCAATTCTAGTACTATTTACTAGTCCTAAGTTATATATAAAAGTATGCTTTTTCCCTCTATAATTCATGCCATACCAGCTAGATTGCATGATAGACTCTAGCTTCCAGATGAGTTTGGAAAAAGGAGGAGCCATACCATCATTTTATTGGCAACAGACTTCTGATCATGACGTAGCACTTGAAGGAACTCCTCTACAACTAGTTGGAAGAGTTCTAGACTTCCTCATTAAGATTGAAGGTTTCCTAGAAGTTTTGTGTTTAAATAGACTAGATAATATAATAGAGGATTGTATTTTAGGATCAAAGTTTTTGACTAGAGTCAGTCTTGTTGCTATTGATAATAATAAATTATTATTCAAATGTACAATAAATGGTAGATTAGTGTCTTCTCCCATGTCCTTTGAAGCTAAATCCAAATTCCAAACTCTTGTAAAGAAGCTCAATCTTGCCACTAATATTGCAGAATGTTTCAAAATGGAAAGGCATCTAGCTTATGCAGAAATGCACAAGGACTCTCCCTTATCTCAGATTTCAAAAAATATTGAGAAATATTGCGCCTCTAAAATTCCTAATGCCTTTTGGAATAGAGAAAAATATTTTATCTCTCTACCATATTATCCTTTGGTCCTAGAGCCTAAGGAGCCTCTGCAACCTTAATGTCTCCTAAAGAAAAAGAGTTTTGTGCCACTGAAATAAAAGAACTCATTCTAAAGGTCTCATTGAACCCTCTATGAGCCCTTGGGCTTGTCCTGCATTTATAGTAAAGAAGCATTCACAAAGTAAGAGAGGAAAGCCCAACTTAGTTGTAAATTACAAACCTTTGAATGCATCCCTCCAACATGTCAGATACCCTCTTCCTGATAAATCAAGACTTTTACAAAGAATTGCAGGTTGTACGATCTTTAGTAAGTTTGATCTAAAATTTGGATTTTACCAAATTGGGATTGAAGCAAATGATCGCTTCAAAAAAACTTTTGTTGTCCCACATGGTCAGTATTACTGGAAATTTTTCCCATTTGGAATAGATAATGCTCCTTTTGAATTCTAGAAGAGAATGGAAGATATTTTAGGAAACATATATGGGCACTTGTAGATATTGATGATATCCTAAATTTCTCTAAAAATTTGCAGGAACATTTAAAGCATATACAAGAGTTCTACCAGTTGGTGTATAAACATGGCTTAGTTCGCTCCAAAAGAAAAAAAAGGAGATTTGGAACAAAAAAATTGAGTTTCTTGGTCTAAAGATCAATAAAGGCCAAGTAATCCTCCAAGAGCATTTTATTAAGTTTTTTTTCTCATTTCTGAAATCAAATCTTGGAGAAAGTCCATTTGCAGCGCTTCTTAGGAATCCTGAATTATATATGACCTTTCTATAAGGGCCAAGTTGATGACATCCATATTCTACAACAAAGATTTAAGAAACACCTCCAAAATGGTGCAATGAAATGAACGAAGCTGTTAAAAGAATTAAAGAAAAAGTAAAACAAATTCATCCTCTCTCCATTCCCCAAGGTATGGGATACCTTATCATAGAAACAGATGCCTCCAGCAAATCATGGGGAGGTGTCTGATAGAAAAGCAAGGAGATAGAGAAGAAATCTATGGATATGCCTCGGGTTCTTTTAAGAGTGCAGAGTTAAACTACCCCTCGAGCCACAAAGAGATTCTTAATGTCAAAAAGGTAGTAAACCATTTCAAACTATATCTTAAACCTATAAAATTCTTGATCATAATAGATTTAAAAATCATGCCAGGAATTTTTAAGAATGAAAGTTTGATTTCTGAAAAATAATTCTAGAATTCTTAAATGGTTTATGTGGCTTCAAAATTTTGATTTAGATATTGTATATAAATGTGGTTATCTCAACTTTGTTGTTGATATGCTAACCAAAAAAGAATCTTATCCTAGTCTCAACATGTTCAACGTTGGTGCATCAGATGTTAGGCCGTTAGATCAGAGAATAGGGATCAAACATGATCTGGAAGCTGGAGAAAGGAAGAGGAAAAATAATTTTTAGAGCCCGCATGAGTTCTCCAGAGTGCCTAGAATTTCTAGAATATGCCAACAAAAAAGAAGCAGACAAGTAGCTAGCCATCTCATTGATAAGATAGATTCACTCTTCTCCTATGAAAATTGAAATTTTAGAAAGATGGGAGAAAAAAACATTTCTAAATCTTAGAACTGCATATTATAAGTTATCAAACCTAAATGATATCTGGCTAGATACTGTTGAGTTTGATGGAAAAAATATTTTCTTTATTGATATAGGCCCTAGCTATTTAAAATCGACAAGTTACCATATGATTCTACAATTTCGCAGAGAACAAGGAGAGATCATAATTTGCGGAGATCCATCCTCCTTTGTTCAACAAAAATGGGTAGGATGTATAGAATTATTTCTTGATAAGTTCTATACTAGAAAATATTGTGTACAAAGACGAGCTAATTTTATTTTCCATCTCCAATCTCAATTATTGTAGCTCATCAAAACTATATGTGGTTCAAATTCAAATTGAAACAAAGCAGCGGGAAATATTTTCCCTTAGAACCACCTATCAAAATGACACAAAAGTTTCTCCAACGAGATAAAGATGGAAGGATTATTAAACACTATACCAAAGAAGTTGTGCTTAATTACAAAGTGGAATAATGTTTTGAAGGATAATTATGTTTCTCTCCGAATGAAGTCATGATTGGGTCTGATGTAGAAAGATGTTTTTCACATTGTTTATTTCTTGATACCGAAATCTCTATCCCATCTACCTCTAACAATCATGACGACAAGGATGATGGATTTGTTGGATCTGGTTATGTTTGTGGCATACCAGATCTTGGGGATGGAAAAGAAAGATGCATCCTCCTAGTAGGATATGACCCCTATGACTGATGTAAAAGCACCGTGGGACGCTAATGTTAGTTTCAACTTGTAAATTTTAATTCTCTTGTTAGTATGGGTCTACAAGTACTTATATTCCTTCACATGGCTCAAATGACTTATCCCCTATGACTGATGCAAAATCGTCGTGGGACACTAATAATAGTTCCAGCTTGTAAATTTTAATTCTTTTGTTAGTATGGGTCTGCAAGTACTTAGATTTTCTTCACATGGCTCAGATGACTTATCTGAAAAAGGGTATGCTTTGATCTACAACCATAAAGTTACTCTTAGCTTTTACTTTCATTTGTCAGTTTGTTGTCATCAGTTTACCAGATAAATTTGTATCAATAAAGCCTCCCCCACCCACTTGGGCATTCAGAGTTTGGGAGCTGAGAGTTCTGTAAGTATTCGAGTCAAGGTATGTGTATCCTCTGTGCCCTCACTTCTTGCAACATGGCATATGAAAAACATATATTTCAAGTGCTAGAATAAGTCAGTGTTGTATGCTCTCCCTCTGCACTTAGTGCAACTAGTTGGGATCAAAAGCTTGTTGATCTTCTAGTTTGTCGTCTGTGATGATATTCTCTATCTGAAGACGATCAGACAAATTTGTGTTATTATCTAACGTTCAAATTTGTGTAATGATTGAGTCTAGTTTTGTGACTAGGATTTCTAAAGCCGAGCCAGTCCTTGGATTTTGTGGTATCAGAGCCACTCGACTTTCTTGAATATCTGTAAGTTCTTCAAAAGTTTCAACATAATACGATAATTGTCTTTTAAGTCTCTACAATCTTACTGTTATGCAATTTGTAAATGAATTGGATCCATATACAAAGTTAAAGAAGGAATCTATGTGGAATAGTTTGGGTTTTCTATATTTTGTGAGGCAACGACTGTAGGATCAGGCTCCTTAAGCCCTTTATGAAGTGGTCTAATAAAGACCTATAGGATACCCATGAGCTAGACTATTCCTTTACTGCCTAATAAGGGTAAGTGTTCTATGGACCTAGGACTCAATGGATTCAGTAGAGCTCACATCTCTGGATTGTACAGAAGATCATACTAATGATGTTCCTCATTGCTAATGTTGAATCCTCTTCTTCGATAATCACTATTGATCACATCAATCCATATGCTAATTGGGAACTTCTTGGTATTTTACCTAAGGAAGTATATAAAATGAGATGGTGGCACTACCAGTCACATACAAAAGTAAAAATAAGCTTAGTAGATGTTTCTTTTACTGATAATGAAGAACCAATTCACATAAATATGATCAACAATGAAAAAAAGGTTATAAATATGCACATCCTGGTGCATTCAAGCTTCATCTAGGTCCTTTATTTCCTATATGTTCTCTCTGTGTAGTTATTGATAGTAGGAATAAGGATTTTGCTATGCAGTCATTGGTGGCTTTGTTGGCCCTCTTCAAAATGGCCCTTGTTTTGGAACATTTTTTTCTAAAATATTATGTCATTTTAGATGATCCTCACATCTATGATTTAATTAAGGCTTATATCTTACCCTAAGGATTTAAAATGGATACTGGATCTAAAATCATTCAGTTAAAATCTTTGTTTTTTTTCACTTTGGTAATGACAGTCTTCCACCCCTCACCCATAAAGTTCATGATAGGTCTCACTTTCTAAGTGTTGTGGAGTCATACAAGTCCAAACAATCCACTTCTGTAACATTTAATTGGAATGGAATAAATTACCTGAAGCAATGGGAGGTCAAATACAAATAACCATGTCAAAAAGAAAAAAAAGTTGAATAATCAAACAATTGTAAATACGCCAATAGTATTTGACAGATCTTCTCACTCTTTCCGGTTACCTGGTAGATTTCCCACTCCTATGTTTACTGCTCCTCTCACTAGATCTAATGTAAATTCATCCTCCTCTTCTTTGTCTCAAACAGTCTGGAATGAATCATACTCTTCACACCCTTCAACTTTCTCTTCATTTGTTGTTTTTAATAATGAACATAAAGGACAACACTCTGAATGTCCTACTTGAAAAATAGTTTTAGAAAGAATGAAAGCTAAAAATAAAATCCCAATCTTATTCATGTTCTTTCATTCCTGGCAAAAATCTTCTTTATGCTCTTTTCAGATAGTTTTCACATGATGGCCAATCTAAAAGGGAGTACCTTCCTCATAGGTCCTCTTCTATATCTGAAACTATATCAGATGAAATTAAACTAGTGAATTATGGCAATATGCAACATCAGTTAACAACTTAGAATCTAGATGATATGGCTTGTGCAATCCTCCTCTTAAAACAAAAATCCAATGAATAACATGAGCATATCCCTCTGATTAGAACTAGGATGGATCTTATTGATCATTTGTTCCATGATTCTGATAAAATAAAGAATGATATTGTTACAACTACAAACAAGCTTGAACAATGCTTATATGTTTTGGGAAAACTCTTCATTAAAACCCAAAACTTAGAGAAAAAGACTAAGTTTGTCAGTTAGTCTACTCTAGAGATTGCCTCTAGAGGTCATAAAGAGCATAAGGATAATAAACATGCCTGAAGTTATTCATTTAGTATGATGAGTATCAAAGATGAATACAATAGACTAGAGTTTAGCTTTGGACAAGATGAAGAATAATTTAATGAAATACATTATCTGGTCTCTTAATTTAATAAAATTCCAAAAGATCTCCCTGAAAGATATCTTGCAGCAATGGAAAATTCCAAAAAGGGAAAACTCTCCACTTCGGGATGGATCTTCTTCCCATCCATATTTTAATCCACTTGGAAGACCTCCTTTTCCAACTTTTGATGAGGTAATGAATGATGCTTCCACCTCTTATGCTCCTTCTCATAGATTCCATTTCGGCATTAATGGAAACCATAACCTTATTTCTCAAATTCTAGAACAACATGTCTTCAATATCCAATGTCAATCAAGGGATGAAATTAGTACAACCATTCAGTTGCTAAGCAAATGGGCTCTTTACAAAAGGACTCAAGACCATAATATAACATCTCAACAATTAGTTGTTCATCTAGTAGAAGGTTTGTCGGGTTTGGCATATGAATGGTGGTAGTAGCTTCCTCAAAAATCCAGAGATGAAATGTTGGGTGCTTAAGATACAGATGACCAAATTATCAAAGCATTAGGAAGAGAATTCTATGGTCCAGAAGGAACCAAAGACTTTGAACATCTTGCATATTTGTTTATCTATGCTAGAGTTTGTGATCTTATCAAAAGTGAGCAATATTTCTGTTATACGCATTATTTGCTTATCTCTTCTGCAAATGTAGACAAGCCCACATACTTGAATCATTATCTCAGGAGATTCCCGGGTCATGTTCGAGATGCAGTAGAATAATTCCTGAAAGATACAAATATTCCCTTGCAAGGACTCTCTCTTTCCTAACTGCATGGATTCATTACAGAAACATATCAAGAGCTGTAACATGCCCTTTTTTTGAAGAACATTTTATGTTGGAAACATTATGTTAACTTTTATTGTAAAGTTTTTATGTTGGACAAGTGTCCAAGGATGACTGTAATTTGCACAATATTTTATTATTTAATAAATAAAATAGGATACAAACACCTAAGGGGAGTATTGAAAGAGTGGTTACTGACCCACTAGGTGGAATGGAATATGGGGTAGAAGGAAATGGACAAATGGCAACATCATGATGCAACTAACTAGCTGTTGGTATGGAGCAACTCCCTTGAAATGTGGTCATAGTGCCCTGGAAGGTGGGACTGGAGCTTGAGGCTCATTTATTCCAAACTGACCACTAAAGACCTAGGCAGACTATATAAGAGCCTTCAAATTATGAACTGAGGCTCATCACTTTTCCTGATGAGGAAATTTACCTCGGGGTTTTGATGTTCTTGCACCCAAGAGATTTGATGAGGGGATATGGTAAGTTTTTTATCATGTTGTGAGTCTACCTAATACTGCTGAGTGCAAAAGTTATATTGCTGAGTGCAGAAGGAATATTTTGAGTGTAGAAGTTATACTACTGAGTGCAGAAGTTATATTACTTAGTGACTTGCTTCTATACGAATTTCTTCTACTTGGTGGTTTAGTAAGCAGGCTCAGGGGTCCATAGGAAGTCAGCAGTTTGGCTACTTCTTCTGGAGAAGGTTGGGAAGAACAGGCCTCCTTGGGTGTTTGTCATCCCTATCTTCGTTTACAGGTTCTACTTGTCTTTTCTAATTTTAAGTAGTTTAAAATTTCTATCTGGTATTATTAATTTACTGCTTTCAAGGATATTTTTTTTTTTCCTCGAAAAAAAAGCGTAATTTCATTTCATCCTTAAGAGTACGAAATTACATATAAAGTCTACACTCATTACGAGTGGATGTGGTCTTTGAGAACCAGTGATACTATGTCGGAGCAAAATTGTGATGTTCTCACCACGTGAGCAATAACATCCATTACATCATATTTGAAAATAAACGATAATATGGCAATAAAAATTTCATAAAAGTTGCAAACTGTGTGGATCTTTTAGGTACAATGATGTTCTATGTACAGCAGTGATAATAGTAACAAAAAAGGAACTCTCAAAAAAACATAGCAGCCATGCATAAATCAGTCAATGAACGGCCTGTGATAAAGATCTCTGCTGGCCCCATCCAAAAATTCTGTTAATTTCCAGAGCCCGGGAGCAAGTGTTAAGCCTTCCTTCGAGGCTTTGTCCGCCTCTGTGTTATTTTCCCGGAAAGTATGCCTGCATGTAAAAGTATCAAAGGAGTGAGTGACATGCTGAATGTGTTCCAAAACCCCAGCAATTTTCCGGTTGTTGCACTGATACAGTCCATTGACCCAGTTTATCACATTCATAGAATCCCCATAAACAGTTAAATTTTGGATCCTTTGTTCCAATGCAAAGGAGAGTAAGAGCTTGAGGCTGAGGATCTCAGCCCAATTGTTGGTACCTCTCCCAAAACCAAAAGACATCACATAATAGTGTGTGGGAGATAAAAACAGTAGCGCCCCTCCTCCACAAATGTTGTTTTGGCAGGCCCCGTCGAAGAAACCCCAAGGCAGTGTAGTATCAAGGTTCAAGGGTTGTATGTTCCTAGGAGTGGAGGCCAATTTGCACCGATGAAGTGCAAGATGGATACCACAACTGTTAGTGGCCACCAAAGCTGGTAAACCAACTTTGTCCGAGAAAAGGCAGTTGTTACGGGATAACCAGGTGCCCCAGATGACAATAGAGGGGAGACCTTTGAAAGAGGCATACACAGAGTTCTCAATCCAATTTCGCCATGCTTCGACCAGAGAGTGCCCATCCCATCTGAAGTTTACTTTTAGTATCCGAGACACAACTTGCCAGACCTCCTTAATGAAGCTACAGTGGAGAAAAAGGTGTAAGACAGTTTCCTCATCATGTGAACACAGGTAGCACCTGCTAGGTCCCTGTAGATTTCGTTTTTGCAGGAAATCCCAGGTCGGAATGCGATTTGCTAGGATGCACCACAAGAAAAGGTGCGCTTTTAGAGGGCTCTGCAATCTCCAAATAGTTTTCCACCACCATACCAGTTCCCTGTTCCATAAATTTGCGCAGATCCATTGATACCCATACTTCGGAGTGTAAGAGCCAGAAGGATCCCCATCCCAGACCAAGGTGTCATCCTCGTCATTGAGAAATATTTGGTCCCTGCAGAGAGCTCGCAGGTATGTTCTAAGTTCATCTTCCCATTCCGGTTCAAGTCCAAAAGTATCAGCTCGCCTCCATACGGGTCTTCCCATCCAGAGATTTTCCCCATCCGCCAAGTGATGTAGGACGGTAATATGCCGATGTTGTAATTCCTGGATCAGACCGTCGGATAGGATATGCTGTGCTTCATAGCCGACCCAAGGGTCTCTGCCAACCCTCAACCTACGACCGTTACCTACATCCCAAACAAGGTGCTGTTCAATTACGTGAAAGGAGGAGACAAGTGCTTTCCAAATGACAGACCCTCCTTTATGAATCTTTATCGGAGACCGAATCCAGTCCTCCACAGAGTCCGGTGCAATATATTTGAGAGTCATAATACGTGCCCAGTACCCTCCAGATGTGATTAGCCTCCAACCACATTTGGCAGCCAGAGCCTGAGAGAAGTAGAAAATGTTTTTTAAACCCCAGCCTCCTAAATCTTTGGGGGTGGCAATACGTTCCCATTTCACCCAAGGCGTAACATGTGCATCTTCCTTACCATTCCACAAGAAGCGAAAACATATTTTGTGTGCAGCTTCCAGCGTCCCCTTAGGTATCCATGCCAGGGACATCCAGTAAACCGGAATGGCTTCCAGGACCGATTTCACCAAGATCAATCTGCCAGCACGTGAGAGCCACCTGAAGCTCCAGCTCTTGAGTCTCTTTTCCAACTTCTCCAATAGCCAAACCCAGTCGTGTTTTAGATAGTTGTTAGGCTTTAAATGAAATCCCAGGTAACGGAGCCCCTCAGAGAGGTTAAGGAGCTGAAAGGGGAACAGGTCAGTGAGGGTGTGCAGTTCCTCCTCATCCAGAAGGGAGGTCATAATAGTTGATTTAGCAATGTTGATCTCCATACCCGTAGCAATGGAGAAGAGGTCCAGTATTTCCTTGTATTTAGCTGCCTCCCTTCTAGAGCCAGAGCAGAAAATCAGTATATCGTCCACGAAGAGTAGATGAGTGAGTGCGGTACCCGGAGCAACAAGGATTCCTGCTATATCTCCAGTTCGCTTAGCTTCCTTAATGGCCCTACTCAGGCTTTCAGCTACCAATAAAAATAACAGGGGGGATAGGGGGCAACCTTGACGTAGACCACGCCCAGAATGGAAGAAAGGAGTCGCTGCTCCATTCATAAGAATTGAAAAAGAGACAGTGGTTAAGCAGCTCATGATCCATCGTATGAAACCAATCTCAAATCCCAAATGTGTAAGCATGAGACGGATATACAGCCAACTGACCTTATCGAAAGCTTTAGAAAGATCAATTTTGAGGACTGCACCTTTCTGCTTACTGGATTTGATACTGTGTAGACCCTCCTGTGCTAATCCAATGGCTTCGTGTATCTGGCGTCCTTCGAGGAACCCGAACTGCTCCTCAGAGATGTGTGTGGATAGTAAAGGTTTTAGTCGGCTAGCGATCACCTTTGTTACAATTTTATACACACAGTTGCACAGTGAGATGGGTCGAAAATCATTGAGCGTGGAAGGAGAGTCCCCTTTGGGAATAAGAGCAATGAAAGTAGAGTTAATACTGGCCGGGATTCTGCCTTCCCTCCTGGAGTCTTCAATCAGCAGTAATAAATCTTCGCCGATAATGTCAAGGAGGGCTATAAAGAATTCAATCGTCCATCCATCCGGCCCCGGACTTTTGTCCGTCTGAAAGCTGCTAAGAACCTTCTTCAATTCATCCATAGTAATGATGTCCATAAGCCTCCTGTTGTCCTCCTCCTCAGCAAAACGGGGAATTAACTGAGCAACTCTGAGCACCTCTTCAATGTTTACCCTGTTATTTGCTTTGAATAGTTCCTGAAAGTGATTTACCCCAATCCCAGCCAGTCCTTCGAAGGTGGCCTGGGAATTTCCTTCCGCATCTTTCAGGCTCCAGATAGTATTGACTGATCTTCGACCCTTAGCATATGCATGAAAAAACTTTGAGTTTTCGTCACCGCTCTCCAGCCAAATGGCCCTGCTCTTAAGCCTCCAAGCCTCTTCATTGTGTAAGAGTATCCTATTTCGCTTGTCCATCAGGGATACAAGTTGTTCCTTAGTAGCCAGTGAGGCAAACCCTTCTCCAGGTCCCCCCGAAAAGATGGAAATAGCTTCTTCAATGTCTTTAAGCTCTTTGTCCTCCCTTTTCCGCTTAGCTGCTGCCCAAGATTTGATAGGTTCCTTGAGATGTTTGATGTTCTCCGCAAAATGAAAGGCAGCAGTAAGATTTGATCCCTGGTGGTAAGGAATCCAGTGCAGCTGGATCAAATCAAAGAAGGTGGGATCCTCCAGCCACACCTTGTTGAATTTAATGGGAGCGGGCGGCTTGTTAGGCCCAGCATTCAGTTCAAGAAAAATTGGATCATGATCAGATCAACCCCCGGCTCCAATCCATTGCCTCACATAGAAAAAAGTCTCCGCAATATGTTCTGAGATAAGAAAACGATCCAGCCTTTTGGCCACTCTATCCAAACCAGCCCTCATATTACGCTAGGAGGGTTTCAGTGAAACCGGCTCTACATCAATCCAGTTTCCATCAGAGAGCTTACGGATAAAAAAGTTTGTGAGAGGATCCACTTGAGCATGTGGTCCCCAAATCTCAGCATGCCCCAGTGAAAAGTTAAGATCCCCACCAAGAATAGTAGTATTACCTTTAAGCAGGTCTTTATTCAACAGAGCATTCCAAAAAGGTTCGCGTTCATAGTAAGGGCCATAAATGTTTACAATAGTGAAGTGTTCATCAAAATCCAAGGATTTACAGGTCATGCCTAACACAGAGTGCATCCCCCAAAGGGAGGAAACACACACCTTAGCTTCATTCCATCCAATAGCCAGACCACCAGAGCGTCCCCTGGCGTCCAAACCTTCAAATCCCCATCCAGGGAACCAAACCTTCAGACGGTTGACAGCATCAATCCCAGAGCACATAGTTTCTTGAAGTAACAAAATATCAGGATGTTCCAGTTGCAGCATCCTACGAAGTACTGGTCTTTTGGAGGGACCAGCAAGACCTCGGCAGTTGTAGGACATGACCTTCATTTCCACCCATCCGAATGGGCATCCACCGCTCTAAGTGCCCTTTCGATAGACAGTTGTTTACCATTCTTTAGGTCCGAGCAAGCTCGGGTCTTGGCATGGGAAAGGAAAGATTTTCTTCCTCGAGGTATGCGAGGCTTAGGATTTACCTTCCCTAACCCCCCCGCAGGAGGACTGGTCAGGGATCGCAGCCAATATCCAGATTTAGAGGAGCCAGGGGGAGAGGAAGGTTCGGGAGAGGATAATACCGGCTCGGAGATGGCAGGAAGGCTAGAATCCGGAGGGCATTCAAGAAGTGGATTCTCCACTTCGAGGATAGGAGCTACAGTGTCATGAGGGGGTGTGATGGAGGACAGCAATTGAGGGGAAATGTGCAAATTTTTAAAACCATCTACCCAATCCTGACCAGGAAATGAAAAGTTGTTAAAAATAAGACAGAAGGAAGGGTTGAAAAGAGTAACAGAAGGAGCACCTGCAGCCAAGTCTGGTGAGCGAAGAAACGGTACCAATGAACCCTCCCGTGCCGAGTCTCGATTAAGTGGAATGTGTGGTTCTTCAGCAACAACCGTGTTACCAGCAACAGGGACCGAGCCATCCGCATCATCGTTTTCTGCAACCACCTCGCCGCCTGTGGGAACTTCACCATCCGGCTGACTAGCCAACGGTGTTTCCAAAGTAGGAGTGACAAAACCCTGCTGACCATCAGATTCCTCCGCCGAATCCATTCCAACCTCCTTGGCCACCACCCTGCGCTTGTGGGTATTACCAAACCGCACCCGGACAGGAACAGAACACTCGACGGCCGGGTGGCCATATTCATGGCACCGCCTACACCTGAAAGGCACATTCTCGTAGTCCAGTGTCTGAACGAAGGTATAGGGCCCCCAAGTCAGGTCCATAGTGTCAAAAAGTCCATCTCTTACATTAATGCTCACCAGGATGCGAGCAACTTTCTGCATAGCTGATGCCACAAAAGAGAAGTCCGCATCAAGATAGGTTCCCAAGTTGTTCCCAATCCTTCGGAAGTGTTCCTCGGACCAGTAGTGAAGGGGGAGTCCTGGGAGACGAACCCAGAGGGGGATAACATCCAATCTTTCCCGACTGGCATCGAAGAGGGGGTTCCACGGCTTTAACAGAAGAGGGACTTTAAAGATAGACCAATTGAGACTTAAATCCGAGTGTGCATGAGCATCCGAGGAGAAATGAAAAGCATACCACCCACCTGAGAGCCCAACGATACGGGGCACATAACCACAATGTCCCAGCCATGCCCCCGTGGCCCACGAGATCACAGTCTTGAGACTAACAGATTTTCCATAAACCCTGCCGACCAAAACCGACTTAACCATCCCTACAATCTGGTGCATGCCAATGTCCTCCCCCAACGCGTAGTTAGGTGCCTTCCCAGAGTTCTTAATCCACTTTCTACGGCTTTTCACGGTGGGTTCCTTAGTTGCTACCCCAGCTGTACCCGCTGCAGCACGGCCACGAACACGCTGATCAGAGTCCTCAGAAGGACTAGAAAACCCTCTTTGTTCAACGAATTCCAAGTTTGCAGCGACAATCCCACAGGGTTGTAACGGTGGTTCAGTCCGCCGCGCCTCAAAACCCTCCACCTCAGCTTGTCGGTCCAGTCCAGTAGAGAGATGATTATCGCTATCCGCGGAGGTAATAAATTCAGGCAGGTCGCCTATATCTGCACACAACGGCTCCGGAGATGGAGAGGTGCAGAAACCCCTGACGCCCCAGATATTCACGGCGTGAGTCGCAGGAGATAGGCATGCATTTGACCCCTCCCAGAACGGTGAGCAGGAAGGAAAGGTTTGGCAGTCATTCACCGGGGGTGACAGAGGTCCATCAGGAGGCCGGTTACCAGTAAAGCCACCAAACCCTATACCGCCAAGCTCCTCCTGATGCCGGAAAGCGCCAGGTGGCGAACGCCAGATATCATGGTGCCGTAGGTCATCACTGCTATAGTCTACATCATCCATAGTAACCCCCAACGGAACACAAAACGGAACAGTAACCTTCGCTGTGAAAGAGGGCCAGAAAAAAATCCGCTGGAGTAAAAACCAAAACGGTTTTACCAAAGTAAAAACCCATCGGGGTTGGCGAGCGTCTGTACGAACCTGCTGATGTCCTGCATCCGTCTGCAGGGTGCCGCCCACCGCCCTTCACAAACCTCCAAACCCTCGGCGCTCACCATCGTTCCTTCCCACACTGGTTCAAATATCATTTGCATGATATATATATAATCGCCTTCGGGGACACAATAATAATAAACACAAGGGACACAATAATAATCTTCAAGGATATTATTAAACAAATGTATTTATTTTAGTTTCTGATCTAATTAGTATTCTGCATAGTAATGATTATGTATGATTAAATGAATAAATTATTTCTCTGTATTTTCCCCCATGCTAATGGAGCTGCATCGTACTCTAGTACAAAGAAGAAATTAAGATAGATGAATTGATTGGCAGATTGCCAAATGAATGAGAATACCAATGCTGTTGTATTTTACTAGTTTTCCTACCATTGATATTCCGTATGGAATAACATAAGTCTACGTCTTTCTCTTATCATTCTCTCATTAGTTAAATGTTTCAGGTTCACTATATTTTCTCTCATTAAGATGTAGTGAATTTAACAACTGCAGAACATTCATTTTCTAAGTATACAATATTATTACCCTTTACTATTAGCAATCATATTTATTATGAAATAAATAGTTTTCACATCTAAGTATAGAAAATTGTCTTTCAGTTATATAGTATTTAGGAAATCATATCAGCTGCGAATTTAATATTATCAAATATCATCATATTATATTCCCTTTTCAAACAAAGCATAATTGTTTAAATCTTCTTGCACAGTTTTCATTCCCGTGATACTATCTAATTATTTAAACAGAGACATTGTTTTATCCAAGTAGAGTCTTCATTAACTAAACCCTAGTAGCCTCAACATTCATTTTTCAGACTCCCATTAAGGTACAAACACTCATAGTTTACATCATAACTAGAAAACAGATAGAACCTCATTACTTAGTTGCAAATAGAAAACGTTGGCTCTCGGCCAATACTTTAAAATCGATAGACATAAACTACGAGTAACACTTCCAAGACCATAAACTCAGGAACAAAACGATTACCATTACATTCTTTAATATTGGAAGTAAGAACATCTCAGTACTATCGCAATCCTTCATCATCACTTTTAAATTTAAAAACCATAAACAGTAAATCTACATGAATAGCTCCCTGCCAACATCCACTTTCAGAAGTTTAAAATATTGTTTTCATAACAGCAAAACCTTGCCGAGAACCACACTTCTGAGTTAAACAATGTTTTCAGTAGCTAAAGAAGACTACTATACAAAAGGAAGTATTATGGTTTGACTTCCAAGCTCAAGGATAAACCCTTGGCTTCCCCTTTTACTATCCACAAAAACATAGTAGATAGGCAACGATAAGTTTCATTTTCCTTCATGCAAAATGGAGCAACGCCTACAGAACCATATTCACAACACTTGCCACGAAACAAATTCTTTTTACACAAAATAACTCACAATATCAACCAGACGAACACAGGTGGAATGAGAACTTGAATCCTTTCATTACTGAGAGCAGAAGAAGGGTGAAAACCTCTTCTAAGTATTTTGCTTGTGGATTATGCAATAGAAAACATTTACTACTAGAACAACGATAAAAGGGTCAAGAATTCATTCTCCCCAAGCTACCAACAACTCACAGACTTTCGATGAAGATCACTCTCAGAGCCCAAGAAAACACCAAGTCTCGGCAAAGAACACATTGAAGGTTCACTATTCATCTAACCAAAGTGACAAGGTAACCACCGAGGCTTAGTAGTCTAAAATCATAGTAGTCAACTATCGAAAACCTAAGTTGGTGCACCTATCGACGAAAAGACCTGCCAATTGAAACAAGAAGTGGTCAAAAAGAGTTTTAAAAGGAATCATTACACAAGAAATAACATTGTTGGATTTTTAAAAATAGAAAGGAAGTTACAGGGTTCGAACCAGGGACTTTTACCTTTCAAGTTATCACCAGAGTAGAACTTCAAATATTGTGGAAACGGGAACCATACTCCCCATCAAATGCAAAGAAGGGAGGACATTGACTCTGTGACTATCACCTAACAAACACAGAAGCCGAGTATCAAATAGCTACCATGAAGCATTGCCAATCACCCTAGAACTATTAATACCAATGACCATTGTAGAAACCCTGAGTGTATCAGTTCTTAAGCCACCAACAAGTTACAGTTTCGAACCATGGGCACTCCACAACTCTATAACAAAACCCCGAAGGCTCTCGGCCTGTTGGCCTCTCCTCATGAACCACTACACCGAATGCCAAGGAAACATTAACACCGTAGAACGTAGTGGAGGGTAGGGTTAGATCTCAATATCCAAACCCTTGCTAGATCAACGGTGGATATCATCACAGGGTTTTCACGAAGAACCAAGTATCAACCACATTTATGGCATCATTTATTACTACAGCCACCAAGGAGGACAGCTAGGCTGAGCTCGAGCCAGAACACTAACAGCTCATCACTAGAACCGATCCACCAAAACACCACATCATGTGCTTAACACCATGACTTGTCCATGGAGACATTCTGCTGTCTCGGCAGTTGGAAGTATTAAATACCATAGTGCCTGCCAGCACGAACCCTACAAAGTATTAATATCATACTTTCATTCAATATTTCGTGTTATGGGTAAAACGTACCTATGTTTATGTATCAACCCTTGTGGTATGTCAAGGTGGTATCACTATGTTATTGTTAGAACTTCGTAATGTCACATAGAGTCACGAGTATGCACACACCATACAACATTTATATATTTCAATATATAAATGTATAGGACTTGGCACATAATTCCTAGGCTAACAATTAAGTATGATTTTTGGTACATAATCATAGCATAAAATTAAAATGTGATTCTTGCATATAATTTCTAGCATAGGATTTAATTATGATATGCAAATAGTCCCTAGAATAGTATTTAAACATGATATTTCAAATAGCTTCTAAGACTAGAAGTTAAATAGAATGTTGTAGGTAATGCTTATACTCTAGAGCACATAATGAATTACATGTAGATTCTGCACACTATTTTTGTACTTAAATAATTTACACATGAATTTCTGTCTATCCTAAGACACATTGAATAGGACTCAGGATAATAATATATGTGGGTAACAATATGTTTCATCTTATCGGGTGTTTGTACAAAGAAAAGAAATAGGCTATTGTAATATTACAAAATTTACAACTGACATATTTCCGTTTGATAAGCTAGATGTACAGAAGTTCTCACCGATAAGTACTTTCAACATTTGTTCTTTTAAATCATTAAGACTTTGGAGCTTACTGAAAAACTAGTTAGAAACGCTGCTATCACATGTCATAACAACATTAAAGCTCTTACTTGTAATCTGCAAAAAAGGATGATTCAAATGTTTTAGCACGAATGTAAAGTAAGCCTCGGGGCATCCGTAGGACCCCTTCATCATCAAAGAAAAGAAACATTAGTTATGACATACAAACATATTTCATTGTATCAAATAATAGTAGGATTGTAAAAGTACAATTGAGTAAGAATGACATCGAAACATAGATATTAATCATCTAGACACAAACTTTACACTTTTAACCAGCACAGTATTTAGTACAACAAGGCGACATTAAGCATTATTATATTCCTCACAGTTAGAGTATGCATAAATTGCTATATCGAAAAATTTTAAATTTTTGTGATTTTTTTGGGATGTTACAAGAGCATTGCTTAGAAAGGGGAGTTGCCATAGACTTTAAAGGGCATTTATCCATGTACTCTCTTGGTTTTTCTGAGGATGTTGCAAAATTTCCCGATAGGAGTTGTGGAGCTCACAATAGAGGTCACTTTGGTAAATATTATTGCAGCTGGAAGAAAAAGAAGGAAAAACCCTTCTATACTAGTGCTCCCAGATTTAAGCAAGACAAAGCCTACATATATAACAAGAAGAAGAGTTTCCAGAAAATAAATTCTTTTGTCAAGAAATGCTTTGCTCCTTCTGATAAAGAAAAATGTTTTGTTTGTGGCTAGAAAGGCCACTAGGAAAATAAATTCCCCAAGAGAAAATCTATGCCTCGGCTTGTAGCAATGTTTACCAATGAATTAGATCCTGCTTGGTGAGATCTTAACTACTGTGATGTTGACCAATATCTTGAAGGAGAAATAGTTTTTATCCCAGATGAAGGACCCTCTTATTCAAATGACTTAGATCCTTCCATGAATAAATTTCATCCTGTAGAATCCGTCGAATCCTCTTCTGATTCTGATCAGAATGCAAATTTAGGAGAATGTGATGGTCCTTGAGATTTTTTTAAAAATATTTTCCACATCAAAGGCTTCTCCTCAAATTAGAATTGTTGAAATTGATGAAATTTTATCTAGAACACCAACATATCAGTATGTTCTAAAAAAATAATTAAAATATCCAAAGAACAAGCCTTTACCTCAACTAAAAGCTAAAGAAAAGCAACCATCAAAATATTACTCTTTATCTCTTAATATTAGCATGAATCCAAGATTCTATAACCCAACATATCTTTACAAAGAATATCCTAATCTCCATGAAGATAGACAAAGATTCTAAAATGATAAAGAGCACCTACTAAGGTTGTAGATCAATGAAAAGAAAAACTCTTTGAAGAAGCTTTCCAGAGAAATAAAAGAGCTAAAAAGAATTCTAGAAATAACCATAAGAGAGCAATATCATTCCTCGGAAGAAGAAATGTGCAAATCCTGTGAAGAAGTTCTTAAGAGCCCCAAAGATAGAAGCACACGTAGTATCAATGAAGAAATCTCAATAGAAGAAGATGACAGACCTACTCCGTTTCATGCTCCAAATATAGAGCCAATTCTAGGACTATTTAATTGTCCTAAGTTATATATAAACATTTTCTTTTTCCCTCTAGATTCCAAGCCATACTAGCTAGTTTGTTTGATAGACTGTGGCTATCATATGAAGTTGGAAAAGGGAGGAGCCATACCATCATTTTAGGGGGAACATACTTTTGATCATGGCATAGAAATCAAAGGAACTCATGTACAACTGCTTCAAAGAGTTCCAGACTTCCCAATTAAGATTGAAGGTTTGCCAGAAGTTTTGTCTCTAAATAGACTAGACAATATTGTAATATCCCGATTTTTACCCTATTGCATTAAAATTGTAAATGATGTAAATATCTTTATTAAATCATGGTGAGGAGCTCAAGGCCAAGGCCCCGCCATCGATTTAGCATTTTATGTATTGTCAATTAAAAATCGATGCATATGGTTCTCGTGCTAGCCATGCATAATAGAAATTAAGACATCATGTAAATATGAATTTTAATGAAATACCCACAACTAGCTATGCAATGCAACAAGAGATGGGGGCATGATTTTTACAAGGAATAGGGAGGGAAAATATTCAAACCCTTGAGCCAATAGAGTTAATCCAAGTGTCAATGAGGAAACCCATAGACCCTCAACTACCCATTTTGACTTATGCACCCAATAATTTAATTCTTCCAAGAGTTGGTTGAGGTAGTTAATGCCTTGGGAATGGAGAGGTATGGAAGCCAATTTCGTGTATGGGCAAGCCATCAATTTGGGAAATCATGTTTTGGCTTCTTGGGAAAGAAATCACCCACGAAATTGTTCCGAAGCCATTCTTCACCCATGGTCTTTGCTCCCTCAAGCAATATGAGCTAGCTGGGGTGTTTTCTTTCACGTTTTCCATCATTTTCCTTCATTTTCCATAGCTGGGAACTGCTTTTTGTGTTGCACAATGGCTAGGAGGAAGAGAGTCATGATTTGGGGGTTTATAGAGGCCGTTTTTGCCTCTTGAACTCCCATAAATGTTTTCTGAAATCGATTTGCTCCCCCAGGGTTGTTTCCCCATCTAACATTTTGTTTTTGCTTTCCCACGATTTCTGAAACTAATGGAAACCCCATCTTGGGCCTCCCACAGTCAAAACATTTTCCTCATGCCCAACACTTGTGTTTTGTTGTTATGTGCACCCCGGTTTTGAGTTGGATTTGTAAGAAGAAGTAGGAGTGGAAGAGGACTAGAATTGGCTTGATAAACCTAGTGAAGAGAGGAACCTCACAAAAAGATCAAAAGGGCTAGCTACTTTTCTATGCACACCTTGAAGAGCACTGGAATGGAAGGTATGGCCTATAGGACTGTGTAGTAGTGAAGGAGATACTTTCATTGTTGGGTGTGTAGGTATTGTTGAGATCAAGCTAGATAGATCTTGCAGAGGTATCCATAGCTCTGTGGTTGAGCTCACTAGCTTAGCAGTTCTTCCTTTCCATTGCCTTGGTAGGCTGATAAACACAACTGTGGATTGACTTGGCTGATTTTGTGTATATTTGGCTATGTGTGAGTCTCTTGTTCCCTTTTTTCTTGTAGAAATCATGCCTACCTCAGGGGTGGCACTTGTGTTGAAATATTGATGAGCACAACTAGCCTACGGTTGCATGGAACGTTGATGCTGCATATCCAGTTGCTCGGGACTACTTTGTTTTAAGATAAGTACCCTCTTGTGTTAATTCTGCAATGTCTTTAATTGATGACTAGTATGAAAATTATGAATGTATGCTAGATGTGTAATAGAATTTAATTCCACTGTGTTTCTTGCATATATATACATCTGCATATATCTTTTTATATTCAGTGAACTTTGTTAATAATCATGGGGCTAGATTCCCAGCCTTAGAGTTATGTTCTCTCCATCGCACTATATCGATGAGAGGGGATGTGACAAATATAAAAGAGGATTATATTTTAGGATCAGAGTTTTTGACTATAGTCAGTCCTGTTACTATTGGTAATAATAAAATGTTATTCAAATGTACAATAAATGTTAGATTAGTGTCTTGTCCCATGTCCTTTGAAGCTAAATCCAAATGACTAAATCCTATAAAGAAGCTAAATCCTACCCCTAATATTCAATAATTGTTCAAAATGGAAAGGCATATAGCTTATGCAACAATGCACAAGGACTCTGCCTTATCTCAAATTTCAGAAAATATTGAGAAATATTGCACCTCTGAAAGTCCTAATGCCTTTTCGACCAGAGAAAAATATTTTGTCTCTCTACCATATGATCCTTTGGTTAATACTAGATACCAATGAGCCTCTGCAGCTTTAATGTCTCCTACAGAAAAAGAGTTTTGTGCCACTGAAATCAAAGACCTGCTTTCTAAAGGTCTCATTGAACCCTTTAGGAGCCCTTGGGCTTGCCATTCATTTACAGTAAACAAGCATTCAAAAATTAAGACAGGAAATCATAGGTTGTAAATAACAAACCTTTGAATGCATCCCTCCAACCTGTTAGACACCCTCTTACTAATAAGTCAATCCTTTTACAAAGACTTGCAGGTTGTATGATCTTTAGTAATTTCGATCTAAAATCTAGATTTTACTAGATTGGGATTGAAGTAAAGGATCGCTTCAAAATGGATTTTGTTGTCCCACATGGTCAGTATAAGTGGAAATTTCCCCCATTTGGAATAAATAATGTTCCTTCTGAATTCTAGAAGAGAATGGAATATATTTTCAGAGAAAAGAAATGGAAAATTATATATATTGATGATATCTTAATTTGCTCTAAAAATTTGTAGGAACATTTAAAGCATCTAAAATATTTCTACCAGCTAGTGTATAAACATGTCTTAGTTCTTTCCAAAAGCAAAATGGATATTGGGAAGATAGAAATTCAGTTTCTTGGTCTAAAGGTAAATAAAGGCCAACTAATCCTCCAAGTGCATGTTCTTAATGTTTTTGATAATTTCCCGAATCAAATATTGGAGAAATTCCAGTTGCAGTGCTTCTTAGGAAGCCCAAATTATATTTGACCTTTCTATAAGGGCCAAGTTAATGACATCCATATTCTGCAACAAAGATTGAAGAATAACCCTCCAGAATGGAGCAATGAAATGACCGAATATTTTAAAAGAATTAAAGCAAAAGTAAAACAACTTCCTCCTCTCTCCCTTCCCTAAGGTACAATAGACCTTGTCATAGAAACATATGCCTCCACCAAAGTATTGGGAGTTGTCTTGATATAAAAACATGGAGATAAAGAAGATATCTTCGGATATGCCTTGGGTTCTTTTAAGAGTGCAGAATTAAACTACCCCTCGAGCCACAAAGAGATTGTTGATGTAAAAAAGGCAGTAAACCATTTCAAACTATATCCGAAACGTATAAAATGCTTGATCAGAATAGATTTAAAAATCATGCTAGGAAATTTTAAGAATGAAAGTTTGATGGCTGAAAATAATTTTAGAATTCTTAAATGGTTTATGTCGCTTCAGAATTTTGATTTCGATATTGTATATAAACCTGGTTATATTAGCTGTGATGGTAATATGCTAACTAGAGAAGAATCACAACCTAGTCTCAACAGTTCAATGTCGGTGCATGAGATGTTGGACCATCAGATAAGAGAGCAAGAATCAAACATGATATAGAGAAAGCCAAAGGAAAAAGAATTCTTATAGACCCCATGGTTTCTCCAGAGCGCCTGACATTTTTGGAATATGCCAACAAAAAAGAAGCAGAAAAGCAGGTAGTCATCTCATTGATAATACAGATTCACTATTCTCCTATGAAAATTGAAATTTTAGAAAGATGGGAGAAAAAAACATTTCTAAATCTCATAAATGCATATTATAAGTTATCATACCTAAATGATATCTGGCTAGATACTACCGCATTTGATGGGAAAAATATTTTATTTCTTGATATAGGCCCTAGCTATTTAACATGGACAAGTCACCATCTGATTCTACAATATTGCAGAGAACAAGGAGAGATCATAATTTGCTGATATCCATCCTCCTTAGTTCAACAAAAATGTTCAGGATAGACAAAAGTATTTCTTGATAAGTTCTGTCCTAGAAAAGATTGGCTACAAACACAAGCTAATTTTATTTTTCATCTCCAGGATGACATGATTGTAGCTCATCATAACTATATGTGGTTCAAATTCAAATTAAAACACACTGGAGGGAAATATTCTCCCTCGAAACCACCTATCAAAATGACACAGAAGTTTCTCCAATGGGATAAAGATGGAAGGATGATTAGACACTATACCAAAGAAGTCGTGGTCAATTACAAAGTGGAATCATGTTTTGAAGGAGAATTATGTTTCTCTCCAAATGAAGTCATGATGGGGCCTGATGTAGAAATATGTTTTTCACATTGTTTATTTACTAATATTGAAATATCTATCCCATCTACCTCTGACAATGATGATGAAATTGATATGGATTTGTTGGATCTGGTTGTGTTTGTGGAAGACTAGATCTTGGGGATGGAAAAGAAAGATGCATCTTCCTAGTAGGATATGATCCCTATGACTGATGTAAAAGCATCGTGGGCCGCTAATAGTAGTTCCACCTTGTAAATTTTAACTCTCTTGTCAGTATGGGTTCACAAGTGCTTAGATTCCTTCACCCGGATCAGATGACTTATCCCCTATGAGTGATGTAAAAGCGTCGTGGGCCGCTAATAATAGTTCCACCTTGTAAATTTTAATTCTCTTTTCAGTATGGGTCCGGAAGTACTTAGATTCCTTTACATAGCTCGGATGACTTATGCAACAAATGGTATGATTCGATCTACCACCATAAAAGTGAATCTTAGCTTTTACATGCAATGTTCAGTTTGGTGTCGCCGATGTACCAGATAAATTTGTAGAAATAAATATTCCCCCACCCACTTGGGAATTCGGAATTTCAGAGTTGAATGTTCCGTAAGTATTCAAGTAGATTTTTGTAAGTATTCAAGTCGAGTTCTTGCGACCCATATGAAAAACATATATCTAAAGTGTAAGAATAAGTAAGTGGTGTATTCTCTCCCTTTGCGCTTAGTGTGATCAACTGGGATCAAAAGCTTATTGATCTTCTAGTGTGTCATCTATGATGATCTTCGCTATCTGAAGACAATCAGGAAAAGGTGTGTTATTATTTAAGGTTCAAAGTTTTGTAGTGATTGAGTTTGATTCTGTGACTAGGAGTTCTAAACCCAAGCCGGTACTTGGAGTTTGTGCAAATTAAATGTGAAACATGAAACATATAGCTACATAGTATTTAAATTTCAATTTGTGATATAGTTTATCACCTGACATAATTAGTTATGTTTTATGTATGAGATAGACATATGTGATTATTGAACTGATTTATATATGGACTCATATGGGATAGTCAAACTTTTTGTATGAAGACAACCTAGGTGTAGTACACATCAATAACATAGTTATGTACTAACTATTGCACTTATGATACAAATTATGATTTTAAACATTGATATGATTTCTGAGTAAGTGTGTTTTTTATACGACACACAACTTGCGCCAAGTGGTTATTCAATGATGTGGTTCTTTGAAGTACAGTTATACAACAAAGTCAAGACTTGATGCTATTGTGTTGACCTTCATTCTATTAGGAAGGGTGGAGTAATTTCTCATCGTGTATCATCCAAAACTTAATGTTGTGGGAGGGATGTGGTGGACATGCTCCCCTAGATGTTTGATGACCACTACCAGTTTCATGTTGAGGAAGTTAGGTTGATATAGTTGAGAATTCCATCTAAGGGTTCTATATGTGGTTAGGTGAGTATAGCTGATGGAACTGCATACTCCAACAAAGGAAGTATAGGATAAGAGAAGAAGTAGAGTAGGGAGGATAGGTGATGATAGTTTAGTTGTGTATTATGCTTGGTAAGTACTGGCATCCTCTTTTTTTTGTTTTAATTCCCCACCATGTGCACAATACTTGTTTAATTTTTTTTATTAATCTTGATGTGATGATCAATTACTGTTGAACGGTTATGCCTTGTAGTTAAATAAATTACGAGTGATGATTTGTTGTAATTATCACTAGTAAGAAAAGATGAATGATTCTGGTTATGTGTTTGCATGTTTTATTGGAGGAAAGTGTACGCATTATGCATTAACCGCCAATGTTTTTTATTATTAGTGCACATGCAGGGCATGTTAGATTGGCCACGTACACATATCTTACGTGAGTACACTTGTATAATGCATTAGTTAGTTTAATAGACTAATAACTGCTTGTTGATAATTAAATTAATGTGTTTAAAAAGTAAATGTAATTAATATTTTGTTGTTGTATATTGGTATGATATAAATTTGTTATTGAAAATGTTAAGGTATTAATATTTAAGGAAATTCTTGAACACGCCTACGTATGTATATATGTGGATACAGATCTTTCCCTATATATTATAATGTATATTCACTAGAAGGAAAAGGCCCTATAGAGGAGGGTATAGTGGAGGTTTTCAAGGTTACAATATCGGTCCAAATTTTCAAAAAAATATCCGCTACAAACTTCACCAATGGTACTAGATTTTTTGGCAAAGGTTTTTACAAAACATTATTGTAACTAAAATCAAATCGATGGCCAAAGGATTTAGTAGAGGTTTTTTCATTGGTGTGCTTTGTTGATATAAACACGCCAATTCTAACAAATACAAAATGTAGTGGTTATTTTAAAAATAAAAACAAGAACTAGTGCTCACCAACAATTAAATCAAATGATATGCATCATTTCTTGATAATAAGTATAGCACTTGTGCACACCAAAAATTATAACAACACAGATGCTATATAATGATATATGCATTGATAGCTTTATACTAAATGTAGCACTGATGCCATAAGGGAAATAAAATGCACCCAAGAAGTTGATTGGGATGGTGAATTTCACTGCATTTTTAAATTCAAAGGTGTGGTTACAATACAGTGGCGCACAGGGGCATAATAATAAAAAAATCACAGCCAGGGCAGGCAACAAGTATTCTATTACACTAGGGCATGTTTGGTTTAAACACATTGGTGCTACATTACTTAAAATGTACCGGTGGGATTAAAATGATGATTTAAGGAACATATAATCATTCTTTTTTTGGTTTATAGTGACCAATGAAAACCCGTTGGAATATCGATATTTTAATTTTATTTCATTTAATTCCATCATTCCTCAGAAATTGATTTTTTTGTTGTTGTAAGTATTCATATAATTTTAAATTTCATTATTGTGTTTGGATATAATGTTTGGATTATTTTTTTATATCATAAATTTTACTTCTATTGTAATATTTAATCATCCATATATTTTTAATTAGCCATGCAACATTTCACAATGATATTGGAGAATCCATTAGAATAAGAAACTTTATTTTATTATATATGAATAAGAGGTCCTTTGTGATACTAAATGACATAACATAAAGGTACACAATAATAAAAATGTTAGCATCAATGCAATTGTTACACTTATTGATAGTCTGTTTCCTTTTAGTTGGGGCACTAAGTATATTACATTATACAAAATGTCCAATTTTCAGAGACAATTATTTCATAATATACAACAACTTTCATTAACGCCCAAATATATTGATCATCATTCTTCACTAAAACTGTTGTTGGTGCTCGAGCCACTTGGCTGACATGGATTATTTAGCCAAATGTTTTGTTGACTATCTTGAATGTTTTCCTACTCTTTAGCTTCCATCTACAAACATAAAAATAATGTGTAATGAGTGTATATATTTTGGTGGGAATAATGAGAATTAAAATAGATAATATACATGAATGTAGATTGAAAGGTAAACTACCATAGAAAGAATTGAGTCATGAATGATACACATTCTTTCAAAAGAACTGAGTAATTTTTGATATGCTAACATATACTCACAACCCATACATAACCCATCATTAATCAATTCATATTATGGTTATTATTTGTATGTTAAGTTCACTTGTTTGAAGACAACCAATGATGGCTGGTGAAAACAAATTGAAATATAAACATCACAACCAATATGAAACCTTAAGCTATTATATGGAAATCACAAGTACTCACAAAATTTGCTATCAAACCTTGCTTTCCTTTTGTCTTGTTTTATGTGCTAAATAGGTTCCATTTTGTTTTCTTTTATGCAACAAAATAATAATGCTAAATCAATTAATTATATGTACATAATAGAAAAATGCAATGATTTTGTACATTTGAATCATTTTTCTATTGAGGTGGCTCCTCCTAATATGAAATTATGTCAATTTCCTTGACCGTCTCCTTGTATCGTTTTTTGGACATTCCTACTAGCATATTTCGGATATCACTCATTCATCTTTTGGGATTTTCATAATCTTCCTGAAATTTTAAAATGACATTAAACTATTGTTATACTAATATAAAAATTAAATATAGAAACATTAATATTAATAAAGGAATGCTTTGTAGTAGTAGATAAATATTCTATAAAAACATGTTTAGGAATATTACTTTTTGAATTATTATTTTTGTCGTTCTATGCTTTTGCTAACATGTCTCATTGACCATTTCTCTGGAAATGTCATTCGTAGTTTAGATATAACTGAATTATTTGAATAATTAAATTGATTTGTGTACTATAAGTGGAAAGTACGTCTGTAGGTTCTTTCCACTATATCCCTCATAGTTTTGTAAATGTTTTTCCCTCTTTCATTAATTTTCGGCAACACTCTGGATGAGCCAAGGACCAATTCATTATCATTTATATCTTCCATAATTTTGTTTCGGATGATGACATTGGATTATGTTGCTGTAACTCCCTATAGAACATTCAACTTATGTTAAATAAATTATTTGAATCATGTTATAAAATATTCTTAAGTCCGATACTATTGAAAATTCAAGAAAAAAATCATATTGATTACTTTTTGATTCAGTCGATTCATCCATCTAGAAATTTCCATCAAGGTTTTATGCTCTCTACACTTAGATTGCAAAGAATTTGATAAAGGTTCATAATTTTTTGGCTCTAGATGACACACATTAACCAAGACATATTAGTCAAACTCACTTATAATCCAAACATATTGATTTCATGCATAAATTACAAAAACATTTCCCTCATCGCATTTTTTTATGTGCACCCTTCATTTCGATTAGAATAATTGCTCATTGAGCTATTATCATGCATTTTCTATCAATAAAGAACCTGGACCATGAAATAGAGAAGCTATTATATCACAATTTTCTCTAAATTTTGTCATTACAGACATCACTGTCCCAAACTCGCTTAATTTCAGGACTCATTAGAGATAGCTTTTCTAACACACCATGTTGTTGACACATCTCAACCACTCTCTCAAGATACTTCCTTCAACAATTGTATAACTATATCAAAGTAGAACAAGCATCACGCAAGGAGGTTGTCATATGGAACTCTCGCATGATCATGGCTGACAACACTAGGGTTTAGTAAGGATAGGGTTTATATCTTCAACAATTTTATGAGAGTGAATTCATGACCAGCTATTGGTTAAAATATTGGAACATACTAGGGTCTTACAAACTAGGGTATATTTGTTACATATATTTGAACATATGTACAAGAAGTCCCAATGAATTTTATTACACTTTAGCTCATGCATTCATTGCCATTGTACTTGATACTTTGCCATTGTTTTTAGCATGCTAGAGTAGGCACACTTCAACCGAACTGCATAGATGCTCGTGTATGTAGCGTTTGTTGAAATATGGTAGCATTGATGAAATATGTAGCATATATTAGACTTCCTCTTAGTTTCTGAAAAATTAGACACTTAGGAGTTAGCTAAGATCAACTTGTGTAATATATCCGTTAGGGATAGTGTGTTTCTTTAGTATGCATTAGTATGCATTTGTAAATACTTAATCCGATGGTTATGATATGTTCCCGACATAGAGTGATCCGATGGCTCAACTTTTCTTAGATCAAACTTAACCTTGATCTGTGGCTTAACATCCGATTGGTCCATGATCTCTATTTAAAGAGCATGGAGGGTCATTTTTTAGTTTATCGATTATGAGAAGCTCATTTGTAACTTTCTTTCTTTGCATAATAAATTGTTCCGTAGAAGCTATTTGGCTGGGGCCGTGGAGTGTTTCCCTCAAAACAGTTTAAACCACGTCAAAACATTGGTGTGTTGATCCGTGATATGTTTGTGTGAAGTGGTTGCTCTTGGTGTTCGGTCCTTTGGTAGTGACACTTAGGAGTTAGTTAAGATCAACTTGTGTAATATATCCATTAGGGATAGTGTGTTTCTTTAGTATGCATTAGTATGCGTTTGTAAATACTTAATCCAATGGTCACGATATGTTCTCGACATAGAGTGATCCGATGGCTCAACTTCTCTTAGATCAAAACTAACCTTGATCCGTGGCTTAACACTCGATTGGTCCATGATCTCTATTTAAAGAGCATGGAAGGTCATTGTTTAGTTGATCAATTATGAGAAGCTCATTTGTAACTTTCTTTCTTTGCATAATAAATTGTCCTGTAGAAGCTATTTGGACGGGGCTGTGGAGTGTTTCGCTCAAGAGGGTTTAAACCACGTCAAAACATCAGTGTGTTGATCTATGATCTGTTTGTGTGAAGTCGTTTCTCTTGGTGTTCGGTCTGTGTACCTGAACATGGTATCAGAGCTTTTATGAAGAGCCGCTTCTGGTTATGATCTAGATCTTGAACTGTTGTTGCCGAAACTCGAAAGGGTTTCTGGTTCTGGTATTTCTGTGCATTTCTGGGTTATGGGAGGTATTTCATTGCGTCCAGAGCATCGTTTCCATTGGGAAATATTTTTTGTTTGATAAAAAATGGTTCCCGGTTGCTCCAGAAACATGTATTTCATCAGATCTGAAGGTATAATGTTACAGTGACGCAATTTTTTATTTTCTATTTTTAAAAGAAAAAAATCTCATATGTTATCATTTTTTACTGTTAGATTTTTTTTGGTTCGGATTGTTGCTTTCCCGTCTGCATATGCTCTTTTTCGTGCACCTTGAGCGATCTCGACAAATCAAAAACAGAAAGGGAAAGGGTTTTTCTCGACTGCGTATGCTCTTTGCCGTGCACCTTGCGTGATCTTGGCAAATCAGAAACAAAGAGAAAACATAGACTTTCCGGGCAAGCTAACGAGATCTAACTCCAGAAGTGTGGAATTTTTTTTTGCTGTTTCGATTCGTTGTGTGTTTTGCAGGAAAAAGGGCAAGCATGCAAACTGAGCAAGAAGAGTAAAAAAAAAAAAAAGTCCCCTTCCTCATTCCCATATTTTACATACTTTTTAATCTAGCTCACTTGGTTCAAAGTTGCTTTATTCCTTATTAGGTCTTGAGTTCAAGTCTTAGGAAGTTACTTTTAAAAGAAAAAGTGCATGCAATTTCGATTTTCAAGTTACTTTATTGTAAAAGTGCATCTCACTTAAATAATAAAAAATGAAAATACAAATGGGTCACTTAAGTTCTTTTTTATTGTTGCACTATTTAAAAGTAATATCATTATAAAAATGAAATCACTTATTTTACAAAAGTGGTTCACTTAAAGCAACTTTCTTTTAAAGTGATTGTCGAAAGGTTCATCTTGGCAAGAGGGGGGTTCTTTTTTTTAGCTGGTCATTTTCTATCTACCACGTCACTATTGGGGATATCTTCAACAGTTTCTTTGTTCAAGCATAATTTTATCATAGAGAGTCAGTTTTCAGTGCCATTTTTTTTTAAACCGCCTATTTTTTTGAGCTCTTCACATCCAGACTATTGGTTTCTGCTTTTACAGCCATTAATTTACAAATATGACTGCCCCTTAGGATATTCTACTTACCAGTTCCAACTATTTCACATGAAAATCCCATATGGAGGATGTTCTATGAAGTAGAGGACTTTTCATAATTACCTCAGGGAAAGAAAAAGAACCTACTGATGATGATAAGAAAATCAAATGGGCAAATAAATGTGACGAAGCTCGTGGATTGATTGGGATGTCAATCTCTACTGATTTGCGATTCCACTTATCTAGAATTGATGAACTTGATGCTACTTGGGACAAGTTGGAATTCGTGTTTAGTAAACACAATGAAATTCGAGGTCACCAACTCAAAAATGAGTTGATTTCTTTGAATCCAAGTAACTTTTCATGCATTAAAGATTATTTATCTAAGTACAAAACTCTTAAACTCTTATGTGCAGAATGTAAGATTAAGAGGGAAGACAAACAATGTATTTATCATATTCTTTCCAAACTTGGACCTGCATATTTTGTTTTTGTATCTACATTTTACTCCATCAAAGAATCCTTGAATGCAGCTAGCTATCAAGAGCCTAGTCTTGAATCCTTTTGTGATTCCTTGATTAGAGAGTAAGATAAATTCATTCATCTTGGAATAATCGACAATGCAGATACATCTGGGAAAGCCTTATTGTACCAACAAAAAGAAAAGTCCAAGCCTCCCAAGAAACAAAATTTTCACAAGAATAAGTCGAACAAGGGTCCCAAACCCTCTCAGTCAGCTCCTTCTTTAAAAAATGACAAAGGACCCAAGCCAAAAGGCAAGAAGACTGAGCGTCATTGCAACTATTACGGGAAAGATAATAATGATGAATCTAAGTGTTTCAAGAAGATGGCAGCCTTGGAAGCAACAATGAAGAAGCACCACATCAGCCTAGATTCACCTTCAGAATCTGCCTCTCATGGACATGCACTTTTTGCTTCTGGTTATTCTTATAATGCATCTTCTTCTTCTACTTCAAATGAATGGCTCATTGATTATGGAGCATCTTATCATAGGGCTAAGGATCAAGCCATCTTTTCTACTATGCATGAATGTAACACCAAACAAATATTTGTTGGTGATGATAGATCTCTAAGTGTTGTAGGAGATGGAACAGTTCCAGTAGATAATGGTCATTTTAGTGATGTACTATGTGTTCCAAGAATTTTCTGCAATTTGTTATCAGTCTATCATATCACTCATTTTGGTGAAGGTAAAACTGTGACCTTTACACCTCACCAAGTTGTAATCAAGTATTTTAAAGATCTTCAATAGGTCCTAGCTACCGGAATTGTTGATGATATTACCAGGTTGTACAAGTTTAACAACTTTGGGTCATCACCTTTTCCTTCAGTTTTTGTTGCTCATAGTGATAACTTGAGCAAACTTTGGCATGAGCAATTTGGTCACTTAAATTATCGCTCATTGCAACAACTATGTAAAGACAATATGGTGACAGGTCTTCCGATGGTATCTTGCAGGGATGGTGTTTGTTCCGGTTGTGTACTTGGAAAACATCATCGAGACAGTTTTGACAAACGTGCCTCTTGGCACGCCTCGATTCCCTTGGAGCTTGTGCATAGTGACTTGTGTGGTCCTCTTCCATCTGCTTCCTTTTCTGGTTTCAAATATTTCTTAACTTTCATTGATGATTACACCAGACGCAATTGGGTTTATTTCCTAAAACTTAAGAGTGAAGTATTTAACATGTTCTTGGCTTACAAGGCCCTTGTTGAAAAACAATCTGGTCATCAAATTATTAAGTTAAGAACTGACAATGGAGGAGAATATGTTAACAAAAAGTTCAATACTTTCTGCACTGAACAAGGCATCCAACAACAGCACACTGTTCCATATACACCACAACAAAATGGTGTAGCTGAGCGGAAGAACCGCACTATAAAAGAAATGGCTAATTATATGATCCAATCTAAGGGACTAAGTCTTCAATTTTGGGCTGAAGCCATTAATTGTGCAAATTACATAGTTAATCGTACCCCCACTAAAGCATTACAAGGTATAACACTGGAAGAAGCATGGATTAAAACTAAACCTGATGTAAGTCACTTTCGTGTGTTTGGTAGTGAAGCATGGGCTCACATTCTGGATGAAAAACGGAAAGCATTGCAACCTAAAAGTCAAAAGTGCATATTTGTTGGATATTCTGAAGATGTAAAAGGTTATAGGCTTCTTCAACCACATTCTCATGATATAATCATTAGAAGAGATGTTAAATTTGATGAAAATCTCTTGGCCTACGAGCCTAACTCGACGATTGTGTCATCTTTGGCCTACGAGCCTGATTCGGTGTTTGTGCCTTCTTCTTCTTCTTCCAACTTCCTTGACAGGTTTCCAAATCCAGTTTCTAATGATGACAGTGAGGATGAAAATCTACCTCCTCCTGCTCATGTTCCTCCATTTGCACCAGCACAAGTGCTTCCTCGATGGGTCCGTTCAACATGTGAAGCAAGTGGTGATCTTGCCGGTGATCCTAGAGATCAACATCGAACACGTTCTCAGTTTCAGCGAGCCTCTTCTCTTTTGGATCAAGTTTTCGAGAATCATGATCCAGAAACTTTTGCAAAAGCTTCAGGGAATCGAGATTGGGATGCAGCCATGGATGAAGAATATCGTTCCTTAATGGCGAATGATACTTGGAAACTTGTACCTCTTCCAAAAGGAAGAAAACTTGTCAGATGTAAATGGGTCTACACAACTAAGTATGCATCAGATCGAAGTGTTGAAAGACTTAAGGCAAGGTTAGTTGCCAAAGGTTTTTCCCAAGTTGAAGGGATTGACTACAATGAAACCTTTGCTCCCATCGCAAAAACGAACTCCATCCGCCTTGTTCTTTCCCTTGCAGCCTTACACAATTGGGAAGTCCATCAAATGGATGTCAAGTCTGCCTTCTTACATGGTGATTTACAGGAGGAAATTTACATGGAACATCCTCCTCGCTATGTTCAGAATAACTCTAGCCTTGTCTGCCGCCTTAAGAAATCCTTATATGGCCTTAAGCAAGCTCCTAGAGCTTGGTATGCCAAAATGGATAACTTTCTCCTTGACATTGGTTTTTCTAGATGCCATTTTGTCCTCAATGTCTTTACCAAGAAAGTAGGAAACCATCTCATCATGCTTGTTATATATGTTGATGACCTTATTCTTACTGGTAGTGACCCTAAGCTTATAACCCATGTGAAATCCAGTCTTAAACAAAATTTTGAAATATCAGACTTAGGACATTTGCATTATTTTCTTGGTCTCCAAGTCCTGCAAACCAAAGAGGGAATCTTTCTTTCTCAGTCTAAGTATGCTTGTGACCTTCTTCGTCGCTTTCACATGGAAGATTGTACACCAGCCCCTTCTCCCTTTCAGTCTGGAGTCAAACTTTCTGCCACTTGTACTTCACCTGAAGTCGATGCCACCTTGTATCGTCAGCTTGTTGGTAGTCTCTTATACTTGACTCATTCCTATCTTGACCTTTCCTTTGCCATTGCTCGTGTTGCTTGTTATATGCAGACACCTCATGAAAGTCACTCGAAAGCAGCTAAAAGAATACTTTGACATATTCGAGGTACAGTTCAGTTTGGGATTCATTATAGTACAGGGGGGAAACCTTTATTGGTTGGTTTCACTGATTCAGATTGGGCCAACGATCCTGATGATCGAAAGTCTACTGCAGGTTATGTTATCAGTCTGGGATCTGGACCTATTACTTGGGCTTGTAAGAAACAACAAGCTCTTTCTCTTTCTTCAGCAGAGGCAGGATATCGAGTAGCAGTTAATGCCAGTTAGGAATCTTTATGGCTTCGACAGATCCTTTCAGAGTTTGGATTCGAGCAGCAACAACCTACTCCATTTTGGTGCGACAATCAAAGTGCCATCAAGCTTCCCAAAGATCCAATTCTACATCAACGCAGCAAACACATTGAGCTACATATGCACTTCATTAGAAATCTTGTTCATGATCATGTTCTTGAAGTGCTCTTTTTCCCTGTAGATGATCAAGTTGCAGACATCTTCACCAAGTCTCTTACAGAAGCGAAGTTTTCTAAACTTCGATCTATGTTAGGAGTTCAAGAACTTGTCATTAAGGGGGGATAGGCTCTAATGCCTCCTTCCTTCTCCTAATAGTTTCAGTTTTGTAAATCCTTCAATCTTATCCCAAGTTGTTCTTAAGGGGGGATGTTAGGATATTTAGACACTTAGGAGTTAGTTAAGATCAACTTGTGTAATATATCCGTTAGGGATAGTGTGTTTCTTTAGTATGCATTATTATGCATTTGTAAATACTTAATCCGATGGTCACAATATGTTCCCGACATGGAGTGATCCGACGGCTCAACTTCTCTTAGATCAAACCTAACCTTGATCCATGGCTTAACACCCGATTGGTCCATGATCTCTATTTAAAGATCATGGACGGTCATTGTTTAGTTGATCGATTATGAGAAGCTCATTTGTAACTTTCTTTCTTTGCATAATAAATTGTCCCGTAGAAGCTATTTGGTTGGGGCTGTGGAGTGTTTCCCTCAAGAGGGTTTAAACCACGTCAAAACATTGGTGTGTTGATCTGTGATCTGTTTGTGTGAAGTGGTTGCTCTTGGTGTTCGGTCCTTTGGTAGTACCCTGTGTACCCGAACAGTTAGCATATTGGAACATACTAGGGTCTTACAAACTAGGGTATATTTGTTACATATATTTGAACATATGTACATGAAGTCCCAATGAATTTTATTACACTTTATTTCATGCATTCATTGCCATTGTACTTGATACTTTAGCATTGTTTTTATCATGCTAGAGTAGGCATACTTCAACCGAATTGCATAGATGCTCGTGTACGTAGCGTTTGATGAAATACGGTAGCATTGATGAAATATGTAGCATCTATTAAACTTCCTCTTAGTTTCTGAAAATTTCATAGGATTACATTGATGATATGCGTAGCATGTTACTATTATGACAGGGCTTATTCAAACATGTTTTGACTTATTTTGTTAACTTTGTTTTTTCCTTGCAACATATTTTCCTTGCAACTATAGTCTTGATCTAAGGGTACGAACCCTTGGAGTTGACAAAAAACACAATTTTAAATTAGATATCAAATTAGCATACATGTGCTAAGTTCATTGAACTATTGAAAGATATTATTAGTTTTTTCCATTAAGATAATGTTTTCATAACACAATGGTGAGATGTTACTTGATCAACGCAATAAATGTAAGAGAATAAATATTGATTAAACTGTAATTATGTAAATTCAATAGCATAATTGATCAATTTTTGGTTCAGAAATAAATCATCACAAGAACAAGTGGAAATTCGAGAGAGAATATGGAATATATTGTATCATGCATTGATAGTCAAATGTTTGTAATACAAAATATGGCAAAGTAGCCGGCCCTCAAATGGCTTGTCAATGTACATGTATCCCTAAGTACAACAATGTGTACATATACATGTCAAAATACATATATACAAGACTATGCAACATCAAAAATCAATCTTTCGCTTTTTTTTCCCTGACTTTCCTCTGTCGGCCATCTCCCTGGGACACCCTACGTCTCAGGAGTCTGGAAAAAAAATCATTATTTTGATCAAATAATTGCACTAATACCCTACCATTAACAAACTTAAAAATTAACTTATGGCCAAATTATTTATGACAAGAACTCACCAAATCCTCATGGGGTATAGATGTGAGCGGTGTGCTCATGGACGGCCTCTCTATAGTTGATCTCTGCAAATAAAATATCATATCTCAATTAATTCAACAATTCAACATTGATCAACATGTTTGGGTAAATTGAATAAAAAAACTTTGTCATTAATGAACATCTCACTACAAGAGGAGACTCGGGCAAAACCATGGATTGAGCAGAGGGTTCGGGCACTTCTGCCGCTAATGGCTACAATCACTAAATGGGTAAATAGTTAGACATGCATGAATAAAAAATATAGTAACATGGTTAAATATTTTGCATTGTGATTGTTGAAATAGTTACCTCTGTATGACTTGTGCCTATTGCAAATGCGGCACTAACTGCAACATCAATGACCCTTGTTAGGTGAGGGGTACATGGATCTCTCGTGTGTCTTCTATAGATGACATGCACACCCTTTCTAGGAGTGGAGCCTCTCTAATATACTTGTGCCTTTTGCACATTTGGACTACGAGGAGATCCAACTGCTGATAGTCTATGAAGTATAGTGGCTAGTGGCTACAATCACCAATATTGACATATTTAGAAATGTATTGGTCAATGAAATAACATGTATTAACAAACTGTCAATGATGAAATACATACCGATGTACTGTATACTTCAATCAATTATAAGAAATGGTCTTCCCTCCAATCTGTCTCCATGGGCAGGCTATAGATTGTATTCCCACCAGGGGGGAGCTCACTAGATGAAATCATTTCCCTCTAATGGGGATCTACAACCTACAATTTAGAAAATTGTAAATATTATATCATGTAGCACTAATTAAGTAACATGTGATAGCAAACTAACATGTATTAAAATAATGTCATGTTGAAATACTTACCTTAGCGTGAGATGTTGTCACTGAAGGTATGACAACATCTTGTAACTCCAAAGGTTCTGCTGCATGAGCCTCTTGCCCCTCATGCCCTTCTGGTAGCAACTACAAGTTTTAAAATCATTAAAAATATTAGCAATCTATATCTGTGTATAGTAAGGAAAATTAATTTACAAATGACACATTGTTAACTAGATTTACTCATGTATTAAAATAATGTCATGTTGAAATAGTTACCTCAGCGTGAGATGTTTTCGCTGAAAGTATGACAACATCATCTACATCATGAGGTACTTTTGCATGAGCCTCTTTCCCCTCATGCCCTTCTGGTAGCAACTAAAAGTTTTAAAATCATTAAAAATATTAACAATCTATATATGTGTATAGTAAGGAAAAATAATTTACAAATGACACTAAATTGTTAACTCGATTTACTCATGTATTAAAATAATGTCAAGTTGAAATAGTTACCTCGGCGTGAGATGTTGTCACTAAAAGTATGACAACATCATCAACATCAGGTGGTGCTGGTGCATTAGCCTCTTGCCCCTCATTCCCTTTTGGTAGCAACTTCAAGTTTTAAAATCATTAAAAATATTAGCAATCTATATATGTTTATAGTAAGGAAAAATAATTTACAATGACACTAAATTCTTAACTAGATCTGCTCATGTATTAAAATAATGTCATGTTGAAATAGTTATCTCATTATGAGTTGTTGTCACTGAAAGTATGATAACATCATCTATAACAAGCAGTGCTGGTGCATGAGCCTATGGACTATGCTCTGCAACATCGGTGCAAAGGTCTTCAACCTCGTTCCCTTCTTGTAGTAGCTACAAGTTTTGAAATCATTAAAAATATTAGCAATGTATATATATGTGTATAGTAAGGAAACATAATTTACAAATGATACTAAATTATTAACCACTTACTTACCTATCTAAAATACCTAGGAAAGGTATCGTCTGTTTGGATAGGACGAAAGCAAGGATGGCCGCAAACTGTGCATGGGTAGGGTCGTCGATTGTGCTCATGAGGTGCAGGTCTAGTGCCACTACTAGATGCTCCTGTACCACTGGAATGTGGTGGCTCTACCCCACTGGGAGGTGGTGGATCTACCCCACCCACAGGTGGTGGCTCTACTCCACCCATAGATGGTGGCTTTGGTGGCCCTGCCTGGTACATACCTTGACTATATGTGCTATGGCGAACAACCGCCTGTGCCAACAATAGGAATGACTACTGTGTCTATGGCACCAAATGATATGCAGGAGGCACATCTGTCCTGGGTAGCTTCCTATGAGGTGGATTTATTGGGTGATTGGAATCCGTGTGCCTCGCATTGGGACGTTGCTGAGGCATCCCCGTCCCAACACCCTTGTACTCCAAGATATCAAAATAGTTAACATGCTTCCCCATCACAAATTCTGCGTACATCTTTCTTAGAAAATATAGAGGCATTTCCCTGTTATTGTGTGGTGGTGCATCAAACGCGATGTACCATTGGTCGATCTAGTTATCTATGAATGGTTGATATGTATACCACTCGATAGAAATGTGCCTTTTGTTTGCATTCAGGATTTCACCCGTTCGTGGATCTATAAAGAGGGAAAAGATATGTTTTTTCGAGATTTTCAACTTCTTAACTTCTTTGTAGTTAAGTCCATCCTCATCTTGTTGCCTCTTTCTTTATCTGAATGTGGCAAGATCTTGTAGTGCACCATTAGACCTACTAAAGGTCTCTATCATTGCATCCAAATTGGATGCAAGCATAAGATGCCTATCGTCAACAATAGTAATTGAGGTTCGAATTTCTATGAACCTATGGATTTCTCTTTGGATGTCTGAGTGTGCATCCATGGTCGTCACTGCAATCAAAAAATAAAAATAAAAAAATCATTAGAAACGTATACATGAGCTATAATGACATCTATCAAAAATAAAAAATGTATAAACTTTGTGCAATAACAAATACACTACAAACATCAATATCATCTCAGGCATACATTACAAACATAAATATCATTTAATATGACCATTGCAGGCATACATTATGGGTCCTTGCAGGAATAAGGGTGGAGACCATGCGGGCATAAAGACCATGATGATGTGGCAAAGATATGTATTTTTATTGATTAAGGATAACATGGAAATAAAAATATTATTTGATTTATTTGAATTAATAAAAGGAAAAGGACAAGTCGGCCTCCTAAGTACATGGAAAGGAGAAGTATAAATGAAGAACGAGATGGTTTTGTTTTTTGTGTGGTGAGTGTGGAGAATTCGGGGGAGAATTTCGGGAGATATAGGAGAGCTCTGATATCAGGGGTCAGGAAGATGAGGACAATTTTTTGTGAAGGAGCAACAACAGGTGGAGCAGTAAAAAAATCTCTCTTTCTATATTTTATTCTAGGTTAAACTGAGGCAGCCTATTGATGGAAAGAATGAAGAAATGCTGGTAGAATGATGAAGAGATGACTGATGAAATGGGAAGAATGTTGTGATGTGCATATGGATAGTGTAAAGTGTATGAATGGAGATATGGCAGCAGATTGATATGACATGAATAATGATGACAGAATGAAGATGTTATCTAATTGGTGATATTTTCCAATGGACAAAATGAAGTTATATTGAATAATGAGTGCTTGATGAGAATGATGAAGTGCTTTGGAATCAAACAAGGGATTATGGTTGATGATGCATGTAATCTAAAGACTTAAGAAGAGTCTGAAATATCATTTGTAAATCTATGGCTGTTGGGGTGTTGGTGCATCCCAGTCAGTTGCAACTGACAGAATTGTCTTGGTAATAGGATTTTCATTGATGACAACATTAATGACAAAGGTTTAAATGGCATGATGACAAGAAAACAAGGTGACTTGACAATGACTTGGAAAAGACAAGACTAAAGACAAGGTGATGGGCATTGGCACCCCTAATGAGCCAAATGACCCATACTGTGGTCATTTGGAGTTTGTCCTAATACCCTAGACAAGGATGACTTGGAGATAACAAGTGACATGAACAAAGAAGCTTGAAGTTGACACTTGGCAAGGAGATTGGGGGCATCCCTTATGGCATATGCGGGCATCTACAAAGGAATTTGATGGACATGCGGGCATGTGGACAAGGTAAAATGGGGGCATATTAAAGATGCATATGCAGGCATGTTTGTGGAAGCTGCAGGAATCCTGGAGGCATGCCAAAGAGCCCATGCAGGAAATTGAATAAGGTCTAGCTACAGGCATGTTCAAAGGCATAAATATGGCCCTTGCAAGCATGATTTACAAGCTAGTGAGGGCATGTTGGAAGCAAAAGAAAATGGTGATGATGTGGGTATGAAGACCACGTTTAGGTGGGAAAAAGAAATTCTAAAAAAATATATACATATATATATATTTATAATTCATGAGGTTTTTATGGAAATCAAATTAAAATTTGATTGAAAATATAGGCTCACTGATTCACCCCCCCCCCCCCACCCCAGTGAACCATTGTGTCTAACAGGGTAGATGTAAAATTCATTAAGGCATTGATAGTAGGGATGAATTAACATATGTTAAATAAAAAAAATTATAATTTTTTGTTCTGGTATTTCATTTACAAAGATTTTTAGTTTAGGGAAACATAAAAATTTATACTTTTAATGATGAAATGAGGCAAGGATTTGGATGCGTACATTTCCAATCCTCCTTGCAAGATGAAATCTCCCTTGTTGAGCTTCCAAATATCCCTTGTTGAGCTTCTCAAATGCGTTTTGGCAAGTCGAAATCGCTAGAGCATTCAGGTTTTGAGAAAATGGTGGGTAAAATAGTGCCATGGTCTGCGGACTGCTTATTTGTTATGGTTATATTAACCAAAACTCAAACACATTATAGTAATACATAACGTGTGTGCATTATGTATCACTATAACGCGCGCGCGTTTTGGAATCCTATCCTACATGTCAATTGACATGACATGGTCGGAGACCGCCCATGCCGATTTCTAAGTAACACACGCACGTTTCTAATTTCCACAATTCTAGCACGTTTTGCGAATGCACGATTGCACCTAAAGTGTCGCTCAACTTTGTGCGAGGGCCCTAAAACATTTATTAATTGCACTTAATTCCCATTATGTCATTTAATAATTTTAAATTAATAAAAAGGGAGTTTTGGCTTAAATCATGACCTAGGATAAACTTTAAGGACTTAAAATATTTAATAGGGTCATAACATGGTTTCCCCCCTAAAATATTTAACCCCCTTACTGTTTCTTGTGAATACATGAGTCCTTTATATCTTCAACATTTCACCTTAACCACAATGAGTTGTATATTTTAATACTAATATTTATAAAAATGTTCAACATTTCAAGCATTCATAGCCATAGTTACATATGACCATCATTAGACTAGGGGTTTCAAATAAGGGGTGTTATTGAAATCAAGTAATACAATGGAAAATGACCTAATAGAAAAGGGAAATGGAAATGGGATGGAGCGCAAGGGAAGAATAAACCATTAATGAGGAAACAATACAAGAAACAAGAAACTAAATATGTTGATATTGTAAAGAAACCAACACTAAGAAGTCAATTGAAAATGCATGATCACCTTAGTATGAATACCATAAAACATGATCAACCAACATTATAAATATATATGTCAGATATATAAACTAGGAGTATGTGACAACATCATGGCTATAATCCCATATATAACTATTAGTATGGTTATAATATTTCCTTAATAACTTTCCCACCAGCATTGATGATGCAGAGCATTAAAGAACCTTGGAAACTTTTTCATTTGACAAGAAGGTACAGTAATCAAGAAGCATACTAAGAGATGAACGAGGGTCAATCCTAAGTAGGATGTGATTGATGTTGTTGAGTAAATCATTGTTTGAACTAGGTGGACTTATTCTACAATGATATCCCCCACATGAATCGCAATTGCACAAGATTCTATAGAATCCATTTTCAAGTGGAGTAAATAAAATATAGGAAATTTGAGAATCAAGTGCCATATTATAAGAACTCAAACCATGATCTAGTTGTTTTTGTTGTATCCACTCACGATTGAGAAGAAATAATCATGACAATCATAATTGATAATACCATTCCAACACTTCGTTGATCATTAGTGACACTATGGTAAATAAACAATTAGAGTGGCAAATGCCTAACATAGAGAAGAAGATAAAAAGTTTGGAAGAAATCACTAGTTGGAAGAAACAATATCTATTCTTGCCTATGTGCGTCAATTAAATAAATCTTAAATAAGTTTGATTTCCTCCAACATTTAACCCATTAACTATAGTCCAAAGAAAGCGAGGGAAGATCTTTATACCCTGAAGCAACACAATGATGATTATTTCACCAGAACTTTCAATGTGATGTATTTTCATAAAATACAATTTTTTGATATTTAAGATCCTTTCTACTTGGAAACCTCACATATTTGTTATGTTAATAAACTTATGTGGAGGAAACAAACATCTCAGGTACAAGATTTCACTCAATATGAATTGGCTATATTCATAGAAGAATCAAACATTGCCAAAAATCCTTTTAGTAGATTATGACTACATATGCCCAATATAGGATCATTTAAAAGTTGGATGAAATTAATTAAGTAAAATGAGATTTTTAATAGTTTTTGAAACTACAACAAATTATGTGACACTTAAGAATGAATGTGAGAAGATAATCTTTTCTAACTCCTACTTGGATTTGTTAATTATAAAACTAAAACTAAAACACAACAAATTATGTGACACTTAAGAATGAATGTGAGAAGATAATCTTTTCTAACTCCTACTTGGATGTGTTAGTTATAAAACTAAAACTAAAACAGAAGGGATTTTTTTTTTTAAGAAGAGAAATTTTGAAGAAAGATTTTATAATTCAAATTTCAAGTTACTTTTAACTAATTATAATATTATCATTTAGATTTGTGGTGAATAATTGTTCATTTTGAATGTTGCATTCCTTTATGGCTAGTTTAGTTTGTAAGTATTCTAGTGTTAATGTGTATTTATTTAATTTATTTTTTATCATTAATATCAAATTATGGATTTGTTGGTTTTTATAAATAAAATAAATTTGAGACATAAGAAGAATAGAAATGAAAACAAAAATAAAATTGTACGCAAGCATTACTAGCTAGTGTAACTAAAATATACTATGTACTCTAATTTGGGTGTTTCCAGCTAGTGAACTTGATGTGAGGTTAGCTAGTGAACTTTATGTGAGGGTTTAATTAGGAGGATCAACTCTACTAAATGGCTCTCTTACGAAAACTTCTAACTCTACTAAGAAGGGTGAAGGGAAATGTACATGGAAAAAGAAAAATGTTGTTGTAAGCATTATGAGAAGAATGGATACAATCAATAAAAGGACAAGAAATTTGAAATTTCATTTGGAATGTTCTTCCACTACACTAAGACTTTTCTTCTCATTATAACTAAAAAGGAAAAAAAAATATGTTGAAGGTGATGATTAGGTAGATGAGAAGTTGCTTCTCATGGTGTATATACATCTTTAATAGTTTTCTCATTGAAGATGCTATTCAAAATGATATTAGTCAAGGTTATATTTAACACATATTTCTAAATAACCTTGTTTCCAAAGAAGTCGTGATTAAGTTAGGTTTCATCAAACATGGATAGATGAATAAAGATAAAAAAATGGATCTTAAGAATCAATAAGAATCCATATTTCCCATTTCTTTATTTTCATTGATGTTAGTATGTGTGATGTAGTACCATCATATGTATACACATTCATTTTTGAAAACACCTATATGTGGGATATGGTTTGAATCTCACAATTATATTTGGTACAGCTCTCTCTCTCAATATCAATATATATATATATATATAAAGTATGTTTGGTTCAATATATATATATATATATATATAAATAAAGTATGTTTCATTTAGAATGAGTACACATTTCTTAGGACATCTTTTGCTTAGCCTGCATGGTGTTCATTGTGACCCTGCACATTGTGAGACTTAATAAATGCTAATCAGTTTCTGTTTTCAAAAACTTAAGCTAGTTTTTTACCTATATGATTAGTTATAAAAGGTCTCTCAACTTTATGATCCCTATGGTGAATGAGATTTTCCGAGACAATCATCAACTCTAATATGCTAAGCAAAAGAGAAAATGGAATAAATTTATTATTACTCATACAGACAAGAGATTTCAATAACCTATTATTTGTATTTCGTAATATGTCTTAAGTATTTCAATCGAATGGGTTAATCTAGAATGAGATCAACTTCGTCTTGGATGTTGCATTGCCCAACACTGAGTTGTGCATGGTTTCCTTGTGAGCGAAAGATGACATGAAGATGTTAGTCAAGTTATTGCTAAAGAAAGTGTTATCACCTTTGAGAACATCACGACGTGGATCATCAAATTTTGTGCCATGGATCTATCTACTGAAACGAAAACATTTTTTTATATAATTTGTAGCAAATTTTGAAAAAAAAGGGGACCTCACCATGAATGATGACCTTTCATGATAGACATGGATTTATTTTCATAAGCATATAAGTGAAGTTGTGGAAAATGATAAATTTCCAAATTTCATTTGTTCATAATCAATGTCGTCAAACCATTTATATTGCTAGGAGATATAATAAAAAGGAGTTGTTAACATTTTTTTTGGCATTTCATCCACCACATCGGGCTATCATGTCAAAATATGATGTTGGCTATTGTGTAAACATGTAATGCCTTCCACCTGCCCACAAAATGGCATAGTTGAGAGTAATAATATTATTGATTGAAATGGAACAATTCATGTTGAATGGATGGACCATTGTTTTACGGGTAAGACTAGTTTCACATTCTTTCAATATTATAAATTACAGGTCTAAACAAGCTATGAAAGATATGATAACTCGGTTGAAGCCTTTTGTTAGCAACTTTAATATTTTTGGTTGTAATGCATGGTTTCATATTGATGATGAAAATTGAGAAAAATTTGATCATAGAAATAAATAGTGCACTTTTATGGGGTATAATGAGGAATCAAATGGATATTTATTATTCAATCTAGATAAGAGTATTATTCAATCCAGTGCACTTTTATTGGGTATAATGAGGAATCAAATGGATATTTATTATTCAATCTAGATAAGAGTGAGGGCTTGAGTGGTTTCTTCATTTGGGCAATGTGCAACTCAAAAGACAATTATTTTCATCAACTTACTCCTCATTCTTCCATTGTTGATGCATTTACTTCCATGACAAGTTATATTTTTCATGGTTCATAATTAACTGCTGCTATCAATCAAGTCGATGTTGAAAGTTATTCTTTAGGGAAGACAGATTTCATGATAATTTTAAAGTAGTTTATGAGCTTCTTATTCATAGAATAATGAATAATCATAATATATAATAAGTTGAATTCTCTAGGTACGATCACGTACATCATACATTGATGATGCATTTTATGTATATTAGTGATCATCACACTTATTAAGAGTATTGATGTAAGGAAGAATAGAAGAATGATATGTTAAATTAATACAATTCCTTGATAAATAAAAATACTTGAAGGTTTATCACATTTCCTCTATGGAAGAATTTTATTATTTGTAAATGGATCCACATCACAAAGGGTGAAAACATGAAGTTGGGAAACAATTTTGGCTTGTTTTTGAAAAAAAAAATGGCTAGTTTTTACGTTTTTCAACTTTGACCTCTTCAAACCCATATCTCCCTTAGGAATTTCAACTTGAAGTAAACACAAAGGTTTTACAGAATTGAATTAGCTTTCTACTTGTATTTTTTTTAATTTTTTTTATCGACATATCGTGGGACAAATTTGCTGTCAACCAACGACATATACTTGAAAATTTTAGGTATGGATAATGAGTGACCTGTGTTGACGATGGTTTTTTGATAGATGGTTATTCATTTTAGGGAAAACAATTGTAGGCTCATAATCTACACACATTAAACTTGATCCTGGACTATATTTTGAGTTTTTTAAGACTTGGGAAGTATTTGTTATTATTTATCGAAACAACTTATGTTCAGAAAATGGTGCATTTTCGACACATGTTTTTGTCTTCACATTTTCTTTCAAATGTTACTCTTATCAAACAAAATAAAACCAACCCATTGAAGATGACACTTCAAGGAACATCTTTGTATTTTATTAAATTTTTTTGGCTTCATCATTGTGATGATATTGAATTTTCATTGTGACTGAGTTTTTAGTCACTTAATTTTTTAATGATAAAGTTTAGTAAAAAAATAGAAAAAAATAGAAAAAATAGTAATCCTAAATGAAATAAAAAAAAATTATATTACTAGAAAGTAGATTGAATGATGAATCTACTGGTATAAACTCTGACATGTAATTCTCATGTTTTGTAGTGGTCCAACCTTGTTAAAGTGACACATTTATGAATTCTGCAGAAATGGTGTTGGAATTGTTGACCAAAAACTCTCGGCCCAGAAAATATCATGGGCGAGAGATTTAAAATTTCTTGAGCGAGAAGTTTTCCTGCTCCAAAATTAACCAAGAGTTAACGAAAACTCTCAGCTAAAGGCTACTTTTAACTCTCGTCCTAGACTTTATAAGACTTCTCGCCCAAGAGTTATGTTACATAATGCCCCGAGAATCTTTTAGGTTCCAACACATTAAATATTTAATTACCGTGATATTACCATGATATTCGGACGGGATGCCCGTGTTTCTCGGCCGGCAGGTGTATATATAATATCTCAGCCGAGATAGTTTTCCAAATTATTTCAGTCGAGGATATTTTCAACCGAGCTTCTATTTTCAACCAAGGATCGTTTCATCCCAGCGTTTATGTTTTCAGTCGAGGGTTTTTCAACTGAGCATTTAACATTTTTATGTAGCAGGTAACATACTTTGTATTATTGTTTGGATAGGTTAGCGTTGGTCTAAATACTATTTATTTGATGTACATAGGCATGGCATATCTTGATTGCTGGGTTATTGATGATTCTTTGTGATGTGTTAGACACTTGTTGTCTCACTCATAATTTATTCCTAGTTATACCTTGTCCTATTATGTGTTCATAACCTCTGTTTTCAGTCGAGAGTGTTTTTTCAGTTGAGAGTTCAGTAGAGAGTTTGCATGATCTTTACTCTTTTCAGGTGAGATTATGCAAAGTTCATGCGAAGTTCATAGGAGTTATTATAATGTTGTTGAAATGATATTAGTCATTATAGAAGTTGTGGAAATATTATGAACCATCATAAATGTAGTTAGAATATTGTGAGTCATTGTAAGTATTCTGGAAAATTTTGGAAGAGATAGGGAATAAGAACATTGATCCTATAAATGGAAATACTATTGTTACTACTGAAACATTTTTCATAATAAGGTATATCTGTGCTTGAAAGAAGTGTTAGAATTACATTATAAATTAAAATTCACATATGGATAGTATTGTCGAAATTTGTTTGAAGGCCTAGCCCTTCCAAGAGATACACGGTATGTTAGTACATGTGAAAATTGGTATAAGATAGGCGATTTACACACTTTTGATTTGATTATATATTTGAGTGTTTACATCAATTTTGACATAAGTAGTTTGCATAATGGCGGGGTGAGAAAATATTTATATTTTAATGCATTTGGAAACATACTTATATTTATACAGATAGAAATATATTTTTATATTATGCATATAAGAACTTGATTATATATATATTCATGCATATAAACATATATGAATATATAATTAGGCATGAAGAACATGGTTGTATATCCATGAAATATAATTATATATGGGGCATAGAGAAACCTACATATATAATTATACTTAGAGAAAATTATTTATATGTTTAGGTTGATGGCGCTATATCACTTAACCTTGGAATATTAAACATATTTCTTAAACATGCATAATTTATATCATGTTGAATTGTTGGGAAAATTTACTCATCGTAACTTATACTTAGTAGGAGTAAAGGTGGGAACAAGACCTTGTATTTAAAAAAAAAAAAAATTACATCTATGGAATTGAGGTCCTTACATTTGGGTCACAGTATAGCTTTTATGGCATATATTATGTGAAGGAGAACATAGAATTCATTATGGGAAAAAGTTATATATCTGATTGATACATAGAATAGACTGTAACGGGCCCTACTTTTGGTATCAAATATTCCACTCCCATAAAAAGATTATTTTAAGGGACCCTACTCTCAATTCTCATATGTTTTCATGCATTCGATTTTAGGTTTTTAATTCTTTCAACATGGGAAACTGAAAGAAATGTTAAAAAAAATATGGTCACGGCAAAGTTGATGAAGAGGCAAGAAAAGAGAGGTCCTGTGTTTCTATGAGAAATTTAAGAGAAAAAAGAGCAAGGGAAAGAAACGTGGAGGCACATGGTGGTGACGAAGAAATTGAAAGTGTGAATGCACTTGGCAGTGACGAAGAAATGCAAAATGTGAATGCACATGGTGGTGATGAAGGAATGCAAATAGTCGAGGATCACGTTGATGAAAGAAGTGAGGAACATGGAGGTGACGAGGAAATGACAAATGTGGAGCAAACTATTGGTGAGTAAATAATTTTTTATATGTTTATCATTTACTTTATAATACTTGAGTATATATATATATATATATTTGATTTGAAAGTGAACACAATCTTATATAAATTTATATTTATTTTTATGCAGGGTCGACATCCAACATACAACATCTTACCACATTTACCAATTTATAGAGATTAACTAGAAACTGCAACAGTATCGTCATTGATGATAATTTTTTGTAGAATTTGGATTCAAGTAAAGTTGAAGAAATGGGGCCTCAGATGCCTGATCACACAGCTCGTTATAGAGAAAATAAGATAATAAAAAAATATTTTGAAGGTATTTATGTCATAGAACAAGCTGAATTGTTGCATAAAGTGTTAAAGCGAAAATGTCTAAGAGATGCGATTACATTATTGGGCATTCAAAGTTCCAAAGAGGCTAAGTCAAATCAAATTGTATCACAAAATATGACATCGGTCCTTGCATCACTTGCAAGAAAACAATCTCATAATTTCATGGTTGCTCATAAAGCAATTCTAACAAGGGTTGTGGCAAACAACACTACAACCAATCGTTTGTTATCTACGACTACAAGAATGTTCAAAAAATCAAGAAAAAATTTATGGAAGCATAAAAAGCTTCGGGTTCAGTTAGTTGAGGATGATGAAGTTGCATGTTGGGGTGTTATCTATAGGCAACCTTATCAAGTTGGACTTCCGGATAATGTGAGGGACATGGAGAAAGAGTTTTGGGATGTACACTCGTGTGTATTACCAAATGAAAAGGATGTTGTGCGATGTCGTATATCGAAAGGAAACTATGAAACTCATCCCAAACACATAACAATGATCACTCAAGAGGAAATGTTCAAAACTTTTATAGAGAGTAATGTTGATGTGAAGATTGCCTTTAGCACATTTGTGAAGCTTAAACCATGGTATGTTAGGCCCATCGTTGTTCGCGACACACGTTGTTGTCGATACCATGTAGAATTCAAAGTATCTTATGAGACATTTCTAAGTTTTGGCATGCAGTGTTGGCCAAATAACCCCCCTCCTTCAAGTGTTCATGAATTTGTATCTAAAATATTATGTACGCGAGAGAATCATCAAGTATTCTATAAGAAACAATGCGTCGGAGGTAAAAAATGTGAGGAATGTTCTGATTTGGCCCTTTTTAATGCTAACTACCCCATTGATGCAAATGATCCTCAATTGTCAAATCGCATTGTGCAATGCAAGAGATATGTTTATGTTGATTATACTACAGTTACAGATTCAATGACATCATCAAGAAAGCTAAATTTGGTTGAAAGTGATATCTCTTTGACATATTTTATGAATTTGTTCAGGGATCAAATATATAAATATATCAAGCATTCTCACTCAGCAAGATGGTAGGACTTACAGTTCAAGCAATCACGAGATGTATTTCCAAAAGGGACAATATTATCCATTGTTTATTTCATAGAAAATTACACTTTCAGTCCACAAAAGGAGATAGAGAGTGAGTATTATCATTCATATCATGTATCTATACTTGTGCATATTGTTAAATATTGTAACTTCAAAGAATATTATATTTGTACTTTATTATTCCGGAGATGATTCATTCCTCCGTGAAGATCTTATTGTATATCCGGAGATGTTTATTCCTCCGTCGGAATGTGGTAACTCGGGTTATTAGACTTCCCTAGTGGGGGTCGGCCCTAAATGTGTTATGTGGGTCAAAGGGTTATTAGACCACCCTAGAGGGGTCGGCCCAGTTAGTTGTAGTGGGTTATTTAACCTATTGGTTAAATACGAGCCTACGTGTACTTGTGTAAAATACATATCAAAGTAGTGTATAAATAGAGGAGGTGTGTTCCTCATTATACACACTCACTCATTCAAGGGAGGCGCACCTATTGGAGGAGAGGTCTGCTACAGTGGAGAAGGAGATCATGTCTTTGGTTTGCATCTTTGTATATTGCTGGTCATCTATATTGAGGAAGCTTTACTGGGTTTTCTACCCCATGAGGGTTTCCCAGGATAAATCTGTGTCTCTTGTGTTTATGCTATGCTTGTTGTTTCTTCAGTGATCCTGTATATGCTATTATTGTGAAATGGAATGTAATGCTGCTATTTTCTGTCTTAGCATATTGAATTTTAACATGGTATCAGAGCTAACCTGAAGGAAGACAAGGTATGGCACTAAAGACACTTGCTTTACTTACGACAATTTGAAGGTTAGGGTTTTACATAGCAAAAACCAGTCATCGTAGCACTTTCGCTATAAATCCGTTTTGGCGAAGTTTTCGGATCTGAAATTGTTACAGGACGAAGCTAAGATCTCCAGGTACCTTGTGTCCAAAGTACAACCTCTAATTCGTTGTACTTTGTGATTTATGATCTGTACAATATAGGGTTTCTGCCTCTTCCAGATCTGAGTCAAAATCAGGTGACCTTGGGAAAAAGGTCATAACTTGGGCTAGGAAGATCCAAATGAAATTTCGTGAAAAGTGACAGGTAGTACACAGACTGTACTATCTCAGAAAAAATTTTCAGAGGCCGAAGTTGAACCAGTGACACGTGGCACGCCGTACAAGTTCGCTCTCCTGTATTATCCCATAAACAGGTCACGTTGCGACACTTGGCATAACTCTCTCTCAGAGAATCCAATTGAGGTCAGACCTGTCAGGATGGAAATATAACAGGCCGAGCTATCTCAGAAAACTTTTTCAGAGGCCGAAGGTCAAACAGTGACACGTGGCACGCCGTACAAGTTCGCTCTCCTGTATTTTCCCAAAACAGGTCACGTTGCGACATTTGGCATAACTCTCTCTCAGAACATCCAATTGAGGTCAGACCTGTCAGGATGGAAAGCTAACAGGTCAGGCTATCTCAGAAAACTTTTTCAGACCCTGTGGATCAAAAATTTCGGAGTTACACCAGAAACAATCAGGTACATATTTCTGTCAAAACAGAATTATTTTTTGGTACCTTCATTCATGGCTTCCGAAATTTAGGGCTTTGAAGAAAGTTGGAATTTTTGTAATCGGAGACCACGGCTGGATGCTACTCATCAAAATAGAAATTTAGAGACCAAGATCAGAATTTTTGGTTGGGCAGAAGGCCGGGCTTGATTAGACCCTAGTTCGGGACTTTGATCAGAAAAGTGGAAAATTAGGGCTTCTGTAAAAATAGGAATTTTTGAAATCTGTGACCACGGCTGGAAGCTCCTCAGAAAAATAGAAGCTTAGAGCTTTGGTTCAAACTTTTTGATGGGGCAAAAGAGTGGGCTTCATCAAACCCCAGTTCAGGGTCACGTCCAGTGAATCCGAAAGTTTCAAAGGCAAAATTGAGGAGTAAAACTTTGCAGTTTTCAAATTCTAAATATATCAGTTTGATCAGCTCATCAAGGCGCATATTTCTATCCTTTCGGAAGTCTGAAATTCAAAGTTTGAATTTTTGGGGTTTCTCTGACAAACCCATATCCAGCTCCAGGTCCAGTTCTTGCAAATCAAGTGGATAGGGTTAATCCTAGAAGAAGATAGATTGGTCACCTACATAAGTGAAGGAGTTCATGTTTCAGAGGGAGATGAGGCTAAGGCTTTACATAAGGAGATTACAAGCGATCTCGATAGGTATGACTCATCGAGGTATGTTTTGAGATTTGTTCATGATTAAGTTTATGGTATGTTTGTCTTCATGATTATTACAGTTAGTACAATCTTGATTTTAGATTTGTTGTATCACCTTAACAAAATTATGAATGCATGATAGAAGATATTCATTGGTTAGGGTGTTGACACTTATGATTGTACTAATGCATTATGGTGTTGTGTGAGGTTGAGGTTGTCTGCTAACAAGATACAGGTACATCACAAAAGACAAATCAGGCTTCATGACCATGAAAACATGAAGACAAAGACTCATCCATAATCTTTGTTCTACTTACGAGGTATGTTGTACATAACCAAGTAGGTATAATAATCCAGGTATGTTTCCCATGAATCTTACCTTGTGTTAGGATCCCTTATATAAGTATACTTGGAATGATTGGTTATGCTCATTCATAAAGTTAGTAACCAAGGGATTATGCATATTATATCTCTTATCAATGATACGCATGAGTAAAAGAAGACTTCCCTGAAATCTTGAATACTAATGTTTATTAACTATAATCATGACTATACGTTTTCAAGATTATTTAGTACTATAATGTTTTGATAGCATTTAGAATATACTAATGAGTGTATGTTTGTATATGAGATCATGAGGATGACTCTTGAGCATGCACAGTGGTACAGAATGAATAGAAGTTCAAAAGACATACAGAAGATCAAGCGGGAGGCAGCCACACAAACATAAAAGATAAGTATTTGAGTTGCTATTTGAAATAGTAATGATATTGCCTGCATGCATATTTGTATTCCTAGAATATATAATGCTGAGTGTAAACATTCATAGAGCATTGAACAGTATACAACTAATGTGCATATGCTTGGACAAACATTCCATTGTTGCTTGTCTAGAATGAAACCTCTTTGCTGACATGCTGAGAGTTGTGCACACTCTCGATAGTATGTTCTGGTAGAGATGGAAGGCATCTAGATAGCCACTGTATGCATACAGGATATGGGAAAGTGTTGTGCCAAAGTAATGGTCAAAATAGTTGCATCACTATGTAAATGATATCTGTATGCATAATGGGTTATCTTTTGATGATTATGAAGTATTACTAATCATGTACTTAATTTTGATTTGTAGGAAAGGTCATGAAGAATGATGGACACCGTACAAGTGGTGGATGTTCAAACAAGAAGATTTACAAATCAAACAAAATATAGAAGGCTCATGGCTAGAAGATTCTCTTAGAAAGGGGAAGAGAATCATGACAAGATGCTTGCTCCAAGTATGGTGTAATTAAAGAAGAGGTATGAATCAGGTTCTGTATAGGTACCTAGGATCGATAATAATTTAAGCTTAATGATCACCATGGGTGATGTGGATCTCAACCTTTGCTACAAGGTTGAATATGATACACATATGACATGGATGCAAGAAGGAACTCACCACAGAGTTCGAATGATACTGAGGCTCATATCAGTAGACCCATCTAACGAGAGATGGCACAGATAGATATGCAGAAGATCATTCAATGCAGAAATGAAAAATGAAAGATCTCAATTTGATGCTTTACTTCCTAGGTCTGGAAGTATGGCAAGGCTCAGAAGGAATATTTATCAATCAGGGAAAGTATGATGAGAAATATGACTTGAGGTGTTGGAATGGCCACTCTTATGGATTCCAGCTTGAAGCCGTTAGGGGATAACTCATCAGAGTTAGTGGATATAACTCTGTACAGTCAAATTATTGGGTCTTTGATATATCTAACATATACTAGGTTAGATATATGCTCTGTTTTGAACACCTTGAGTTAGTATCTAGTGGAAACTAGATGTGTTTACCTGATAGTTGCAAAGTATGTGATGAGGCACATAAAGGACACGATAGAATTTGATCTATGCTATCTTGAAGATCATGACTTCAAATGGCTATTCAGATTCTGTTTGGGCAGGAAGTGTATCAGACAAGAAGAACACCTCGAGAGGATGTTATTGTCTGGGATTAGCCATGATCTCGTGGTTTAGCTGGAAGCAGTCTAGTGTGACTCTCAGCACAAGCGGAATATATGGCTGCTTGCTCTGCTAGTTGTGAAGAAGTTTGGCTTTAGGATTGTTTGACTTAGAGTTAGAACCAACTGAGATCCTATGTGATAATTAGAGTTGTATCAAGATGACATAGAATCTAGTGTTCCATGATAAGTCAAAGAACATAGGGAACTAACAAGATATGTCACAGAAATGAACTCTAAAAGTTTGAATTTGTAACAGGTTACCATTGTACTAACCAAGCCCCTACGTCAAGTGAAGAAGTTACCAACCAAACCTCTGTCTCGAGTGAAGTTTGAATACTTCCGAGACAAGCTTGGTGTAGTTCAAAAGGACCGTCCTCGAAAGGGGGAGTAGTATAGTCACTACTGATGAGATTGTCTCATCAAACAACAAGGTCGTTGATGAGGTAACCTGTTCTCTACACCCAGTTACTTAGAAATATTTAGATTTAGGACTCTTATACTTAGAATACTTAGCTTTACTTATACATGCTTTTGATGATAGATGTATTGGTAAGAATACATGCTAGATGTATACATGTTTTGGTGTGATGTATACATGTTTAGATGTATTAGTAAGAATACATGCTAGTTGTGATGTATACATGTTCTGATGTGATGTGTACATGTTTTGATTAGTGATGTATACATGTTTTGTTGTACACATGTTTTGATGTGATGTGTACATGTGTTGATTAAGTGATGTATACATGTTTTGATGTACACATGTCTTGATGTGATGTATACATGTTTTGATGTGATATATGATTGTACCTGTATGGATGAGAAAAGAGTTGAGGGGATTGGATCATCCCTGGACTTTCAGTCCTAAAGAGAGCCGTAGACGTAAGGTCTCCGAGAATGAAGTCCTTAGTGGACAGTTGAGGGGATTGGATCATCCCTGGACTTTCAGTCCTAAAGAGAGCCGTAGACGTGAGGTCTCCGAGAATGAAGTCCTTAGTGGACAGTTGAGGGGATTGGATCATCCCTGGACTTTCAGTCCTAAAGAGAACCGTAGACGTAAGGTCTCCGAGAATGAAGTCCTTAGTGGACAGTTGAGGGGATTGGATCATCCCTGGACTTTCAGCCCTAAAGAGAACCGTAGACGTAAGGTCTCCGAGAATGAAGTCCTTAGTGGACAGTTGAGGGGATTGGATCATCCCTGGACTTTCAGTCCTAAAGAGAACCGTAGACGTAAGGTCTCCGAGAATGAAGTCCTTAGTGGACAGTTGAGGGGATTGGATCATCCCTGGACTTTCAGTCCTAAAGAGAGCCGTAGACGAGAGGTCTCCGAGAATGAAGTCCTTGGTGGACTTGAGGGGATTGGATCATCCCTGGACTCTCAGTCCTAAAGAGATCCGTAGACGTGAGGTCTCCGAGAATAGAAGATAGGACTGCATCGTCCCTGGACCTTAGTTCAAAATGTACGTGATGGGGATTGCATCATCCCGGAACTGATAGTTCAAAATGTACGTGATGGGGATTGCATCATCCCGGAACTGATAGTTCAAAATGTACGTGATGGGGATTGCATCATCCCGGAACTGATAGTTCAAAATGTACGTGATGGGGATTGCATCATCCCGGAACTGATAGTTCAAAATGTACGTGATGGGGATTGCATCATCCCGGAACTGGTAGTTCAAAATGTACGTGATGGGGATTGCATCATCCCGGAACTGATAGTTCAAAATGTACGTGATGGGGATTGCATCATCCCGGAACTGGTAGTTCAAAATGTACGTGATGGGGATTGCATCATCCCGGAACTGATAGTTCAAAATGTACGTGATGGGGATTGCATCATCCCGGAACTGATAGTTCAAAATGTACGTGATGGGGATTGCATCATCCCGGAACTGATAGTTCAAAATGTACGTGAAGGGGATTGTATCATCCCCGGACTTCGGTCCCTGAATTGATCCGTAGACGAATGGTCTCCGAGAAAGTGATGGTATTAATGATGTGGTTACTCGTATCGGTAGGATACTTGTATTGATGATGTGGTTACTTGTATCGGTAGGATACTTGTATTGATGATGTGGTTACTTGTATCGGTAGGATACTTGTATTGATGATGTGGTTACTTGTATCGGTAGGATACTTGTACTGATGATGTGGTTACTTGTATCGGTAGGATACTTGTACTGATGATGTGGTTACTTGTATCGGTAGGATACTTGTATTGATGATGTGGTTACTTGTATCGGTAGGATACTTGTACTAATGATGTGGATACTTGTATTGTTATGGATACCTGTATTGATGACGATGCTGATGATCGTGTGATGACGATGCTGATGATCGTGTGATGACGATGCTGATGATCGTGTGATGACGATGCTGCTGATCGTGTGATGACGATGTTGATGATCATGTGATGACGATGCTGCTGATCGTGTGATGACGATGTTGATGATCATGTGATGATGATGCTAATGATCGTGTGATGACGATATTGATGATCGTGTGATGACGATGCTAATGATCGTGTGTGACGATGCTGATGATCGTGTGATGACGATCTTGATGATCGTGTGATGACGATGCTAATGGTCGTGAGATGACGATACTGATGATCGTGAGGATCCAGATGTTGATGTTGTTGTAGTTGTTCGAGTGCTGCAGAAGATAAAGACTCAGTACTGAAGATGTTGATGTTCCAGTATTGAAGATGTTCCAGTAACTGCTTGAGTTACTGATGATGTTGAGAAAGCTTCCAATGATTTATAGATGTATCATGTATGATGTTGATGACTCCTTGCTCGTGCAGATACTGTTATAATATCCTTCTCGTTAAGGGGGAGTGTTAAATATTGTAACTTCAAAGAATATTATATTTGTACTTTATTATTCCGGAAATGATTCATTCCTCCGTGAAGATCTTATTGTATATCCGGAGATGTTTATTCCTCCGTCGGAATGTGGTAACTCGGGTTATTAGACTTCCCTAGTGGGGGTCGGCCCTAAATGTGTTATGTGGGTCAAAGGGTTATTAGACCACCCTAGAGGGGTCGGCCCAGTTAGTTGTAGTGGGTTATTTAACCTATTGGTTAAATACGAGCCTACGTGTACTTGTGTAAAATACATATCAAAGTAGTGTATAAATAGAGGAGGTGTGTTCCTCATTATACACACTCACTCATTCAAGGGAGGCGCACCTATTGGAGGAGAGGTCTGCTACAGTGGAGAAGGAGATCATGTCTTTGGTTTGCATCTTTGTATATTGCTGGTCATCTATATTGAGGAAGCTTTACTGGGTTTTCTACCCCATGAGGGTTTCCCAGGATAAATCTGTGTCTCTTGTGTTTATGCTATGCTTGTTGTTTCTTCAGTGATCCTGTATATGCTATTATTGTGAAATGGAATGTAATGCTGCTATTTTCTGTCTTAGCATATTGAATTTTAACACATATTACGTATAGACATGCAGAGCTTGATGTGGATGGTTTTGATAGCAATGAAAATAATCGTGAAGTGATTAACGAGTATCATTTCTACATCAGTGATGATCGTACACATGATACATGTTTTGTCCAACATTGTTTGAAGTGATTAACGAGTATCATTTCTACATCAGTGATGATCGTACACATGATACATGTTTTGTCCAACATTGTTTTGGTATGCTTTTTCAAGAATTACAAAGAAGAAGGGTCACTTTTAAAGAACATTGGGTGTGGTCAGATGGTTGCGCTGGTCAAGTTAAATCGGCACGATCATTCTTATGGTTGTCTCGCCTTCATAGAAATACAGATTTTTGCCACACATGGAGATTTTTTTAAATGAGACATGGAAAAGGAGAACATGATGGTGCTAGGGCCTGTGTGAAACATGCACTTAGGAGATATCAAATGAATCACTCTGCTTCTCACCTTGCAAATTCAAACGATGTTGTTAATTGGTGCAAACAAAATTTGAGCCATGAATTCAATGAAATGATGGGTAATATGAGAAGGTTTTTCTGGAATATTGCAATGGGCGATGTTGACAGATCAATGACACATAATTGTTCTGCAATCCCGAAAACAAGGGGCTTGCACTCCATTAGGAGTAAGAAAATGGAAAATATACACGCAATCGAGAAATGAAAGTACTCTTGTTTTTTTCTTGCATGTATTGATGATGTAGATTCTTTGGATGAGTGTCAAAACCAAACTAACAAATTTGTGAAACCATGGAGACACCAAGAATTGATACCATTGCCCCCATTTGGAAATATCAACGATGTAAAGTGCGATAATGAACCGGTTGTGATTGACAAAGATTATGATCGTGTTTATGATTTGGTTAGAGAAGGCGATGTATTTGTAGTCATTGCACCGACAGATAATCCATAAAATGTGCATTATTATTTATTGAGATGGACTAGGTCAAAAAGCATGTTGATGCAAGAATTTAAAGACCCGTCAAATTATACATATGCAGTGGGTTCAATGGTTTTAATGGGATATTTCTTTGCAGAAGTATGTTCGAGTACACAGGGTACTACCAAAGGACCGAACACCAAGAGCAACCACTTCACACAAAGAGATCACAGATCAACACAACGATGTTTTGACGTGGTTTAAACCCTCTTGAGGGAAACACTCCACGGCCCTGGCCAAATAGCTTCTACGGGACAATTTATTATGCAAAGAAAGAAAGTTACAAATGAGCTTCTCATAATCGATCAACTAAACAATGACCCTCCATGCTCTTTAAATAGAGATCATGGACCAATTGGGTGTTAAGCCACGGATCAAGGTTAGGTTTGATCTAAGAGAAGTTGAGCCGTCGGATCACTCTACGTCGGAAACATATCGTGACCGTCGGATTAAGTATTTACAAATGCATACTAATGCATACTAAAGAAACACACTATCCCTAACGGATATATTACACAAGTTGATCTTAACTAACTCCTAAGTGTCTAAATATCCTAACATCCCCCCTTAAGAACAACTTGGGATAGGATTGAAGGATTTACAAAAGTGACACTATTAGGAGAAGGAAGGAGGCATTAGAGCCTATCCCCCCTTAATGACAAGTTCCTAAACTCCTAACATAGATCGAAGTGTAGAAAACTTCGCTTCTGTAAGAGACTTGCTGAAGATGTCTGCAACTTGATCATCTGTAGGGCAAAAGAGCACTTCAAGAACACGATCATGAACAAGATTTCTGATGAAGTGCATATGTAGCTCAATGTGTTTGCTGCGTTGATGTAGAACTGGATCTTTGGCAAGCTTGATGGCACTTTGATTATCGCACCAAAGTGGAGTAGGCTGCTGCTGCTCGAATCCAAACTCTGAAAGGATCTGTCGAAGCCATAAAGCTTCCTGACTGGCATTAACTGCTGCTCGATATTCTGCCTCTGCTGAAGAAAGAGCAAGAGCTTGTTGTTTCTTACAAGCCCAAGTAATAGGTCCAGATCCCAGACTGAAAACATAACCTGCAGTAGACTTTCGATCATCAGGATCGCCAGCCCAATCTGAATCAGTGAAACCAACCAACAAAGGTTTCCCCCCTGTACTGTAATGAATCCCAAACTGAACTGTACCTCGAATATATCGAAGTATTATTTTAGCTGCTTTCCAGTGACTTTCATGAGGTGTTTGCATATAACGGGCAACTCGACCAACGGCAAAGGAAAGGTCAGGATGGGAATGAGTCAAGTATAAAAGACTAACAACAAGCTGACGATACAAGGTGGCATCTACTTCAGGTGAAGTACAAGTGGAAAAAAGTTTGACTCCAGACTGGAAGGGAGAAGGGGCTTGTGTACAATCTTCCATGTGAAAGCGACAAAGAAGGTCACAAGCATACTTAGACTGAGAAAGAAAGATTCCTTCTTTGGTTTGCAGAACTTGGAGACCAAGAAAATAATGCAAATGTCCTAAGTCTGACATTTCAAAAGTTTGTTTAAGACTGGATTTCACATGGGTTATAAGCTTAGGGTCACTACCAGTAAGAATAAGGTCATCAACATATAGAACAAGTATGATGAGATGGTTTCCTACTTTCTTGGTATAGACATTGGGGTCAGAATGGCATCTAGAAAAACCAGTGTCAAGGAGAAAGTTATCCATTTTGGCATACCAAGCTCTAGGAGCTTGCTTAAGGCCATATAAGGATTTCTTAAGGCGACAGACAAGGCTAGAGTTATTTTGAACATAGCCAGGAGGTTGTTTCATGTAAATTTCCTCCTGTAAATCACCATGTAAGAAGGAAGACTTGACATCCATTTGATGGACTTCCCAGTTGTGTAAGGCTGCAAGGGAAAGAACAAGGCGGATGGAGTTTATTTTGGCGACGGGAGCAAAGGTTTCATTGTAGTCAATCCCTTCAACTTGGGAAAAAACTTTGGAAACTAACCTTGCCTTAAGTCTTTCAACACTTCCATCTGATGCATACTTAGTTCTGTAGACCCATTTGTTAAATTTTCAGAATTTACTTCAATATGATCTAGGATCTTAACTGAGAGAACAACATGTACAGCATATCTACAGCATATCAATCATGGAGACAATAATGCAAGCACACAAGAGACACAAAGATTTACTTGGGGAAAACCATAAAGGTGAAAAACCCCAATAACTTCCTCAGAGATAGATAGAGCAATGATACAACCAACCAATAGAGATAGCCATAACCTAGCAGCATTCCTCCTCCTCCATAAGTGCGCCTCTCCTCCTTGAGAGCATGTGTGAGAAGTGAGTGAGTAAATAGAGTGCCTCCCGCACTCTATTTATACTTGACTTGACTTGCCTTTTTACCTAACTCATGTCGGCTCTAACTTAACCACATAACATAATGCTGAGTGGGCCGACCCCCAATAGGGTGGTCTAATAACCCTTTGACCCACATGGCCGACCCCCAATAGGGTGGTCTAATAACCCTTTGACCCACATGACTTATACAGGGCCGACCCCAACAAGGTGGTCTAATAACCCATCAAGTATAAGTTACGACATTTACAATATAAATGACGACACTTCCTTATAGAGGAATAATACCATCTCTATAGGAATACAATATACATATATGTGAAATACATTCCGAAGTTACATATACATCAACACTCCCTCTTAACTAGGAAGGTATTTCTCAGCACAGTTCTTCTAGCACAAGTCATCTTCTCTGGATCATCGTCACTGGATAATCGTCATCGAGTCATCATCATCATCGTCACTGCTGCTGCTATCTCAATCAATCTCTGAATCTACTCGTCATAGGAAGTTCTACAGAGCCAGTCCTTTTTCATACTGGATGTAGGCCCACCACCTGCAGGTCTTCATCATCACTGGCCATACTGTGGAATCCTCAGGACTTATTACGTGCGTCACAAAACCTCGAAAGAGCATCCCAGGATGTTACGGGTACACAACTCCGACCTGTAGGATCTCCCAGGGCGCTATTACATGTGACCCCACCACAAAACCTCGCAAGAGCATCTCAGGATGTTACGGGTACACAACTCCGACCTGAAATCTCCCAGGGCACAAATTACATGTGGTCCACCACAAAACCTCGCAAGAGCATCTCAGGATGTTACGGGTACACAACTCCGACCTGAAATCTCCCAGGGCAACGAATTACATGTGGTCATGGCAAAACCTCGCAAGAGCATCCCAGGACTGATTACGGGCACACAGCCCAACCTATCGGATCTCCCAGGGAAACGAATTACATGCCATAGGACAAAACCTCGCAAGAGCATCTGCCAGATATCCCAGGGCGCTATTATATGCCATAGGCAAAACCTCGAAAGACTATCTGCAGATCTCCCAGGGCAACGAATTACATGTCCTCCCAGAGCAAAACCTCGAAAGAGCATTTGCCAGATGTCCCAGGGCACCGAATTACATGCCATAGGCAAAACCTCGAAAGACCATCTGCAAATCTCCCAGGGCAACGAATTACATGCTCATCTGCACAACCTGATCCACGGCCATAGAGTATCAACCTGATACTCACCATACATCATCCTGATGTATCCATGATCATCCTGATCATCATCACTGCAACGTCCTGCTGCATGTCATCTGGAGCAACATCCTGAAGCTCGTCATCTATGATCATCCTGATCATCACTGCAACATCCTGCTGCATGATCCACCTGATCATCAATGCATCTACCTGATGCATACCAAGTATCATACATGATCCTCCTGATCATCAATGTATCCACCTGATACAAATACATGATACATATCATCATACATGATCCTCCTGATCATCAATGCATCTACCTGATGCATACCAAGTATCTACCTGATACATATCATCATACATGATCCTCCTGATCATCAATGTATCCATCTGATACAAATACAAATACATGATACATATCACCATACATGATCCACCTGATCATACAATGTATCCACCTGATACATATACAGATACATGGTCCAAGCATCCAACATGATGCATACATACATACATAAAATGATCCAACTGATCATATCCAAGAAGAAACCAGAACATCATCCTGATGCTCATCATCCAGCGCTTAAATCCACAGCCATGTGAAGGATCCTCCTTCCAACATGCTTGGAATGGCTTCAGCAAATGTGTCCATCACTTCTTCCTCGAAGTATCCTTGATCTGAAGCACACCAAGCCTCTCTCTGAAGTACTCGAACTTCACCCTGGCTAGTGGCTTCATCAGCACATCTGCAATCTGCTCGTCCGTCGCAACATACAGGAGCTTCACAGCTCCTCTCTGCACCATATCCCTGATATAGTGATATTTGATCTCTATGTGTTTCGACCTGTCATGAAACACTGGGTTCTCGGACAGCTTCACACAACTCTGGTTATCACAGAAGATACCAGTAGCCTCCAACGGGAGATCAAATAACTCAGACAGTAGCTTCCGTAGCCATACTGCCTCACAACTAGCTGAACAGGCTGCAACATACTCTGCCTCAGCTGTACTCAGTGCTACGCAGGACTGCTTCCTGCTAAACCAAGAGATCACACCTGATCCCATACTGAAGCAGCACCCAGATGTGCTCTTCCTGTCTACAGCACTGCCAGCCCAATCTGAATCAACATAACCTTCCAGGTTAAACTTTTGATTCGCCTCATACCTGAGCCCATAATCCACTGTACCCTTCAGGTACCTCAGAACATGCTTTACAGTAACCAGGTGAACACTTCTCGGATCCGTCAGGAACTGGCTCAATGTGTTCACAGCAAAGCAAATGTCTGGTCTCGTGTTCGTCAGGTACATCAAGGACCCAATCATCTGACGATACATAGAGACATCAACTGACTCAGATGAAGCATCACATAGAAGCTTCAGATTCGATGCCATAGGTGTGGCCATGGCCTTGCAATCCATCATCCCGAACCTCTTTGGGATCTCTACTGCATACTTCCCTTGTCCAAGGAAGATTCTATCTGCACTTTGCCACACCTCCATGCTAAAAACAAATAGTGCATCATCCCCAAGTTCTTCATCTCGAACTCGGTAGTAAGCTTCCGCTGCGTGTCGGCAATCAATCTATCTTCACCATACCAAGTTCTGGGAGCTTGCTTCAAGCCATACAAGGCTTTCTTCAATCTGCATACATATGACTCCATGTCAGGTCTTGGGACTGCATCCCAAACATCTTCTTCATGATCATATCTTTCTTGCTGGAACAAATGTTGTAGTCCTTTTGTAGGAGATGGCATATGATCTTTCCTACACAACAAGTTAAATTGCATGATTAGAAAACATCTTATAGTTTTCAGAACAAATTCTTACACATAAAGAAATATGCCATACAGTCATGCAATTATCTTAGCCAATGCTTCAATACAACATTTATCCATATCCCGTAACTTTCTAGATGCCTTCCAATCTCTACCAGAACATTGTTAAGAGTGTGCACAACTCCCAACATGTCAGCAAAGAGGTTTCATTCTAGATAAGTAGCAATGGAATGTTGTACAGTGCCATAGGCTACTTACCCATGCATATTAGTAGTATATTGTTCATCAATGCAATTATTCTAATATGCATAATACACAACCTAATTCTAGGAACATCAGTATATACATTATTGAACAGTATTATTTAAGAAATGACAATTCAAATACTTATCTTTGTTTGTTCGTTGGGTGGACTCCGTCTGAGTCTTTGCTTCCTTGCAGGAGCTGCTGGAGTCCTAATCTGAGGTAGCTTCTTCTACACCTTTCTGTTGTGAAATGTAGAGAGATGATCAACTCCCTCTGAATATCTGCATCCTTGCAGAAACTACTGAAGTGTGCTCCTTTGCTTTCTTGCAGGAACAACTAGAGTGTGCTCCTTTGCTTTCTGGTAGGAGCAACTGGAGTGTGCTCCCTCTTGATCTTTGCTTCCTGAATTACCTGTTCTTGAACTCATATTCATCCTTGGTCCCTATGCATGCTTATTAGTATCATGAATGTGTTATCCTTGTGATCTCATATAAAATCATACATTCATTAGTATACTATTAAAACACAATAATCTCAAGCATGTATAGTCATGATCATTTCAAACAGAAATAATAAGCATGAGCATTCAAGGATTCTTATGGTTAGTCAAATCATAAGAAACATAACATGTCTAAACCTGTAATTACTCAAGCCTATGACTCTTCAGGTTAGTTGAATCATCAATCAAGATAAGATATAAAATGCATAAAACCTGTGATTATTCAAGCCTATACTTTCATGATTCTTCTGGTTAGTCATATCATCAATTATAATAATATACATCCAACCATGATTATTCAAACCTATGACTTCATGAATAATTATTATCAACAACAGTATAAGATCCTAACACAAGGTAGGATTTTAGCTTGATATAGGAAAAACATACCTGGATTAGCATGCTAGCTATTTATGTCTAACATACCCGCATAATGTCTTCTGGTTCTCTTTAGTGACTTGTGCTAGTAACCTGCATGTCTCATAAGTTAACCATTATAAAACTAAGTTATACATACCTCGAGAATGGATCTTCTATGAGATCCATGGCAATGGATGAATCTTTGTCCTCGTGATCATATGTTCTTGAACTAGAACATGATTTGTCTTCTTGGTGTACCTTTCATGTTAGTAGACAACATAAAACTCATACAACATCACAATGTGTTAGTACAAACATAAGTTTCATACTCCTAATAAATGAATGACTTCTATCATGCATTCATAATTTTATTAAGGTGATATGACAAGTCTAAAATCAAGATTGTACTAACCGTGATAATATGAAGACAAGCATACCATAAACTTAATTATGAACAAATCTCAAAACATACCTCGATGAGTCATACCTGTCGAGATCACTTGTAATCTTCTTATGTAAGGCCTTAGCCTCATCTCCCTCTGAAACAGGAACTTCTTCACTTATGCAAGTGATTAACCCAATCCACTTGATTTGCAAGAACTGGACCTTGAGCTGGATATGGGTTTGTCAGAGAAACCCCAAAAATTCAAACTTTGAATTTCAACCTTCCGATAGGATAGGAATATGCGCCTTGATGAACTGATCAAACTGGTATATTCAGAATTTGAAAACTGCAAAGTTTCACTCCTCAATTTTGCCTTTGAAACTTCTGGATTCACTAGATGTGACCCTGAACTGGGGTTTGATGAAGCCCACTCTTCTACCCAATCAAAATGTTTGATCCAAAGCTCTAAGCTTCTATTTTTCTGAGGAGCTTCCAGCCATGGTCACAGATTTCAAAAATTCCCATTTTTACAGAAGCCCTAATTTTCCACTTTTCTGATCAAAGTCCCGAACTAGGGTCTAATCAAGCCCGGCCTTCTGCCCAACCAAAAATTCTGATCTTGGTCTCTAAATTTCTATTTTGATGAGTAGCATCCAGCCGTGGTCTCTGACTACAAAAATTCCAACTTTCTCCAAAGCCCTAAATTCCGGAAGCCATGAATGAAGGTACCAAAAAAATAATTCTGTTTTGACAGAAATATGTACCTGATTGTTTCTGGTGTAACTCCGAAATTTTTGATCCACAGGGTCTGAAAAAGTTTCCTGCGATAGCCTGACCTGTTATCTTTCCATCCTGACAGGTTTGACCTCAATTGGATTCTCTGAGAGAGAGATATGCCAAATGTCGCAACGTGACCTGTTTTGGGATAAAACAGGAGAGCGAACTTGTACGGCGTGCCACGTGTCACTGTTTGACCTTCGGCCTCTGAAAAAGTTTTCTGAGATAGCTCGGCCTGCTATCTTTCCATCCTGACAGGTCTGACCTCAATTGGATTCTCTGAGAGAGAGATATGCCAAGTGTCGCAACGTGACCTGTTTTGGGAAAATACAGGAGATCGAACTTGTACGGCGTGCCACGTGTCACTGTTTGACCTTCGGCCTCTGAAAAAGTTTTCGGAGATAGCTCGGACTGTGTACTACCTGTCACTTTTTACGAAATTTCATTTGGAGCTTCCTAGCTCAAGATATGACCTTTTTCCCAAGGTCACCTGATTTTGACTCAGATCTGGAAGAGGCAGAAACCCTATATTGTACAGATCATAAATCACAAAGTACAACGAATTAGAGGTTGTCCTTTGGACACAAGATACCTGGAGATCTTAGCTTCGGCCTGTAAGAATTTCAGATCCGAAAACTTCGCCAAAACGGATTTATAGCGAAAGTGCTACGATGACTGGTTTTTGCTATATCAAGCCCTAGCATCGTAAGTGCAACAAGTGTCATACATGCCATATCATGCCTTCTTTCAGGCTAGCTCTGATACCATGTTAAATTTTCAGAATTTACTTCAATATGATCTAGGATCTTAACTGAGAGAACAACATGTACAGCATATCTACAGCATATCAATCATGGAGACAATAATGCAAGCACACAAGAGACACAAAGATTTACTTGGGGAAAACCATAAAGGTGAAAAACCCCAATAACTTCCTCAGAGATAGATAGAGCAATGATACAACCAACCAATAGAGATAGCCATAACCTAGCAGCAATCCTCCTCCTCCATAAGTGCGCCTCTCCTCCTTGAGAGCATGTGTGAGAAGTGAGTGAGTAAATAGAGTGCCTCCCGCACTCTATTTATACTTGACTTGACTTGCCTTTTTACCTAACTCATGTCGGCTCTAACTTAACCACATAACATAATGCTGAGTGGGCCGACCCCCAATAGGGTGGTCTAATAACCCTTTGACCCACATGGCCGACCCCCAATAGGGTGGTCTAATAACCCTTTGACCCACATGACTTATACAGGGCCGACCCCAACAAGGTGGTCTAATAACCCATCAAGTATAAGTTACGACATTTACAATATAAATGACGACACTTCCTTATAGAGGAATAATACCATCTCTATAGGAATACAATATACATATATGTGAAATACATTCCGAAGTTACATATACATCAACACCATTTACATCTGACAAATTTTCTTCCTTTTGGAAGAGGTACAAGATCCCAAGTATCGTTCGCCATTAAGGAACAATATTCTTCATCCATGGCTGCATCCCGATCTCGATTCCCTGAAGCTTCTGCAAAAGTTTCTGGATCATGATTCTCGGAAACTTGAGCCAAAAGAGAAGAGGCTCGCTGAAACTGAGAATGTGTTCGACGTTGATCTCTAGGATCACCGGCAAGATCACCAGCTGCTTCACATGTTGAACGAACCCATCGAGGAAGCACTTGTGCTGGTGCAACTGGAGGAACATGAGCAGGCGGAAGTGAATTTTCATCCTCACTGTCATCATCAGAAACTGGAGTTGGAAACCTGTCAAGGAAGTTGGAAGAAGAAGAAGAAGGCACAAACGCCGAATCAGGCTCGCAGGCCAAAGATGGCACACTCGCCGAGTTAAGCTCGCAGGCCAAGATATTTTCATCAAATTTAACATCTCTTCTAATGGTTATAGCATGAGAATGTGGTTGAAGAAGTCTATAACCTTTTACATCTTCAGAATATCCAACAAATATGCACTTTTCACTTTTAGGCTGCAATGCTTTCCGTTTTTCATCCGGAATGTGAGCCCATGCTTCACTACCAAACACACGAAAGTGACTTACATCAGGTTTAATTTTACTCCATGCTTCTTCCGGTGTTATACCTTGTAATGCTTTTGTGGGGGTGCGATTAACTATGTAATTTGCACAATTTATGGCTTCAGCCCAAAATTGAAGACTTAGTCCCTTAGATTGGATCATACAATTGGCCATTTCTTTTAAAGTGCGGTTCTTCCGCTCAGCTACACCATTTTGTTGTGGTGTATATGGAACAGTGTGCTGTTGTTGGATGCCTTGTTCAGTGCAGAAAGTAGTGAACTGTTTGTTAACATATTCTCCTCGATTGTCAGATCTTAACTTAATAATTTGATGACCAGATTGTTTTTCAACAATGGCCTTGTAGGCCAAGAACATGTTAAATACTTCGCTCTTAAGTTTTAGGAAATAAACCCAAGTGCGTCTGGTGTAGTCATCAATGAAAGTTAAGAAATACTTGAAACCAGAAAAGGAAGCAGATGGAAGAGGACCACACAAGTCACTATGCACAAGCTCCAAGGGAACCGAGGCGTGCCAAGAGGCACGTTTGTCAAAACTGTCCCGATGATGTTTTCCGAGTACAAAACCGGAACAAACACCATCTTTGCAAGATACCATCGGAAGACCTGTCACCATATTTTCTTTACATAGTTGTTGCAATGAGCGATAATTTAAGTGACCACATCGCTCATGCCAAAGTTTGCTCAAGTTATCACTATGAGCAACAAAAACTGAAGGGAAAGGTGATGACCCAAAGTTGTTAAACTTGTACAACCTGGTAATATCATCAACAATTCCGGTAGCTAGGACTTGTTGAGGATCTTTAAAATCCTTGATTACAACTTGGTGAGGTGTAAAGGTCACAGTTTTACCTTCACCAGAATGAGTGATCTGATAGACTGATAACAAATTGTAGGAAATTCTTGGAACACATAGTACATCACTAAAATGACCATTATCTACTGGAACTGTTCCAGCTCCTACAACACTTAGAGATCTATCATCACCAACAAATATTTGTTTGGTGTTACATTCATGCATAGTAGAAAAGATGGCTTGATCCTTAGCCATATGATAAGATGCTCCAGAATCAATGAGCCATTCATTTGAAGTAGAAGAAGAAGATGCATTATAAGAATAACCCGAAGCACAAAGTGCATGTCCATGAGAGGTAGATTCTGAAGACGAATCTAGGCTGATGTGGTGCTTCTTCATTGCTGCTTCCAAGGATGCCATCTTCTTGAAAAACTTAGATTCATCATGATTATCTTTCCCGCAATAGTTGCAATGACGCTCAGTCTTCTTGCCTTTTTGCTTTGATCCTTTGTCATTTTTTAAAGAAGGAGCTGACTGAGAGGGTTTGGGACCCTTGTTTGACTTATTATTGCGAAAATTTTTGTTTCTCGGGAGGCTTGGACTTTTCTTTCTGTTGGGACAATAAGGCTTTTCCAGATGTATCTGCATTGTTGATTATTCCAAGATGAATGAGTTTATCTTGTTCTCTAATCAGGGAATCACCAAAGGATTCAAGACTAGGCTCTTGATAGCTAGCTGCATTCAAGGATGCTTTCATGGAGTAAAATGTAGATACAAAAACAGAATATGCAGGTCCAAGATTGGAAAGAATATGATAAATGCACTATTTGTCTTCCCTCTCAATCTTACATTCTGCACATAAGAGTTTAAGAGTTTTGTACTTAGATAAATAATCTTGAATGCATGAAAAGTCACTTAGATTTAAAGAAATCAACTCATTTTCGAGTTGGTGACCTCGAATTTCATTTTGTTTACCAAACACAGTTTCCAACTTGTCCCAAGCAGCATTAGGTTCATCAATTCCAGATATGTGGAATCGCAAATCAGTAGAGATTGACATCCCAATCAATCCACGAGCTTCATCACATCTATTTGCCCATTTTATTTTCTTATCATCATCAGTAGGTTCTTTTTCTTTCCCTGTTGTAATTCTGAAAAGTCCCCTACTTCGTAGAACATCCTCCATATGAGATTTCCACGAGAAATAGTTGGAACTGTTAAGTAGAATATCACAAGGGGCAGCCATATTTATAAATTAATGGCTATAAAGGTAGAAACCAATAGTCTGGATGTGAAGATCTCGAAAAAATAGGCGATTTAAAAAAAAACGGCACTGAAAACTGACTCTGTATGATGAAGTTATGCTTGAACAAAGAAATTGTTGAAGATGTCCCCAATAGTGACGTGGCAGCTAGAGAATGTCCAGCTAAAAAAAGAACCCCCCTCTTCCCAAAATGAACCTTTTGACAATCACTTTACAAAAAAGTTGCTTTAAGTGAACCACTTTTGTAAAATAAGTGATTTCACTTTTACAATGATATTACTTTTAAATAGTGCAACAATAAAAAAAAACTTAAGTGACTCACTTGTATTTTTATTTTTTATTATTTAAGTGAGATGCACTTTTACAATAAAGTAACTTGAAAATAGAAATTGCATGCACTTTTTCTTTTAAAAGTAACTTCCTAAGACTTGAACTCAAGACCTATTAAGGAATAAAGCAACTTTGAACCAAGTGAGCTAGATTAAAAGGTATGTAAAATATGGAAATGAGGAAGGGGGCCTTTTTTTTTAATTTTTTTACTCTTCTTACTCGGTTTGCGTGCTTGCCTTTTTCCTGCAAAATAGACCACAAATCAAAACAAAAAAAACTTTTCCACACTTGTGGAGTTAGATCTTGTTAGCTTGCCCGGAAGGTATACGTTTTCTCTCTGTTTCTGATTTGCCGAGATCGCGCAAGGTGCACGGCAAAGAGCATACGCAGCCGAGAAAAACCCTTTCCCTTTCTGTTTCTGATTTGCCGAGATCGCTCAAGGTGCACGGAAAAGAGCATACGCAGACGGGAAAGCAACAATCCGAACCAAAAAATCTAACAGTAAAAAAAAAGATGAAATATGAGATTTTTTTCAAAAATAAAAAAATGCGTCACTGTAACATTATACCTTCAGATCTGATGAAATACGCGTTTCTGGAGCAACCGGGAACCGTTTTCGATCAAACGAAAACTATTTTCCAATGGAAACGATGCTCCGGACGCAATGGAACACCTCCCATAGCCCAGAAATGTACAAAAATAACAGAACTAGAAACCCTTTCGAGTTTCGGCAACAGCAGTTCAAGATCTAGATCATAACCGGAAGCGACACTTCATAAAAGCTCTGATACCATGTTCGAGTACACAGGGTACTACCAAATGACCGAACACCAATAGCAACCACTTCACACAAAGAGATCACAGATCAACACACCGATGTTTTGACATGGTTTAAACCCTCTTGAGGGAAACACTCCACGGCCCCGGCCAAATAGCTTCTACGGGACAATTTATTATGCAAAGAAAGAAAGTTACAATTGAGCTTCTCATAATCGATCAACTAAACAATGACCCTCCATGCTCTTTAAATAGAGATCATGCACCAATCGGGTGTTAAGCCACGGATCAAGGTTAGGTTTGATCTAAGAGAAGTTGAGTCGTCAGATCACTCTATGTCGGAAACATATCATGACCGTCGGATTAAGTACTTACAAATGCATACTAATGCATACTTAAGAAACACACTATCCCTAATGGATATATTACACAAGTTGATCTTAACTAACTCCTAAGTGTCTAAATATCCTAACAAAGTAAGGTAATGTAAAGACCATATTCTTTTTCAAAACTACGAGTCAGATGTTATATGTGCTCAATACAGTCATTTGGTCATAGCAACCCAATTGCAATTGAAGGCAGTCAAGAGTAAGAAAAATTCCAAGCATCGTCAATGAAAATTGTTGATAGAAGATCATAATGCTATTCTTGAAAATATGCCACTGTCACATTTCATATGATTCAAGAACACATCAAGGTTGATGAATGTTTTCTTTGATTCATGGGTGGGTGGGTGGGTGGGGCCAATCGAGCTTCCACCTTCATGTGGTTGGCCTCATCAGTAGAGAATATATATAATTCTCGAAACTAAGAGAAGCTCTTTTTAACAACATATCCAATGATAACTCAAGCCTCATATTTAACGGGAAACTTCACCATTATATGTCAATGATCTCCAATCAACAGGAACAGATGTCAATTTCAAGTTGAATTGTCCTTGATGCCAACTTTAATACCATTTACTCCAATCTCTCTCATCCATACTTAAATAAATAAATAATTACTTGTCAAAAAATAAATCACACCACATCGTTGATGTGATGAGTACAAGAAAAACCCTCTACATGCACTCATACATATAGTAATTAAATAAAAACAATGATCATGGTCAATTCATAAACCCTTCCGTAGAAACATGTTTCTCACACTCATCCGTAAGTATATCATCACCACTAATCCCTACATCCTTCCTTACACATTTTCCACCCTTATCCTTAAGTAATGACTCTAAGCTAAATCATTTTCAACAATGACCTTTGCGAACCAGATCCATAATTTCCTACTCAAAAGGTTTTGTCTCCATTGTAGGAGCACCAAACCCAATGAAGATTTCTCACTTGATACAAAATATATGTTTTACATATGCAATCATTCCAAAATATAAGTCAATGCAGTAATAATAATTAAATATAAATTTATCTTTTAATTGGTGAGAGAACAAAGAGTTAATAATGTATCATTTTTTAATTTATTTTGGATATAATAAATATGAGTATTATTTGGTTTTATATATAGATTAAGGTTAGATGCTACTTGAAAGCAACTTATTTTAATCGTGTAACATCAACAATGACAATAAAAAACATTAACTTTTTTGTGGATATTATTTAGGTTGAAATCACTTTATGGTCTTAAAGTATAACTTAAAATTGATTTTAATTTATTAAGAGATAATCTTTCTGAAACGTAAGAAAATATGTTAATAAATCAAGATCTATATACATTTGATATGAGCAAAAGTTTATGCTCTTATAACTGCACATCAAATCTTAAAATCATATTAACAAAAACTAAACTAATAACGTTAAATATTATAAATTTTTTCTTACTTAAAAATAATAATTAAAAATAAAAATATATCCAAAAATATTGTAATTCCAAAGAAGATTACCATACATCTCATCTCAAATAATGTAGATGACTATATCAATATGTTATTTTGTATAACGTAAGATTTTGTCCCTTAACGATAGTTATATATATCTATCTATCTATCTATATATATATATATATATTGTCTAAATTGACATAAGTTTATGTCCCTTAAGGATAGTTATGTGGTTGTCTCATTTGAGACAAAATATCATTTTCACTATTATATTAGTTTATGTTTGGTATCTTAACTACCGTTATGTTATTGTCTCACATGGAGACACTATCATTTTCACTTAAGTGCATTGGGCAAGGATATTGATTGATACGATATAATATTCCCTTCATTACATTGATAGATATTAAAGATATTGATTAATATTTCTAGAGCAACTTTTCAATTATCTTGATATATAAACTTGGTCCCTTGAGGACAATGGGGCTACTTATTGTCTTTCATGTTGTTATATGAATTGACACCCATCTTGGTTTGTTTGTGGCAATGGTGTGACAATGTCACATTGATTGAATTATGTTATCTCAATTAAGGTTTACCAATGTTATATTATTCACCTTTAAATTATTCAATGTTTACCAATGTTACAATGTTATCTCCAATGTTACATTATTCAACTCTAGTCATTTCAATGTCATCTAAGTGGGAAACTTGTACATAAGTTATATAAAATACATTATAAGTCAAAAGCTATTGCAAATGTACTTGATTTTTAAACAATTACAACTTGCATGAAGTAGTGTAATGATTTTGTCTAAACTTTTGACATTAATGACTAATTTATTGAAAAGAGTGAGATTTATCCCACTTAGAGGATTGGCATTAATTCCATGTCTTGCAAAACTCTTCAACCTTGGTCATTATAGCTGTGAATGGAAAAAATGTACCTCAAAGGATCTCCAACATTTATGTGGGAGAAAAAGATTAAAACAATAAAATTAGTACTCAAAAACCAGGTTAGAGATTCATATTCCTCTCTATATCAATTTAAATCTCAATTCATAGCAAACTTGGGAGACCTACAAACAAGGATGGAAACTCATGAAATTACAAACTAGATCCAGATTGATAAAAGAAATCTTTGTCTCAAACTCCAAAAAGTTATCAGAGTTGCGGAAGAAATGTGGTGGCTAAAATCAATAAGTCTTTGTCTTAAAATGAGAGATAAAATATGTCCTTTTTTCCACCGACATGTAAAGGATAGAACCCACAAAAATAATGTAAAGGAAATCAAACTTGGGAATGGAACGTCTCAAGAGTTTAATGAAATCAAAGAGGAAAACTTTGAGAAACTCTATACTAAAGGATATAAGATTGATCAAGTGACAATGAGTTTCATGCTAGAGAACATTATGAATCTCCTAACAACTAGATTAAATGAGATGTTAAATCTAGAAATAGAAGAAAATGAAATAATAGCCACAATCTAGGGTCTAGCACCAAACAAGGCTCTAAGTCCTGGCGACTTCTGTATTCAGTTTTACAAATCATGCTGTCATGTAATAATATTTGATCTCAAGAGAATGTGTTTGCATGTTTGGAAAAATCACAATATTAGGGGTGGGATAAACTCCTCTTTTCTCTCCATTGTCCCTAAAGAGCCAATCCATCTTCCTTCTCTCGATTTCACCCTATATCTCTATGCAACTCATATTATAAGATCCTAACAAAAGTAATGGATGTATCTCTATGTAGCTCATATTATAAGATCCTAACAAAAGTAATGGCCATCCATCTGAGGAAGATCCTTCCTAAGATAATTTTTGGCAACTAGTGAGGATTCATGCAAAAGAAACAAATTATAGATAATATAATCTTGGTTTAAGCACTACAAGAAAAAAGGTCATTGGTGAGGGTCATCCCTGTGATGGACAATTAAGGGTTGTCACCAATGCCGTATATGATGACGGTCCTTAAAACATCCTCATTACAAGTTCCTTTTGAGATGGTCCTTTAAGGTTCGTCACCAAATCCCTTTTCAGGGACAGTTTTGGCGAGGGTTGTTAGAGGACCGTTATTGATTCTCTCTTTCGTGACAATATTTTAGTAGCCCTCACTAATACATGTTTATTTTACTTTTGGTGAGTGTAGTAAATTTTTGTCACCAATTATCATTATAATTGGTTTTTGGCGACACTATGTGAGCGTTGCTATATTTTTCGACAAAAGAATATAATGGTTTAAGACAACTAGTATTGTTATGGATTCTTTGTAATTAATATGTTTCCAAGGTCATACTAGTCACAATACCCACTCATAAGGTCTATAATCAATCTCTACTGGTTTTCCATAAGAAACCACTAGCAATTTATAAGTACCATTCCAAAATGGATCCATAAGCAATATGATCTTTTGGGTATTCGACATCAACAAAATTGATTCATATATCCTATTAGATTGTACTTCCAAGATTTGAAAGCCATTGGCATTAATGGAGGGATGCCTACTCATCCATGTTCTACTCCAACACCTTAGTTCACATGGTTTGGATTGCATCACGAATGGTTTGGTTGAAGAATTTGCATTTCAGCATGTTTTAGCAGACAATTATAGGCCTGACTCAAGCCTGTAGAATCTCCAGTTTCTGTGTTTTTTAAATATTTCAGTAAAATACTGAAGATGAACAGATTGTTGGTAAAATGGAATGTCTCGTGTATGGGGAAGGGAATCCTGAAAATGAACAGAACCTTGATACTCTCTTGGACTCATCCCTCCCAGTACAAGCAAACTTTCAGTTCTATTTGGAATTATTCTTTTCAAGTTGCAAATATAATGATTTCTTCCAACAGAGTTATATCTTTAAAATCCATGGAGGATATGTATTTGCATGATTGGAAGGATTGGATCTCGGTTTTATCCCCTGCCTATGTGGTATGCTATTCAAAGTCTTCTCTTAATTCCGGACAAGTATTGTTCCTGTAGGGTTAAATTCAATATATTTTTCCTAATAATGTGTATAAATTCTAGCATATAAGAATGATTTTTATACATTTCGATTAGCTTTTCAAGGTCATTTCATGGCTTATTATATATCGTGACATGTCAGACCAAGTATTTTTGTTCAAATAATTTCCATAAATGGAGTGACCGTTAACTCATTGCTTTTTGGATGAATGGGTATATGCTGATTTGACCCCATCAATTGTCGTAATTAGCTATATCCTTTTGTACCTGCATGTCTGAACAATTATATGTACACCAGATTTGAAAGTTGGATTTCTTTGTTATGCATAAGTCGATCCTGTAAATACCAATTTGGGTTAAAGGATACCGGTTTGATCACCTAACTTCCTTTCAGTAGAGAAAGTTTCAGTTGGCATGGCTAGTGCTGCACGTAGGGAGGAGCCATATTCCATTGAACTGTTGGATGAAGATCCCTGTAGTAAGAAGATTTTTCAACAAATTGGATTATATGAGATTTTTAGTAAATTCAGAGGGCACAACGAAGATGTGACCAAGGAATTTGCTCTCAATTTTGATGGAGCTTGTTCTAACATTCGGGGGTTTATGCTTTCAGTTTTATAAAGGTCCATTGCTCTCGCTGCAGGCTTACCAAAAATAGGGGAAAGATGGTTTAAAGCTGGTCATTTTAAAAACCCTAACTCTTGGAAACAGTTTGTGAAGGTGGCTAATTCTAGTATTCATTGGAAGAAGGGAGCTGAATGCAACTGTTTCACTACTGAATGGGGTAATGTCATTTTCTTTTTGCAGAAATATTTGACTTGTGAAGGACGATATAGCCTTGTCTTTCTTTATCATAATTGGCTTCTCCTTCACATTAAAGGAGAATAATTGATGAGCATTCCATACTTTTTGTGGAAGAGTCTGTCTAAAATGGCTTCAACTACCCAAAAGCGGCCTAATCAGCGACTTGGTAATAGTTTGTATCATCATGGATTAATTAATTTGTTGATCGTGGATGAATTACAGAAGAGAAACCTAACGTGTGAATAATTTTTAGTGGAAAAAGGTTTTCAGGGGCAGGTTAATGATGATCCACAAGATTCTGCTTCGCCCCCTCCAACAGTTCAGACAGAATTTGATCCAACACCAACATTTTCTGAACCAATTCAATCCCAACCATCTCCAAAGAGCCATAGAGATGATGAAGAGGTTAACAAAATTTCAGTTACGGTGAGAAGAAGATCTGCAAGGCTAGAAGACATTTCTGAAGAAGTTATTGAAAAAGTTAGAACATCTGAAGATATGTTTTCAACAATACCCAAACGTACAAGAACCCGTTATACACAGAGTCAGAATTTAGAGTCAACACCCCTGCCAGAAATGGAAGCTACTCAGTTTCAAGACCAAGCTCAAAGGGAAGAAGACAAATCTAATCAAGTGGTAAGGCCTGATTCTCTTGGTTTAATTTCAAGTAAGTTACAAAAGAGGATTAAGAAAATTTAGAAGCAAGTTCGCGAATTTCAAGTTTTGGATAGACATGTTAAAAGTGAAAATGGAAAGTTAAAACAGAGGAGTAGACAATTACAGAGAAAGAATGGTGTTCTTAAGAAAAGACTGAAAATTTTGAGAAATAAGGCTCACCGATGGAGTTTGCAAAACAAAAGGTTGAGGAAACAAAATAAATTTCTTAGAGATAAATCAGTACTAAAGGAATCAGCACCACTGGCTGAGGATAATACAAGTTTGGAATTATTTGCTATAGCAGCTGCAAAAAACATTCTTCCTAGTAACTCTAAAAGCTCTGAAGATAAAGAAAAAGTCACAGATGTTCTCTATGAATTTTTTAATCAAATTCTTGATGATGTCTGGACTAATACCCTAGCTTTAGCATCAGCTGAAGTAAATACTATTAAATGGACTGGAAGAAATGATGAATTATATGACTTGGGCCTTATTTATCAACAATGATATAAATTTGAAGTACAACGTATGCAGGAAACTTGGTTTTCTGCTTACTTGGTTCAAGAACAAAAGTGGAAGTCCAAGATACAATCTTTATAGCAACAATTAATGATTAAAGAAGAAGAAAAGAGGCAAATGTTTAAATTTGTTGAGCAAGCCATTTCTTGTAGAAGTCCTGCTAGAGTTTATTCAATGTACCTGCATGAACAATGGGTAGGCCTTCAGATGATTAGATTGAATAATAACAAAAATTTCATGATGGGAAATGTTGATGACTTTGTGGATATCTATAATGACTCATCTACAAGGGAAAAGGATTGTTGTGTAAACTTTATCAGTTTAAATTCTTTCTAGAACATGAATTGGAATGGAATCCCAATCTTGTAGTAGGATATATTCAGTTACGATCCTTTTCATCTTTTATTTAGAATAAAATTAAGTGGGAAATAGGGATGAAATTCTTTTATAAGTTGGAATTTCAGTCTGAACTTCACATCAGAGGAGAGCATCCAGATGTTGAAGTGGCCTTTTCTAGTCACAGTTAATTCCTCAGGGCTCCTGTGAGGGTGAAACAATTTAGAATGAATCAAAGATCAACGTTATAGAGTTTTGAATAACTTATATCTTGTGGGACTTTGGCCTCTTTGCAAGCCTCAGAGACCTGTTGGAATTTGCTTCCTCAAGTACTCCAACAACGGGACCCCATGGGATACCCATTTTTCCAGGTTGCCTTTTCAAGAACAAGTTTGTATGTGAATTCTCTACGAAGAAATGGTACTCAATGGCTTGGGTTAAGGTTCCATTTCCTTTTGCTCTGGTGCAGCAAAACTAAGTATAGTATGGTTGGGCAGTGGTATGATTTTGCAGAGAACTCTTCATGGATGGAAGTGGATCGTCATTTAGGCTTTCGAGAAAGAAATGGAGTAAGTCACCCATCTTATAGTTGGACCGAGCTACATCAAAATTTACTACGGGGGGAATAAGTTGCATAGGGACATGCAACAAACTTCCTTCTAGGGTAGATGCTTGGTGCTTGAATTGTTACCCAAAGGGTGGGTTTTCACTTGGATCTCCATAATATACCAGAGGATGTTAAAAACCTGTAATTGTTTTGTCAGGATTTTAGGTTTATCCAATCCACAATAGTTGAAATATCCATTTTGTTTATCTACACTCTAAAGTATGATATTTCAAATCTAATGATTCACCCTGCTATGTCTTTTTATGTTTATGTGAATTTGAACTTGTTCAATTTTTACTTGGAAACTTACTAAATTCCATAATCTGATATTTTATAGTGATTTTAGGAAAAACTTCGACCTTTTATTTCATGTAAATGAACCAACTGAATTGTACTTGTTTTGTTACAAGTAGTTAGAGAAGGGGCATGTTCACATGAAACTATTAGCATTGATTGCGAGGTAATCAGTCCTGCAACCTCTTACAGATCCATTTTTTTCCATAAACCTGAAATAATGCTGAAAATGTTATAGTTGCAGTCATTGCCCTTTTTAATTTCGATATGATTGGTAGACAATTAGTATGATTATCCTTTTGATCAATGTGTTGCATCTTTCTATTGCCTCCTGGGTGATTGTACAATGTATTTAAGGCATAGCCATATTCATTATCATGTGGACTATCCTGTATCCATCTCTTGAGGTGTTTTCACATCTAGGAATTTTGTTTGTGTATTTTGACTACATTTCATGTTAGTCTGGTTCTCTTTGGTGTTTAGGGATGTATCCACACCATGGTTCCATACCCTATTGTATTCCATGGCTTTATCTCTGATATTTTTATGTCCCTATGGTAAATATAACGATTGCAGGGACACAATTATATGTCTGTTCAAGATTTCTCTTAAGGCACACCCAATGTTCGACATTAGAAATAAAATTTTGGTTTTTTTCCATTATTTAAATAATTATTTTTTCGTGTTTTCATTGGCTTTGCACTGATGGTTTATTCAATAAATATAAGCTCAGGGGACTCTTCTGATAGGTGTCCAAGTATACATCAGTGACCATTGAATTCTAATGCACTGATAACCACCGCCACCCAGAGATCTGTAACTTTCATTGATCTTAGATTTTATGGGTTTTGGGAACCCTCATTTGGTTTCATTTCAAATTTTTTCTAAGGCATGATAGGGTTCATCACTGCATCTGTATTTCCATGAATATGGCTTGGTTTAAACACAAGTAACAATAGAAAAAATCAGTAAGTTACATTGTGTTTCATTGATTTAGTTCATCGAATCATGTTTTAAGCAGAATCTATACATGTTTGTGGATATCATGATTGTTTTTAGTTGCTTTCCCATGGGATCTGATGATTGTCTTGTTTAGTGTTTTTAGACAGTTTAATAACGTATATCTATAGGCTTGGCCTAAGCCTGTAAGTTGAGTTGGTGTTTATAATTACATATGCACAAATGGAAATCGGACACATGGGTCTTATTTGGAATCGTGTCACCTAGCCCATCCTCCTGTTGGTTGCTCCAAGTTCATTCTGATGTAGATTTTCCTTCAGAAAGCTTGAACTCAAGCAACCTACTGTCAATACTTTTGTATATCCACATGCATCTAATTCTTCACTATTTATGGAATTACTACAACATTCCCAATTAGCTTCAAAGCCTTCAAACCTGCCTTTGAACAGTTCTCAAATGCATTCACAAATTATTGTGCCAAAAAAAATACTTCAAACAATTCTTCAATTCTTCTCTTCGGTTTGTAGAGTTCCTATAGAGAACATCCTACTATTCTCATAACTCTCTAGACTGCTTACTTTCATGAGCTGTAGCTTATGTGTTTATCTAGGACCCTGCCTAGTCTTTCTTAGACCCAGCCAAGAAAATTGGATACAAGACCCTGCTTGTATTATATGTACATATGCATATCTTATCAAATTTCATCATCTCTATCATGTCACACTTTATCAACCTGTCACAACCATGTCTTCAGTTTGTCCTCAATAATATCATCATTCTAACAGTTCAGTCATATTAATAAAATTTTGTCATCAACTAAATGTTCTGATATCTTCAAGGTCTTCCCATATCTTCAAGGTTTGCTTATGTCTTCAACTTCCACTTATCATCATTTCCTCAACCAACCAACTGCTTCTCATCATGTTGTTACTGTCATCATTGTCATGTTAATTATCATATCGAACTATCACATCATCCACAGTGATGTCCAATATTGTTACTGTTAAGCCAAGGCTTGCATTGCTATATAAGGCTTTCATGTCAAATTAGTCCATATACTGCTCATACTCAAGGGTCAAGTTGGTCATGTATGTCACAGTCACTGCTGCTCATACCAAGGTCGTTGTGCATGTATATCACTAAGATATCATCATATTAATACACCATTACTAGTATATACATCACTGTATCTATTGTGTAATTCTATGCAACATCATTATCAACATCAGTGTAGGCAACATAAACATCAAGTTTTCATCAAATCATGGGATGGGAGATCATCATAAAAGTCTGTATACATCAAGGTTTGAACATGCATATTGCATCATCTCATTGCTACTCAACTGTGTGTGCATCGTTGTTCATACTTCACCTATCTCCATATTGTAGTATGCAGCATCATCATAAGGTAGCATACATCCTAGGCTTTCATCATTCAGATTGTTGAAGGTGTGAACAAGGTCAGCAGACTTGTTAGGGCATCATTCTACTGTTGTAAACAAATTTTGGACAGTCCCAAAAGCTCTCAGAAGTTATATAGCCGAAATCAGAAATAATAGACAAGAAAATTAGACTCCTATCATGCTCCTGTGATTTTCCACTTGTCCACCCTTTGCTACTGCTATATATCAGTCCAAAATTCCTCAGTCACACCAAAAATCAGAGTTAAAAAAAAACTGTTTACTGTAGCTGCTATCATCAAGTGGTATACTAGACCAACTTCACAATTACGAACTTCATCCATCAAATTTTAAGAGCTTCATATCATCTAGCTATGACATGTCATCATCCAAGTGCCATCATGCCACCATATATGTGGGTGCCAAACCTTTACATGCACCATGACCATCTTCAAGGGTTTCATGACCCCATCAACCCACAAATGACCACAGAATGGGTCATTTTCCCACTTTGGTGTTCCAAAGCCCAATCATGCCATGTCATTAATATTTATCACTTCTTTGTCATGTCATGGTTTGTTTTCCCAAGCTGTCATGTCCACGTATGTGATCCAATGCCCATATTCCTTTTGCCATGTCATTCATGCTTATCATGCATGCTTGTCAATGTTATCTAGCTTGCTTATCTTCATGCCATGTACACCTTTGTCATTAATGTTGTCATCAATGATAGTCATAGACAAACATATTCATCAGTACCTAAGGTATTTTAGAGACCTTAAATGCAAGGGGCTTCAAATGCCCGCATTGGATGGTGTACTGTATCCTATTAGTATCAACTAGGCAAGAGCTAGGTACAAGAGACATCCATAGTGCCATTCTCTTAGACCAAAATATCATAGTGTTTGGGGGAACAAACGGGTCTAATAAGATAAATTATCTGCACACTTTAGACTTGTAGACCGATGTATGGAGGTATGCTTGCATTTGAGGAACTCCACCATCCCCACGAGAGAGGAGGAGGAAATTACTTGATTGATGTTCATATTCTGGACCTGAAGCTAACGAAATGGGTTTCCCTTGATGTGAATGGGATCTTATTGCTCCCAGAGATAGCCACACTACAATTGCTATTGAAAACATGCTTGTGGTATAAGGTGGATATTTTGGATACCATTAATTAGGAGAAGTTGATGTTTTGGATCTTGAAACCTTAACATCTTGCAAATTTTCACCCAATCTCTTGAAATTAAATTCACCCACCCTAGTACAAATCTGGGTTGAATAAAACCCTGCTATGGAATATCATCTTGTTGTGTTTTTTTTCTATTACCCAAAGGGTAGGTTTTCTCTTGGATCTCCATTGTGTTGCTACTTGAAAATATACCAGAGGGTGTTAAAAAAATGTGATTGGTTTGTCAGGATTTCGGGTGTATTCAATGCACAATAGTGGAAATATGCATTTTGTTTATCTAGACTCTAAAGTATGATATTTCAAATATAATGATTTTCCCAAATATGTCTTTTTTTTGTTTATGTGAATTTGAACTTGTAATTAACGTATATCTATAGGCTTGTCCTAAGCCTGTAAGTTGAGTTGTTGTTTATAATTATATATACACAAATGGAAATCGGACACATGGGTCTTATTTGGAATCGTGTCACCTAGCCCATCCTCCTGTTGGTTGCTCCGAGTTCATTCTGATGTATATTGTCCTTGAGAAAGCTTGAACTCAAGCAGCCTATTGTCAATACTTTTGTATATCCACATGCTTAATATGCCTACAAGAGGGCTAACGAGAATGCCCATTGATCTATTTGGGTGTTGCTGCAGGTGTGTTATGTGTCTTGGGGATGACCAAATAGATGAAAAGCTACAACAACTAATTGTCTATGGGCCTACCTTTCACTTGGAGTACATTCAAAGGTTCCTTGCAAACAATACCACATGTCCACTTTGTCTCATTATTTCTATTCCCTTGAACACATAAAATTATCTCATTGCAAGTAACATGGAACTAACTCCTACATTTATGGAACTAACTCCTAACTCCTAAAGTTATTAAGTAACATGGATGCACAATAGAGTGGACTTCCTTCTATTTAGGTTCCTGCTCTAGGTCTTGTACTTATCCTTACGCCTTTGAAAGTAATGGCATACAAGTAGGGAATACCAACATGAGAAGGGAACCCATGATTTAACCTTGCATCCACCTCACTATTACAGTGAACCGACTGGATAAGAAAACTACGAATTGAAGAAATATAGTGAACCATGGCTTTATCTCTGACATTTTTATGTCCCTATGAGAAATATAGCGATTGCAAGGACACATTTATATGTATGTTCAAGATTTCTGGTAAGGCACACCCAATGTTGGACATTAGAAATAAAATTTGGGATTTTTTCCATTGTTTTCATTGGCTTTGCACTGATGATGTATTCAATAAATATAAGCTCAGGGGACTCTTCTGATAGGTGTCCAAGTAGACATCAGTGGCCATTGAATTCTAATGCACTGATATCCACCGCCACCTAGATATCCACCACTTTCATTGATCTTAGATTTTATGGGTTGTGGGAACCCTCATTTTGTTTCATTTCACATTTTTTCTAAGGCATGATAGGGTTCATCACTACATCTGTATTGCCATGAATATGGTTTGGTTTAAACATAGGTAACAATAGAAAAAATCAGTAAGTTACATTGTGTTTCGTTGATTTAGTTCATTGAATCATGTTTTAAGCAAAATCTATACATGTTTGTGGATATCATGATTGTTTTTAGTTGCTTTCCCATGGGATCCGATGACTGTCTTGTTTAGTGTTTTTAGACCAACATTTATATGTAAATGGATAATCCCAAGAGATATTTTGATGCATATAGGATTTCATATGTGGGATGTGGGTATCTTCATGATAAGTTTTCAATTTTTTTGCTTGGTTTTGAAGGTGTATTCGTTGGGATAAAAATTACAAATGTGTGAATGCAATTTTGATGTTTGCATATTTGGGTTTTAAATTTATTTATAATTTTTAGATATTATTATGGGCTTAATAAGATGACCATCTAGTTGTGGGGATTATAGGGGTGTTGTGGAGGATTTTTATGGTGATTTTAGGAAAAAATTCGACCTTTTATTTCATGTAAATGCACGAACTAAACTATACTTGTTTTGTTACAACTAGCTATAGAAGGGTCATGTTCACTAGGACTATGTGTTGGACATGAAAGTATTAGCATTGATTGCAAGGTAATTAGTCCTGCAACCTCTTACAAATCCATTTTTTTCCATAAACCTGAAATAATGCTGAAAAGGTTATAGTTGCAGTCACTGCCCTTTTTAATCTATCTCTGTGAAGATAGTTATGTGTATCAGACACGACCTTTGCAAGAGGGAGATATACCAGTACTTGTGGAATTATCAGAATCAGACATTGCTTGGGCTTCTCCAAAAGTGAATTCTCTGTCATCAATGCTCCATGTCACCTTTGCCATGTCTTTGTCCTCCAACTTGCTTGTCATGCTTGTCCATGCTTGTCTATAGGCTTGGCCTAAGCCTGTAAGTTGAGTTGTTGTTTATAATTACATGTGCACAAATGGAAATCAGACACATGGGTCTTATTTGGAATCCTGTCACCTAGCCCATCCTCCCGTTGTTTACTCCGAGTTCACATTCTTCTCAATCTTTGATCAATTCAATGTCATTTCTTTTCCAAGGTATAAAATTGTTAATTGCATCCCCTAAATACTTGCATTGATTACTTCTATGCTTAAGCTTGATTTCATAATCAGGATCAACCAGAATTGATTGTGGGCACACAAGATAATATCCATCACCTAATTTTTCCCCATTAGGCATGAAAAAGTTTGGTTCAATTCTTTTGATATAACCCTTTGCAACCTTCAATTGACCATTAAAATATGTCAGTAAACAATTTTTTCCATTCAATCCCACATCTGAAGATGGTAATTGCAGTTGAACCTGCCAATAAACAAATTCCTGTGAGATTCCTCGGAATAAGAATGGAATATTAAACATAGAAATAAAGAGGCTTAGAAATTACCTGTTGTATTGATTTTCCAATTGGGTCACGATTATGTTCTCCCGAATTCAAAGGAGTTTGTTTTGGCAAAGCATGATGAGGACTCAGAGAAGCCTGTTAGTAAATAAATACTTGTAAGATATAGTGAAATAACGATTATAACATTGCAGTAAATATTAATAGTTCAAAACTCATCGTTGACTTTGGAGTATGAAATGTATTAGACTTTGGAATATCAAATGTATTAGATGGTCTAGGAGCCATTGTATTTTTTTCCAATGAACCTTGACTAGGATTATTCTGGAGACTCTCCTAAAAAATAAATACTTGTGAGCAATTTTTAAATAATGGAAAAAATATGAGTTGGTTTAAAAAACTACATGGATTGGGGTGACTGGATTAAGAGGTGACAGTTGCGGAGGTCGTCGATTTGATTCAACATCTGACATGGAAATATTACTCTGCCAATATAATAGTTTGCATTAGATATCATGAAATCAGAAGATAAAGGGTTAGGATGCAAAAACAATAATTCATATATTACACACCCTACAACAATACGATCATGTTCATGTTAGCATTATGATTTTGAAATCCCCAACTTTAAAGATGGCCTACATAAAAAATTAAAGTCTACACATGCAATCCTTACATTGTTGGATTTTGGAACAACTCTGCCACCTTCTTTCCCCACCTGCATGGCAACTTTCCATTCCATTAATTCTTCAACAGCTTTTTTCAATCTTTTGAGTTCCTTGTCTTTTTCTCTTAATTTCTCTTTAGTATTATGACATTCCTTCTTGTAGGAAATCTCTTTTCCAAATAATACTGTTGGAGTGACTTCGAATCCAACCCCACGTACACGACCCCTCCTCTCAGGCCCCAAAACTATAGCAAGGGCATCTTGCTTTGTAGCATATGCAAGATACACTGACTCATTTTGTGCCGATTCAATTTGATTCTAGCAATGTCAACATTTCAACAAACTGATATAAGAAACATCATAAACTCTAAAAAAAGCATAAATGATACAAGAATAGGTTCGGAACTTCTTATTTTCTCCGCAATGAATGATGACATTGGAGTGCCATCCTTCTTTTATGGCATTTCATCCACACATTAGCCCTAGTTATAGGCTTATTACTTGGACCACGAGATTGATTCTAGTATCAACAAATACAACAATCTAGTTAACTATATTTAAAGTTGTTAATTGTGAACAAATAATAGAATTTGTTGCAACTTACGAGGTCATCTTCAACCCTAAAGTAACCTCTACGGCCAGAAGTGTGGGTCTCTTGTTCTAATGCCCTATTTTCCTTATTTGTTCTTGACCTCTCTTGCAACTCAATAAAAAAATAGATGCTAAGATTATAGTTGATTGTATGAGAGGATTCAAAATCAAAGATGATAACATTCAAATCTGTCTTTCATTTTTACCTTGAATTTAGGGTCAGATCGTAATCTAACAAATTCAATCCAATCGGTTTCATTTACTCCAATAGGAATGTTTGCAATCCTCTCCTCATCTGTTTCATATTTCGAATAGTATTTCTTATACAAATTATATCTATAGGTTCTCAAGCATTGAGATATTGCTTTATGGCACTATTGCTCTGCTGATGGATCTATTTGGTAGGTACGCTACAACAGATAAAAAATCCATTATTAGATACAAGTGTTATTTGAAACTAAACCTATCACACACAAGCTCAATATGCATCAATATATAAAGTTTAGAATAAGTTGATGCTCACATTGATTGGACTCCACATGTCTTTCTTTTGCACTTCAGACACTTTTTTCCATTCCATGTGCTTGATGCCTAGAATTTCCCTTGCAAGAACACCTAAAAACGAGGAGAATTTCTCTGAATGTGGACCAATAGGCTGGCCCCTCTCATTAAATTGAATTTCAGGAAATGCAATGCCCTCTATAGTTGTTCCAAAGAGACATTTTGTTGGTCCCCTACTCCTTCCTTTCACATTTATTGCAGTACTAGCTTGGGTAGATGCATTTGCATCTTCTAAACCATGCTCTTGTTGTGGTGGATCCTGATCCAAAACATTCTCTTGTTGTGGTGGATCCTCCTCCAAAACATGATCTTGTTGTGGTGGTTCCTGTTGAAAATCTTATGGAAAAAAAAACCAGTACCCCTCTTGAGACAATGACATTATGAAATTGTTAATATGAAATCTTGAAATACTTGTATAGGACAAAAAATGTTTAGAAATGAGCATACCTTCCAGTGGTTCTTTCACATCTTTCTCAAGAGTATTTGCATTAGAATTGTTGTTGACACTATAGCAAGTAGATTCACTTTGTAATGGGACAGTGGATCCCGATGCTATATTTTGTTGGAATTTGTTTACCATCTTAGAGCCTATGGTCAAGTATATTATGAATTTTTTTAATATAATTGTTTATTTATTAAAAAATAAATAATAAGTTACCATCATGTTTAAAATATTTACCTGAAGTTGTGCCACATATAACATTGTCATTTCTTTTGGTAATGCGGCCTGACTTTGTTAAAAGTGATGTATTGCAATGTCTTAATTTAATCCTGTTAGCTCCCTACAAATATGGATTGCAGCTCGTGCTCAAAGAAAGTTAGACAATTTGTAAGGTATAAAAGAAAGGACAATAATTGTTAAAAATATTGAAGTTATTGAAATCCCAAACAAAAAAAATAATGTCTTACTTTGATATGGACATCCGCAAATAAACTGCATAACAAAAAAAATCATTTTTATTAACACATCGTTGAAACAAGCCAACTAACACAATCCTGAAAATTAAATAGTATTTATGAACATTATACAAATATCTTTAACTCATTCATAACAAAATGTCTAACAATGTATACTAAAATATAGAGGGTTCTTTTTGGGAATACTCTATGGTCAAAAGTTTTTCAGGCAAAATATATGAAATCTAATGTTATTAACTGGTTCAGGATGCTACTGCATCTTGGACTACTCAAGATGCTACTGCAACTTATGACTCCAAGACAATCTATTTTCTTCTATTTAGATTTTTCGGGTATTCTTTGATGTGTAATCTTCACATGCTTCATCAAATCTTCTATTATTAAACCTTTTAATTCATATTTATGTCTTTTGCAGATTTTGATTATTTAACCAATTAAAATCTCAATGGATATCTTCCAGGTTTGCGGGCTTCATGCCCTTTCAAATCTCTGTTTTAATGAACTAATTAATTAATTAACTAGTCAATTAATTTATAAATTAACTTCAATCCTGTAGGCTTCATTTCCTTCAAAAGTGCATGCTTGGGCTTTCTACGGGCTTTCTTTCTCCCAAAACTTGGGCATGATCTTTTTTAATCTTCTGGCTTCTTCTTATTAAGATCTCCATGTTTATAAGATCTGTAGTGACAGTGGAGAAAAACTTGTCACATAAAAATAGAGCAACTGTCTTGCCCACAAGATCAGATACTAGGACCTGGTCACCTCTATTGTTTGATCACAAAGTTACACTCATCAGAAACCAAGAGTGACTCCAGGTTTGTGATTCTGAGGACATAACTACCATATTGCCAACAGGGACGTCTCAAGACATGGGAAATATTTAAAAAAGGTCAGATTGGTCCCAGCAGATGTTGTCTGTGTATGCAAATGCTGAAACCACAAAACATCTTCTTGTGGACTACTAATTCATGAAGAGTGTTTGGAAATTATGATGCACAGCTCTAAATACTGAGCAGATGTGAGGTGGGGTTCTGAGAATTTTGATATAAATTTGCTTAACTGGTTTAGAATCTGTAAATCTTACCATTTGCTCCCAGTTTATATTCCAATAATTTTCCTTGAAGAAATTCTGTGATTTTTGCTAGCCAGATGTTGGAGAGACTGACTCAGGCGTTTATAAGACCTCTGTAACTTTTGGAAAGAGCGAATCTGCATTTTTTGTTTGGATTTGTGAGTAAGTGGATTTCCAGCAACGATACATCTGGAAAATTCTAGTAACCCTATTCTAATACTACGATATTAGGGAACGGAGCAAGTCTGCCCATCTCCTGCATCAACAAGGGTGGAAACGGCCGGTGGCACCACATGTTGGCCTACTTATTTCAAATCCACAGTATGATGATGTAATGTATTTTAATATCTAGTTCATGAATGGACAAAAACAACTGACAAGATAACAAAAAATGTTTTTGCAAAAGGCCAATTATCCACAGTAAATGTCATTTGCAAATATGGATTTTAAAATACTATTAAATTTTGAAATACTCATCATAATTCATCTGGACCGAAAGGGACAATAAAGACAAAACAATGGCCAATAAGGACAAAACAATAGTATGAGCAATATAGTACAAACAATAGTACAAGGCAATGGTACATCTTTTTGTTTCCACGGATTAAGATTGCCTATTGTAAGAGAGTTTGCTTCTCATTTCCTCTAGTCTTCATAGCTTTCTAACTTCAACGCCAAGCAAAAAATGTTTTCAATTAAAATATTGTTGAATACATATGAGCTTTGTTCCTATTTATATTACAAAATGAAAAAAAAAATCGAGGGAAATCTAAATACTAAAAACAATGGAGGGAAATACAAATCCAAACATTCTTTTCTTGACAATAGATGTTCCTATTTCCATTTATAGATGTTACTATTTTCTCCAAAGTATTATATAAAGTACATAAAATACTTATAAATTAGAAAAAAAAATTAAAAAGTATCACCAAATATTTTATAGTTAGAATTTAAGAATTGATTGGATTTGCCAAGACTTACACATTTTTAAGTATGGATCCTTAAAATTTTAAGAGGTAGTCATGATTATAGAAGATACACAATCCACTAAAAAATGCACAACTAGAAGGAAAGCATATGGATTTGAAAAAACATAAAGTTAACATCTTCACATGTACAAGAGTAAAATCATTATAAGTCAAACAATATAATTTCTCAATCAAAATAATGGTGTAAAAAAAAGTTTGTAATGGTGAGTGTAATGCATTGGTTTTCTATTAATGTTAACCCTTCTCCTACAAAAACTAATGCAACAATTAAATAAAGTTGAAATGGACCTACTTAAACTTCATTGCCTACAACACATTCTCACACCATAAAAGAGGTTCCAAGACCTAGTATATTATCTAAGCAAAGACATTCAAAAACATATATATGAACCTCAATGATGAGGTATGCCTTCAAATATGCAAAAGTTCCTCTAAATATGTCGAAATTTTCGCTTAGTAATGCAAAAGGTCTATTGAGTAAATTCTCACCCTCATCAATGCTAGTGATTTGCTTCCTTGATCAAACATCATGAGTGATAAGATCAAACCAAAATGTGTGATCCAAGGTTCTTCTCATGGATTGCAATTATCACTATTCTAAATATACCCTATCCATTAATATGACTTCACGTTGAGGAATTAACACCTTTACAAATACCAAAAAAAATCATGCATTTTAACCGTGGTGTTTTCACCTACTATTAGACTATTGTAACCACATAGATGGCTTGAATCAAATGAACCATAAGATGGATGCATTCCTCAAACTCATTATTTTTTATGTTTGCCGGATCGGTGATACAACATTCTCCATGGACCTCTATAATATATATGAGAGAGTCATGTTCTCATCATGTTCTATCAACTTGGCCTTCCTCTTGTGTGTATGATTGGGTTCATTATTCTCTAGCTAACTATCCTTCTGTAGTAGAGCAGTTATACTCGGGTATTCTTTGATGTGTAACGCATGGTCTCCCACCAGGTATGCCTTCGCCTAGGGTTTTCCTCCAGTGGGGAGTAACTAGGTTTTCTCCCCCATGAGGGCTTCCCATGATACATGTTGTGTAGCTGTGCATTTTCTATAAACATGTGATCCTATAATTTGCTTACTGTTTCTATAGCTACCATCATATCTAGGGATGAAGTTGGAACATAAGCATGTTGTTTTGCATTAATATAGCTTTGAAAGAACCACCTATATTATAATGTTGTTTGTCATTATAGCCGAATACACATGCACAGGAGGGTGTGGCCCACCCATCGCAGAGTTGTCATGAAACGGAGAGTGCATCTGCGTTTTAGTACTAGAAACAAAAGTAATAGGACTAGTCAGAGAGATGGTAACATTTCCCAACACCACTGAGCCAGGGGATGGATCCCTCAGCAAATAGTTGGCCCTCACCGTTTTTATCCCTTGATGGTGGTAGCAGTACTTAATGATGGTGCACTGAGTTGGTTTCCTTGATGGGTGTTCCATGTGTCATAGGTATAGAGAAGTCCTTATGCGGTTGCAATCCCGTGATCACCTAACATTGGGGTATTGGTCATGATGTGTGACCCCTAACTTAACTCGTTCGTTAATTCGGTCTTGTGTTGGATCATATACTTATTGGAGGATTTATACCCCTGGACCTCTATAATATATATGACAGAGTCATGTTCTCATCATGTTATATCAACTTGGTCTTCCTCTATGTGTATGATTGGGGTTCGTTATTCTATAGCTCACTATCCTTCTGTAGTATAGCAATTATACTCAGGTATTCTTTAATGTGTGACGCATGGTCTCCCACCAGGTATGCTTTCGCCTACGGTTTATGGCAAGCTGAGACATTGTGAAGTTATGCATGACTCTTGATTTTGAGGATTCTATCACAGTGAAAGGTTGTAATTTGGGTTTTCTCCCCCATGAGGGCTTCCCATGATACATCATGTTGCATAGTTGTGCATTTTATATAAACATGTGATCCTATAATTTGCTTACTGTTTCTATAGCTACCATCAAATCTAGGGATGAAATTGGAACGTAAGCATGTTGTTTTGCATTAATATAGCTGTGAAAGAACCACCTATATTATAATTTTTTTTGTCATTATAGCCAAATACACATTCACAGGAGGGTGTGGACCACCCATCGTAGGGTTTTCATGAAATTGAGAGTGCATATGCATTTTAAGACTAGAAACAAAAGTGATAGGACTAGTCAGAGAGACTATAGCATTTCCCAGCGCCATTGAGCCAGGGAATGGATCCCTCAGCAAATAGTTGGCCCTCACCTTTTTTATCCCTTGATGGTGGTAGCAGTACTTAACAATGGTGGACTGAGCTGGTTTCCTTGATGGGTGTTCCATGTGTCATAGGTATAGAGAAGTCGTTATGCGGTTGCAAGACCTTGATCACCTAACGTTGGAGTATTGGTCATGATGTGTGACCCCTAACTTAACTCGTTGGTTAAGTCGGTCTTGTGTGGGATAATATACTTATTGGAGGCTTTATACCTCTGGACCTCTATAATATATATGAGAGAGTCATGTTCTCATCATGTTATATCAACTTGGTCTTCCTCTTGTGTGTATGATTGGGGTTCGTTATTCTATAGCTCACTATCCTTCTGTAGTATAGCAATTATACTTGGGTATTCTTTGATGTTTGACGCATGGTCTCCCACCAGGTATGCTTTCACCTAAGGTTTATGGCAAGCCGAGACATTGTGAAGTCATGCATGACTCTTGATTTTGCGGATTCTATCACAGTGAAAGGTTGTAATTTGGGTTTTCTCCCCCGTGAGGGCTTCCTATGATACATGTTCTGTAGTTGTGCATTTTCTATAAACATGTGATCCTATAATTTGCTTACTGTTTCTATAGATACCATCAAATCTAGGAATGAAGTTGGAATGTAAGCATGTTGTTTTGCGTTAATATAGCTTTGAAAGAACCACCTATATTATAATGTTTTTTGTCATTATAGCTGAAAACACATTCACAGGAGGGTGTGGACCACCCATCGCAGGGTTGTCATGAAACTGAGAGTGCATATGCATTATAATACTAGAAACAAAAGTGAGAGGACTAGTCAGAGAGATGATAGCATTTCCCAATGCCACTGATCCAGGGGATGGATCCCTCAACAAATAGTTGGCCCTCACCGTTTTTATCCCTTGATGGTGGTAGCAGTACTTAATGATGGTGGACTGAGTTGGTTTCCTTGATGAGTGTTCCATGTGTCATAGGTATAGAGAAGTCGTTATGCGGTTGCAAGCCCTTGATCACCTAACGTTAGAGTATTGGTCATGATGTGTGACCCCTAACTTAACTCATTGGTTAAGTGAATATTGTGTGGGATCATATACTTATTGGAGGCTTTATACCCCTAGACCTCTATAATATATATGAGAGAGTCATGTTCTCATCATGTTATATCAACTTGGTATTCCTCTTGTGTGTATGATCGGGGCTCGTTATTCTATAGCTCACTATCCTTCTGTAGTAGAGCAATTATACTCGGGTATTCTTTGATGTGTGATGCATGGTCTCCCACCAGGTATGCCTTCGCCTAGTGTTTATGGAAAGCTGAGACTTTGTGAAGTCATGCATGACTCTTGATTTTGCAGATAATAATATTTAAATAATAAACTGCAATAATGGTAACACTTTGTCACTTTGTATATCGTAAATTAAATTACATCAAGAAACGATGCCTGCATTTTCTAAGATTCGTAAGGTTCAATTTTATACCATTTGTAAAGATTAAAAAGATTCAATTTTATACCATTTTCAAAGATTCAAAAGATACCATTTTCAAAGACCAAAAAATTCAATTTTTGAATTTTGGTGCGGATGAAATTAGGGTGGGAATGATTTGCTCCAGCTTAAACCACGCGCATGGAGAGATAGACAAAAATTCACAATGAAATGTTGTTGGCTTGAACCGTGAATGGAGAGATAGACATAGGTGCCGATCGGAAGGAAAGGGAGTGAGACGAACTGTGGAAATCAAGTTCCAATGCTATCCATGCAGCTCTTCTTTTTATTTTTGATGTAGGAACCACCTTCAATTTCAACAAAAAATGCTTCCCCAAATTCTTGAACTCTTACCTTCAGTATAAATTCAATTTCTTTATTCAGAAATGGCGTTTTCCCTTTAATAATATGATTACAATTGGGCCATGATCTACTGCTACTCGTACACAAATGGAATCTAAAATGGAGTTCGATTCCCAAATAGAGTATACATGGGTATTCAAATTTGTGCACAATGACAATTTGCCACGATTTTTCCTCCAGGCCAGCGTTCATTTCTTTAGTGTTTGTTTCAACATTTGAGAAACTTAGTTTTTCATGAACAAGTGGAAAAACATAACTACTACCCTTAAACACACTTCCAAATATTCAAACCCTAAACCTAAAATATGGAACCTGGCTATCAATTTCGTAGCTCGATCTCTGTATATAAATGTTAAACAAATGCTAAAATCTCCAATATTTTACCTTCAGCGACAATAGATTCTCACCCAACACATTTATTTATTCTGTTAAATTTTGGTTAGGGTTAGGGTTTTATGTAGAATGTACTTTAAAAAATCTAATTGAAGTAACTTGATGTTCCAATTTCAATCGTTTCACTTCCTTCTGATTTGCATAACCTGAGATCTCATAACATAAGGACACTCGAGGGATAAACAATCACATCGAGTCAGTTTTCAGAAGGGTCTTCCAATTCCAAATACTTCGCAGAAATCGCATATTCCTGTAGTTGCTTACTGTCAGGAAGTCAGCCAATTAACAAAGCCTATGTACTCATTTTTTGCTACGGAAATTGCATACAAATTCTGGAGTAAATGACTTTATGTTTTCAACAGGACGCCATTCACATTCAACAGAGATAATGAACTTCATAAAAAATACATAGAAAGAGATATTCACAAGTCCATATGCATATAAAATGCTTTCATTAATCAAAGTCAATTACTCAGAATTTCATGACCTGATTACACAATATGGGAGTATTCTACCCTGGTCCCCTCCTCTCTATTTTCCTATCCTCTCTGCCTCTACCTCACCTCCGCTACCTCTGATGTGGCCGGTAAGCTTACAATCGTATATATGAAGAATCAATTTAACGGTTTAACCCTAACGACCTTTCTATATTTCTGTAACTGCCTCCATTAATAGGAGTTCGGCTCTATCCTAAAGGATGATGCATCATTGACACCTCATCACACTTGGAAACTTCTAGTTTAACCTTGCTAACTATTGAACATTTACAAGATTTCCTTTAGGCTCAGGGAGGATTTGTCAAGATTCAAAGAATCAACAGATCCTCTAATCTAGGCAGAAAAAAGTGATTCATTTATTCTGCGACCAGTATGCAATAAATACGCTCCTTGGGTAACATCAGAATGAACTTGGAGGAACCAACAAGAGGATGGGCTATGTGACATGATTCGAAATAAGACCCATGTGTCTAATTTCCATTTATGCATATGTAAGTATAAACAACAACTCAACTTACATGCTTAGGTCAATCCTGTAGATATACCTTATTAAACAGTCTTAAGGATGAAAATCAATTTATTTTAACATAATAGTGACAATTACAATTACAAGAACTTTACAAAAACTTTAGGATTTAGTTCCATAAATGTATGAGGTTTGTTATTTAGCTACAAGTTATGTTTCCAGGTATATCTTGTATGCCTGCGAGCATTAGAGGTTAGAGAGAGAGGCTTGAAAAATGATGGTTAGGAGGGTTAGCTATACAATGTAAGAATCAAGGCAAGAAAAACAGAGGATAGGTCAGAGTTTGTTTATTAGCCTACAAATTTCCAAGTAATAAATGGAAAATGATTATTTGCCATGATGTTGTGTGTTGATTTCATATATGTCTATGTGATTGCTGAACTCTGGTGAATATACAAGCTAACCAGGAAATGAATTAGTTAATTGTGTTACTCTCTGTTGGGTTACATTTTAATTTTAAGGTTGAATTAAGATCTAAGGTTGAGGGTTGACTACATTGGAATTACGCTCAGTATGAAGAGGAGTGATGTTGAACACTCTGCATTGAAGGGCTGCCTGGAATGAATTAGTTTTGAGTCTGGGTAGAATCTTTATGGGTTCTACTTTCTTAGAAGTTAGATGCCATATTGGTTCGAATTTCAATGGTTCTACAAATTGACATCTAAAGAGACAATTACAATTATGCATTAAGCCACATAGATTATTTCCAGAAGATCTAAGTCAAATATTTGAACAGTTTAGGGAGTTTTTTTATATCATAATACCTCTTAATAAGAAATGTGGGTTTATGTAGTTGTTTGACCGCAAGTTGTTAGTGCAAAGTTGTGTGTTTTCAATATATATGAGGTTTAATATCAACTAACTTTTTTAGTTCATTGTAGACATAATTTCAAAGGAGCTTGGAGCATATTATCAAATGGACAAAAGAAACTGGATGAACTTGAAAAATAGGTATAGTTTCTATATTTGGTTATTCATGGTGATATACCAAAAAAATGTATCAGTGCTAACTTGTTCTAAATTAAATTTATGTGTAGTACACTACAAGAATATAGAGATGGGGTTGAGGAATTCTTAAAGTTTGTCGAGGCACATTGAAGGAATAAGATGTCCATAAAATGTCCATGTAGCAAATGTGGCATAGTCAAAGTACAAACATTTGATAAAATACGCGAGCACTTGATTTGTGATGGAATAATAGAACAATATAAAATTTGGTATTTTCATGGAGAGAGCATTCACAGTCATGTATCTTGAAATAAATGAATTGATCTAGTTTCAAACTTACTTGTATTACAAAAAAGATATAAATTATATTTATATATGTTGTATTACAATAAAGATATAAATTATATTTATATGTGCTTAATTATGTTTTCCTCTGACCTTTAGATTCCATCCGTTATTGATGAGGCTAGGCAATGCTCTGAAAATGAGCCATATCAAGTTATAGAGCATATATCATCTCAACTGGTAAGCTAATTTGCATTGGTAAAGGCCCCTATTTGACCAATATCTATTCATTCTAATTTTCATAAAACCATAAAATCACTGACATGAATTTTAATTTTCTTATTAATAGGGTTATGGACATGTATAATGCCATTACGATAATCAGGTTGATGAGCCTAGAACATCGTTTTAGAATGGTGGTGATCCACTCGAAAAGGATGATGATACAACCATTGTTGGTGATCAAGTGCTTCATATGGTGAATGATGCTTATCCATGTCTTGATCAAAACCTAAACGAAGGTTGTGATAATGTGGGTTTGGCATCAACAAATGTACTAAATCAAGTTAACGAATATAAGAAGTTAATCGAAGATGCAAAGATGGCATTATACCCTGGTTGTGTTGATTTCACAAAACTATCAACAACCGTAGAATATTACAATCTCAAAGTGAATAGTGGATGGTCTGATAGAAGTTTTGGCCAATTGTTAAAATTGCATAAAAATACACTTCCTAGAGATAACACACTTCCAGATTCTGCATATGCTGCAAAAAAATTGATAAAATCATTGGGATTAAACTATGATATGATACATGCATGTCCCAATGATTGCATTTTATATCGAGGAAGTAACGAAAGTAAAGACGAATGCCCAACATGTGGAAAATCTCGATGGAAGGTGGATGCTCAGTCTCAAAAGGTGCGTCAAGGTGTTCCTGAAAATGTGTTAAGATATTTCCCCATAGCACCGAGGCTAAGGAGAATGTATAGGTATGATTTTCAACACCATAATTGTATTCAAGTTTTCTCCTTCTTGTATTATCTTTACCATTTTTCATAGTGTTATTATATGATAATATTATATATAAATAAAAGATTTTCTTTGTTGTTCTAGCTCTATGGACATGTCACAAAAAATGAGGTGGCATCATGAGAATGCAAGCAATGATGGTCATATGCGCCATCCTGTTGATAGCCTAGCCTGGAAAACTATTGATGAAAGATGGCCTGGTTTTTCAGGCGAAACCCACAATGTACGACTTGTGATGGCAGCAGATGGATTTAATCCATTTGTAGACTTGAGCGGTACATATAGTGTTTGGCCTGGTGTTGGTTACATACAACCTCCCACCAAGGTTGTGCACAAAAAGGAATTATTGTATGTTAACATTGTTAATACCTAGTCCCAAGAAACCAGGTAATGACTGTTAACACCCAAAAAGTGCTCACTAGCTCATTTCCTTATTCACATGACCCATTTGTCCACTTTTCCACCATTTGAGTCTCTAAAGCCACCAAAAGGTCACCAAAAGACCTTAATACACCCCTTTTTCCACTCAAAATGAATATTTTTCCTCAAAAAGCATAAAAAACCCTCAAAAAGGGTCCAAAATTCCCAAAAATATTAAAAAGGGAATAAAAATATTCAAAATATTCAAAAAAAAAAAGGAGGGAAAAGGTACCTAAACCATTTTGGTCAATACCATTGGTTTCCTCAAAACCATAATGGTATTCCTTACCACCAAGAACTATAAAAAGGTGGTAGGGGCTCCTCACTTTCCATCCATCCATCATCCTATCCTCATGCTGCCAAAATCTCCCATGAGCTTTTGGCCATTGTAGCTACCTTGGAGAAGGGACCTTTGGAGTTTGGAGCTGCTCACCCTTGGAGCTACTCAACAATCTTCACCACTTGGAGGTATTACCATTGCAAGCACTTGCTTGCCCTTATTCTTAATACAAAGTTATTCTTTATTCTATTTCTTGTTCTTGTTTTCAAATGCACATGCTAGTTTAGTTTAGTTTTAGATTTAGATTAGTTTGTTATTTATTTCTATTGAAACTGCTGCTACTAGTTAGCAGGTGCCCATAGCACTAAGCTTGGTTGCAAAACCAAGCCAACAGTTTTTGGCGACTCCGCTGGCTTAGAATTCTTAGATCTCAATTTTTAGCTTTAGATCTTAGTTTTTGTTAGTTTTAGTCAGCTTAATTCTTAGATCTGCCACCCTAAATAGCAGATCCATTGCTGTTCTAGATCTTGGCCCCTTCTATTGCCATTAACAACCTGAAATTTCCAATTTTTGGGTTCATTTTTTGGCGTCCATGTACGGCTTTCGCCTCGCGGCTTTTTTCCCAATAGTCACGTGGCTCATCGCGACTTCGTGGCTCTTTTCCGCGCAGCTCGCCGCGGCTTCGCGACCAATTTGTGCGCTGCACATCGTGGCTTCACAGCCATTTGCCGCGCTGCACATCGCGACTGTGTGATGAAATCCTATGCTGCACATCGCGGCTTCCCAGCTGAATCTGCGTTGCCCATCGCGACTGTGGGATAGAAACCCGCGTGGTCCATCGCGGCTGTTTTGCCAAAACCCACGATGCAAGTTTTTTCAATTCGGCCAATCCGTTAAAAAAATTAATTTTTTGCCGTATTTTCTGCCCATTTAGCACATTTTACAGTATTAAAATTCCTGCATTTTTTTTTTTACAGCCATAGAAATCTTTTACTATTTAGAATGCTCCTTTAAAAAGTCTTTTTAAAAATTTTCATAAATTGAAAGAAGGATTTATTTGCATTTTATCTAGATAAAAATTTTACTGTTTACTTCCTTGATATTTTGCCCATAGCAAATTTTAAAAGAAATCCATTTATTGCTTGAAGAATTCATATTATTTGCTTTCCTATTTCAAAGATCCTTTGTTTTTTGAATAGTTTTTTCAAAGCATTTACATTTTCAATTTCAGTTTAAAATACCACAAGTGCACCCACTCAAACACATAATTTAAATTGAGCCTTAAAATTTACCCTAACTTCAACCAACTTTTAACCCCACTTGGGGAGCACTTAAAAGAACATTGTAGCTAGGTAGAATTGAGGGGATAGGTGTTCCAATAACACCCGTCAGTTATTACATTTGAGACATAATTGTTGTCCATTAGGGAACCAAAATCTCCTAGTATTTTTTGGCATGGTCACAACCAGTTTATCAGAGGGCCTCTCCCCTAGGAGGGTTGAAGTCGCGAGGATGGTTCCGAAAGCCTGAGTGGAATACCGAAATCCATTCAGTAACCGAAGGCTACCATTCGCAGTTCTCGGGATATCTCTGTATGGGGGTATTGCGGTAAAAGGACCGAACGGCAGATTCACCTTTTCTGAACGTGTCATGAACGGAGTATCCTAGTTGCCATTCTTTAGGATTGATTACCTGGTGTCCCTCCCGGTAGGGGGATATCTAGCTGTTGATTCAAATATCAATATTGTCTGACTTGGATTTCATCACCTTGCAAAGAATATCATTTGTTGACTCACAATACTTCTAGTTAGGTGTTTGCATGATACAATCCACCTTTGGTCTAGTAGCACCTCTTTTTTCTAGAAGTTGTTTGACTGTTGGTATTCTGACCATTTTTTGTTACATCCCTCCACTTATTATAACACAACTGCTATAATAAGTGCTTTTTGAGGTTGATTTTTTGGCCTAAGAGCCTTTATTTTCACTCCCCCTTTTGCACTCATTGTTGCATTAGGGTTTCAAGTTTTTTATACATCACCATCTTACACTGAAATTTTTTTACAAAACATATTTCTCACCATTGAGAATTTTAGATGATCTCGTCGTCTTCAGGGTGAACCCCCTGAGTTTAGTCTACTTGGCTCTCCATGTCACCGATGTCAAGCCTTATCCCTTGACTCGACATGTCATTGGCCAAACATACAGTCATCCGATTCTGACACGCCTCACTTCACATATGATTCTGAGGATGAATCCGAAAACCCTACTGAATTATTACCAACCAACCTCATGGCTGGAACACGATTCGACCCACTTTTTACCAGTACTATAGGAAATACATCCACAAACCCTTCTACTGCAGTGCCATCCATGGAAACAACCACCCCCTAGGTATGCCTAATATGGGGGACACTCCACCTTTAGGAATGCCCAACACAGGACTACCTCCTATTATGTGTATGCCAAACATAGGGGTCACACCCCCTCTCAATACCACAACCCAGATCCCAGGAATTCCTACTACTATTCCTAACCCCGGTGTAACCCATGTTGCACTTGGAAACGTTGGCCCATACCAAACCACAACTGTTGGAGGACACATACCTTCAATACCTAGCATACCCTTAGGGGCTACTGGACCACTATATCATGCCACCATGAATAGTCATGTCCTAGTCACTACGCCACACCCATCTGCTAGTTTACCTTACATGGCTAGACTGAACCTACAAGACTTAGCCAGGCTAACCAACGATCCTATCAGGCACAAACCTACATGGCCACCCATGCCCACAAAGCTCCCCTCGGACATACCCAAGTTTGAAGGAAAACCTGGGGAGGACCCTCAAAACCACATAATGTATTTTCACCTATGGTGTTCATCTAACTCCATAGTGGATGACTCCATTCGTCTAAGACTATTACAATGAACCTTCACTGGCTCTGTAGCCAAGTGGTACATCGAACAACCACATGGGACCCACCAGACTTTTACGTCTCTCGCCTCAACTTTCCTTCAGTTTTTTCAGCTAGCTGTACGTTACGATGCAGGAGTTGAAATACTATTTTCTTGCAGACAAAATATAGCTACCCACATCACGGACCACATCCATGAGTGGCGCAAGCGTCATAGCCTCTGTAAGATTAAACTGGATGACCGAATATTTTTGGATTGGTTCCTTAAATCACTCCTACCCCTCATAGCAAAAGACGTCGCTTTCGAATGACCCTAGTCAGAGGAAGAAGCTATCCTAAAAGCTCAGCAATTCGACCTAATTTACACCCAATCAAGCTATCTCTACACCATCATACCGGATGCGCCACGAGGGGATTCTTCAAGTGGTGATGCGCCGGGGGCATCACATGCCGCTGATGGTATTATTGGCCAGGTCACACCGCAAATTAAACCTTTTAGCATGGTGAGCACCATAAATGCCCCAGACCTCTCTAGGGCTACATCTAATTCTGGAGCGACAACTTCATATGCTCCAACAAATCAGACTCACCACACCCATGGACCCTCTTGTCCACAACATTGCTATGGGCAAGCGCCATCGGCATATGTACCACCCACATACTATAGACAACCAGCTACCTAGAACCCAATTCAGTTCCCACCACAACCAGTGTATTACCCACAGCAAGCTACAACAGCTAACCCAACACCTCCAATAGCTCAGGGTTACCAACAACCCCAGCAGGTAACTGGACCACCTCCAGCCCCACTAGCTTATTATCCACCGCAACCTGCTCCCGCACCTGCAACAAACCAAAATCCTCCTGCTACTCAAGGGAAAGTGTACACACAACACAATCAGCCCCAACATCAAAACAACCAACGCAACTAGGGTGGACAACAAAACTGTGGAAGAGGACATAACCGCGACAACAATCAACAGCATAATCAAGGTCCACCACCTCCCAATCCCCCAAATAACAACAATGCTGCTCCTCCCAACCAGAATTTGGATCGTCATCCTAGGCAGCCCAAAAAAAATAACCTCAGAACAAACCATCCTTGTTCTATTTGCAGGATCTATGGCCATTACACACATGCTTGCCCACATTTGGAGCGAGCTCGGCAACTCTGGACTGACGATACCCATCGTCAAGGGCAAGCGGCTCCTCAGGCACCACCCAACCCTCCACCACCTCAACATCAACCTTTGGTGCTGCAAAACCCCTTTCCAACCCAAGGCGTAGTGAACACTCAGCCGTTAGCTCCCCCTCAGGGCAACGCGCCACCACAACAACAAATCACTTATGCCACTCCTTATCAACCCATGTTCGATTCAGATAGCCACCACTTGTTAATGATGTCATCCACAGATGCCAACCTCCAAACCCGCCGGAACCAATATGGCTCCACCCCTGAAGCCCCTCCCGCCGACAAGAACAATAATGTTCATCCCACGGATCAGACGTTACGTATACCTCCGGCTCCACTCGATGGTGCTTCTAAAGCATCTCGCTTCCCACTTCATTGCATTAACAATAATCCCAATGCTTGTGCTGTGTCGAATTACAGCATTGTAGATGACTTAGCCCAGTCTCCCGCAGCCATGTCTGCTTTAGAAGTCTTAAAAAACTATCCTTCACAGCGCAAGACTTTGCTCTCTACCATTGGCGCTATTGACACCAATGATTCAAAACTGATGGCATTTGATTCAGACTAGTCGGAACCACGCTTTCCTTCCACTTTAGCATTCCAAGTTTTCGTTTCCGTTCGGAATCTTGTCATCCATCGGTGCATTATTGATGAAGGTGCCTCTACATGCGTTATGTCCACATTCGTTTGACAGAATTTGGGATCTCCTTCTCTCCAACAGTCCACCACTGCATTGCAAGCCTACGACGGCCGTTCGGCTCAACCCCAAGGTCTCTTAGCTAATGTCCCCGTCTAGCTGGCTGGTAAAACCGTGCTCATTGACATAGAGGTCATCAATGCCCAACTTGACTATAACTTCTTACTTGGCCGCAGCTACATGTATGCCATGCGGGCTGTTGCCTCATCCATTTTTTGTACCATGATGTTCCCTCATGACGGACGCGTGGTCAAGGTCGACCAACTCACCTATTACGATCCCAAGGCCCCCTTTGCACCTAAAAATGTTCTCCCTATGGTTGAACAACCTGTTTGTGGTGCAACTACCTCGTTTGTTTCCTCCATGGGACCTAGACTTTACTACGACGCGCTGATGAATTCTACATTCCAATCCATTCCACCACTGTCATCGGAGACCCACGTCACTGACCTCTGTACTCTTTCACACAATACACAAACACCCAATAATCAACCATCCTCGTTACCTAAACCACCATTGGTCCCTAGTCACATTGGTGTTACACCCATCCACACAATCCCCTTTCTATTTCCTCCCTCAGGCGTAGTAAGCGCTCCGGTTATGGCTACCCTTAGTCTCCCCGGGTTAACATTGGGATTACCCATGTGGTATATTTCGCCTCCCGTTCCCCCACCGACACCAAATGTCATCCTGCAACCGGTGCAACCCATTGTCACTTCTACTCAACCACCTCCCAGTATCACTACTCCTTCGTCATCTACGAATCCCCCTCCTCTCATCAGGCCCACTAGGGGCATAGGCCCACAACCATACACTGCGGTACCCCCACCCAAAGCAGTTACACCTCCCCCCATGTTCCGTGCTCCTCCTAAATGCTCATTGTGTGATGAATTAGGCCATCCAACTCATCAATGTCCACAGTTACCTGCATTACAGGAACACATGCAAATGCTTGACGATGACCCCAACATCCCAGTTGTCAAAATAGACTCAAACCCCAAGCCTCATGACAAATCACTACGTACCAACCACCCTTGTGCGATATGCGGTATTTACGGCCACTAATCACATCACTGTCCTGATATCCCAGATTACAGAGCAGCTCTCTACGAGATGAATAATTTGGACCTTGAGACAGCGCTCCCTACAATTGAGGAGATCTACCCTCCAAAATCATCCGCTTCAGAAGAAATCAATACCATCTATATGATTTCAACCACTCTCAAACCAGAACCCCTTGATTTATGGTCTGACTACTTCCATATTGATGAGAAAATTTTGGAAACACTCACTGCACCCGACTACCCTTGGGATGATATGCATCATCGCTCATGCTTCCTCCCAGAGGCGTCTACATCCACCGCATCTAATCAGCTATCGGTCGAATCGAAAGATTTCATACCCACTAAGGTCGATTGGTTCAAGGACCCCATCCCAGCACCCGATGCCTTCGAAGAAGGGAACATGTCAAACATTTCCCCCATTATACAAATCAACATTTCCACCACACCTAGGAAACCTGAGCTCATCTCGCTGGGCGCATCTTGCACTCAAGCGGAAACTCAAGCATACAAAAAACTTTTCCAAGAATTCCATCCATCCATCATCCTATCCTCATGCTGCCAAAATCTCCCATGAGCTTTTGGCCATTGTAGCTACCTTGGAGAAGGGACCTTTGGAGTTTGGAGTTGCTCACCCTTGGAGCTACTCAACAATCTTCACCACTTGGAGGTATTACCATTGCAAGCACTTGCTTGCCCTTATTCTTAATACAAAGTTATTCTTTATTCTATTTCTTGTTCTTGTTTTCAAATGCACATGCTAGTTTAGTTTAGTTTTAGATTTAGATTAGTTTGTTATTTATTTCTATTGAAACTGCTGCTACTAGTTAGCAGGTGCCCATAGCACTAAGCTTGGTTGCAAAACCAAGCCAACAATGACATTGATGTGTATTTGGAAACCTTGGTAGATGAACTAAAGGAATTATGGGACCAAGGAGTATGGACATATGATGCTTACAATAACACATGCTTTAGCATGAAGGCAATTCTTATGTGGGTGATTCATGAGTTTCCAGCTTATGGGAATATGGCTGGTTGCACAAAAAAAGGCTATAATGCATGCCCCATATGTGGAAAGAACACAGAATCAGAGTACCTCAATTGTAGCAAGAAATGTGTGTACATGAGACATATGAGATTTCTTCCCCAAAATCATAAGTTTCGCCCACAGAAGGGACCATTTTATGGGAAGGAGGAGTTGTAAGAGTGTCAGATATTTTTAAGGAAACAAGGGGAAACGAAATAGTTTGGGGGAAGAGTGAATCAAAGAAAAGGAAAATAAATAAGGAAAAAGGTGAAAAAACTAATGTTGTGGTGTGGAAGAAACAATCAATCCTATTCAATCTGCCATATTGGGAGGTATGTAGAGACATCAACCATTCCTAATTATTATACATTGCATGATTATATGATGTCATTGTGCTTGGATGTATTCATTGAATTCATTGTTTATGATTTCCTCCATATTAAATAATTTTCCAATATTCTCAATGTGTTGGAATGCATAAACACCTACAACGTCACAATTTAGATGTAATGCATGTGGAGAGGAATGTGTGTGAAATCATTTTTGGAACTCTCTTGGATATAAAAGGGAAGTCCAAAGATGGAAAGAAATCACGAGATGACTTTCAAAAAATGGGTTTGAGAAAATCACTATGGCTAGAAGTTAAAGGAAAAAAAATATTCCTTCCACCTGCACCGCATACTCTTTCAAAGAAAGAGAAAGAGACCCTATGTCACGTTCTTTTCACATTAAAAGTGCCAGATGGTTATAGCTCTAATCCAAAAAATCATATATCTATGGAAGAGCTTAAGTTCCATGGAATGAAAGCACATGATTGCCATGTTCTAATGCAACAACTTCTCCCAGTAGCTCTACACCATGTGCTACCAATTGTTGTTCAAAAGATGTTTTGTAAGCTCTGTTACTTTTATAGGAAAATTTGTGCAAAATCGGTTTCAATAGAGAGCTTTGACAAGTTGGAAAATGATATCGTGGAGACAATTTGCTCGCTTGAAAAGTACTTCCCTCCTTCATTTTTCGATATAATGATGCATTTGAATGTGCATTTGATACGTGAGCTTCGATATTGTGGCCCGGTTTCATATAGATGGATGTACCCCTTTGAGAGGTACATGGAACTTTACTTGCTATCAAGAACCACAAGAAGAATAATTTATTCAAAGCTTTTGAGATTACTTAAAAAATATGCTCTTTTTCTAGGTGTATGAAAGTATACAAGAGTTATGTTAAGAACAAAAATAGGGTTGAAGGATGCATCGCTGAAAGATACAATGTGGAGGAATCAATAAAGTTTTGTGGAGGATACTTGAAAGGTATGGAAGCTATTGGAACCACACATGGTCGAAATGAAGTGTGGGATGATGAAGTTGAAGAAGTAATTCTTGATGGAAAGCCATTATTTGCTTCAATTCCATCAGAAATGGATAACATTAGTTGGGAACAAGCCCATAGGTGGGTTCTATTTCACACAAATGAAGTTGATCCATGGATAGAGTAAGTAACATGTTTGACCTTCAAAATTTTGTTTGTTTGTGGTTTAACAAAACACAGATCCATGGATAGAATAATGTATTTGACATTTCAAATTATTTTTATTCATTATTAGAAAAACACATTAACAACCAATTTTACTGTCCATAATTGTCAAATTAGGATGCACAAAATGGAGATTCTCAACTCATTTACCCAAACAAAAAAAGATGAAGCTCTATTGCGGAGACTCCACACCCAACAGTTTTCTAGTTGGCTAAAAAAATAGGTCACTTTATACTATTTATATTATAAGTACTTACAAATCATTACATGTTGAATATTGTCATGTACAAATTTAAATATTTTATCATAGGCTGGATGTATGTGTTCTAACTACATTAAAAAAACTGAAAATATGTAGGTGGAAGGAGATGGAAATGTGTTTGATACACTTAAATGGCTAGCGCGTGGCCCAAGGAAATTTGCAAATAAGTACAAGGGATACCTAACCAATGGTTATAGATTCCATGCAAAAAGATGGATAATGAGAGAACCAGAGAAAATAGTGGTGTCTGTTTGGAAGCCGAAACAATGATGAGGTCAAGTTCCAAAGATCCAAACCTTGTACTTCAGAAAACAACATTTTATGGAGTAATAGAAGAAATAATTACATTGGACTATTTTTGTATGGAGTACATGTTGTTCAAATGTAATTGGGTCGATGTATACAATAAGAGAGGGATTAAAACTGATGATTTGGGTTTTACAATGGTGAATATGAAGAAATGCTTAAGTCAGAATCATTGGCAAGATGATCCATTTATTCTGGCATCACAGGCTAAACAGGTATTCTATGTACAAGATCCAGTTGAGACTGACTGGTATGTAGTGTTAACATGTCCTCCAAAAGGATTGAGAAATAGTACATCATATGAACCCGAGTATGCAGATTTGTCAGGGGTTACAGACTTTCAAGAAGCAAAATGTGTAAATGAAGAAGATATAGTCGATGTCGATGTTGACGTGAATGTGGATTATGTCCGTTCAGATTGTGAAGGAAGATTGTGTCCGTTCAGATTGTGAAGGAATATGGTTGAATATTAAACAATAAAACATATCGATTCTGCTATATTCACCTTTACATGGTTTATACATTTGCAGACTTTGCATATTGGGTCACTAATGGTTTGGATTTACATTGAATGAATGATGTTCTTGATAAATGCTAGTTTTGATCTTTTGTCTTGGACTAAATTAAGATGTTTTTAGACTATCCAGTGGATTATTTACAGCTCGTCCTCTATGTTTGATTATGCTCTTGGAAAGTAAGTGGACTGCTATGTGGTTGTAATTGCTTCATATTGACTTTCTAGATGTGTTAACTTGGGTATGGAATTATATCATTTTATAGTGGTGTATTTTTGGTTGTGTCTTGCATTTGTTTTTTTATTTTTAAATAATTAACTTGGATTTATTCCACAATAGATTTCTTTAAGGAAAAATTAGTGTGTTCTTTGTTGGTTTTGCATGCTTGGAATTGTATAAACAATCTTTAAACATATGGGGCACAATATGCTAGCTGACCTGCTCTCTTGATGATTGTAAGTAACAACAATCCTTTGTGGATTTATACTGATCTTGTATGGTGCTTATATATTTATAGTACTTACCTATTTCATTTTTTAGGAAATTCCTTCCAGCGAAAACAGTCAGATTTTCAATGTTGGAAATCCTAATAATGAGGTCACTGTCAAGCAGCTGGAAAAAATAATGACTGAGGTATGGTTCATGCTTTTCGCTGGAGTTCAAAAAAGTTGTTTGAATAGATTTTTGAATAATATATTGTGCTTTTGTTGTTGTCAATAGTGTTGATTTATAGTGCTTGTTTAGTTTCCATTGACCTTCATTAACATTTCATCGCAACAGAAGCATAAACTATGCTTCCTTTGTTCTGTGACCAGTTCGCAATAAATCCACTCCTCAGTTAACATTAGAACGAACTTGGAGGAACAAACAAAAGGATGAGCTGGATGACATGATTCCAAAGAATGCCCATATGTCTGATTTCCATTTGTGCATCTGTAAGTGTAAAAAACAACTCAACAGAGATAACTTCCTGACCTCTTTGTTACTCGATGACTTGATTCATAATTAGAGAAAGTAATGTCATCCCCATATTTTAATTTCACAGATTGTGTGAGACATCGTGAATTAGAACTGTCAATCTTGAGTTTACCAAGACCCGCTTTAGCCTCAGCTATAAACTGTTGTTTCAATGGTGGACTACCACTCAGATATTCTGAGGCACGACATTCAGTCCATGCATTTTTTCTTTCTTCTAATTGATCTCTAGTTGCATATGGATAACGAAGTAACTCCAGATCTTCACCCCCCTCAGACTGTACCTTGTCAGTCCAACTAGTAAGATCAAGTGCTGCCTTGCTTGCAGATGACTTTGGATCATATGTCAGAGTAAACCTTGAAAAGGAATTACACTAACCATCTATATTGTGAGGAAAAGCACCCAAAGAATTTTGATTCTTCTCAAAAGGAATGACAAATTTTTTTTCCCGAGTTAGAAGCATGAAGTCAATGTTTTCCCAAACATCATACTACTTTACATTGTGAATGCAAACAGTATGAAGATCCTTACACGAGATCATAACAGAGCATAGGGGACACTTCTTCCAGTTGTCACCTTTGTGATAAACTTCTCCCATCATCAAATACCGCAAAATACAAGGAAAACAAAATATGTGACCACAAGTGAGAGAGGAACATGTAATGGATATTATGAGAAGGTAAGATGCAGCACCCAGTGTGAGAATGAAACTGAATGTTAGCAAATTGAGGTTCTGTCTAGTTTAAATGATATAGACAGTGGTCAACCATCCAACCAGGGGGACTATCAAATGAGAATGGGATCTGTAGGGAAAGATAGTGTCCCTATGAGTGTTTCTTATGATGTAATAATAAATGATCCTTCTGCTCAAAGGGCTCCATGCATTCAAGTAGATGGTTATTCTAAAAAAATGTTTTAGGGATTTGTGCGGCTGAATACAGTCCAAAAATTGATGGGATGAATCTAGGTGAAGGGTCTGCTTCCACAAGCTCAGTGGCAAAGGGTGATGGGAGTTCAGCAAATTTGGGAGAATGTGATTTCATCCCCCAAAATTTAGGTCAACTAGGAAAGGACATAATAGACTGGAGAAAAGAAAATCAAATAAAAAAGAACCTGAACTGAATGGCATAATACAGGAAGCAACTAAACAATATCTCATAAGCAAGGCACCACTTGTTCCTTTTCATTTATAAAGAGAGTATTTTTTACCAAATTCCAAAAAATCCACCCTGAATTCTTTTTGTTTGATAATATTGTCTAGCCCGTTAAATTGTAGGGATTGCAAATTTGGATAATGATAGAAAGAGTCTAGATGCTTTTTCTTGCATGAATCAATTATCATATACTTGTATGCCATCTAAACTTTTGTGCAAGCAGAGATTGAATAGTATGCCAGACAACCCAAAACACCTTTTGTGATTCTTCAAATCTAGAACAAGTTAACAAAAAAGGGGACATAATATACTCCCTATGCTTATAGCTGCGGTGTTGTGGGAGACCAATTATGAGTACACCTTCCTCTCATCAATCTAAGCTTGAGATTGGAAGACAATCCTAATACGAGCCACAATTTCCTCTTCAATCTCTTATTTTCATGATGAGAACTCCCACTCATCTCACAACCGCTATCCACTATCCTTTGATGTACATGTTTAGTAGCCAAAGCTTTGAAAAACACCTAGGATAGTCTATCTCTAGATTTTAACCGATGCAGTTGGGCTCAAAGTTGAGTTCCATGTGGTTTGTTGAATCCTGAAATTCCTCTGCATATTATATTGTGGCAGATTGGATTTGAATTATATCGTGCAAGTTTCAGAACCACACTTAAAAAAATTATGAGGCCAAGTATTCTTTTAAATAAGACTTTTGAGAATGATATCCAATGTTAATGTTATTGTTGCATAGAGCTGGACTTTTGAGGACCATAATGTTATTTGTTGCACAGTGCTTATATATTTATAGTACTTACCTATTTCATTTTTCAGGAAATTCCTTCCAGGGAAAACAGTCACATTTTCAATGTTGGCAATCCTAATAATGAGGTCATTGTCAAGCAGCTGGCAGAAATAATGACTGAGGTATGGTTCATGTTTTTCGCTGGAGTTCAAAAAAGTTGTTTGAATAGCTTTTTGAATAGTTTCTTGTGCTTATTTTGTTGTCAGTGGTGTTGATTTATAGTGCTTGTTTAGTTTCCGTTAACCTTCATAGCATTTCATCACAACAGAAGCATAAGCTATGCTTCCTTTGTTCTGTGACTAGTCTGCAATAAATCCGCTCCTCGGTTAACATTAGAATGAACTTGGAGGAACAAATAGGAGGATGAGCTGGGTGACATGATTCCAAAGAAGGCCCATATGTCTGATTTCCATTTGTGCATCTGAAAGTGTAAAAAACAACTCATCTTACAGGCTTGGGCCAAGCCTGTAGATATACATTATTAAACTGTTGTTACAACATTTTATATCATTATTTGGTATCTTGTTTCCATATGCTTAAAAAATATTATATATCTATTTTAGTTGTTGTGTAAAGATGTTAGTGAATCATTTCTATTTACTTTACTTATAACAATGTGATATTTTTGCTTTTTCAAATTAGTAAAATGTTATAATAATAATAACCAAATGTTCAATTTATTCCAGCAGGCTATTGGTCATCACCATCTACTAGGGTTACATTCTACTTGTGACAATTTATAATTATAATTATTTTTTTACAATTTTAATTGAAATGGCAACGGTCCTTTATGTTGCGTCATTAAAATATTTTCAAAATGAAAAGTGGTGACAATCTCATAGCGGTTGTCACCATTGATATGTTAATGGAAATGGAAATATCCTCAATAGTGAGGGTCATTGCAAGGCCCTCATCATTTGTCATTGGCGACGTTCAATTTTTTTGGTGATGGAGGCCCTTATGTCCATCATTAAAACTTCATATAAATTGGTGAGGGTCACTATTTGTCACTAATAATCCTTGTTATTATCGAACATTGAATGTCACCACACCACCTCTACTTTTGGGGACACAGCCGTTGGTGACATTCACATTTTGGTGACACCCTCCTTTTTCACCATCACCAATGTGATTATGGTGACATGTCTCAACCCTTACCAATGATCGGTCATTGGTCGTCACCATATATGCATCAAATGGTGAGGGTCAAAGCAGGTCCGTCACCAACACTTCATAACGATTGGTGACGGTCACAACCTGTAATAATCATAATTATTGGTGGTGGGCCTTGAATGTCACCACATACACCCACTTAAGGTGATGGTGCCTTTGGCGACGCTCAGGTTTTGGTGATGGGACCCCTCTTAACCGTCACCAAATGAGCTTATGGTTACATTTTTGGACCATCACCAATGACCTTTTTTCTTGTAGTGAAGAAGCAATACAGTCCAGCAAGCAAAACAAGGATAGAGGAATTCTCATCAAAATAGACATGACTAACACCTGGAATCTTGGACCACATCCAAGTAACTTGGAATGCCTACCTTTCTAAACAACCGAACCTTAGAAGTTTGTAAAGATGTCATTACAAAAATGAAGAATAAATTCCAGAAATGGGATCACAATGTCTAAATTCATTAGGAAGAATTGTGCTTATTAAGTCTACATTTTCAACATTATCAATCTACTAGTACTCTATGATGCCAACTCCAAAAGGAATAACGGTGAAAATTGCAAAGATATACACAAATTCATTTGGAAATGAAACAAATCTAAATAGAAAAAATTCCATTTGGTCAATTGGAATCTAATTCGAGAATATTTACACCAAGGAGGACTAGAAATCAAATATCCAATAGTGATAAAGCTTTTCGTGGGTGCTAAAATTGTGTGGTGGTTGGTGTCTTGTCAAACTGATTGGTGGAAGACAACTCTATTTCAAAAACACTTTCATGGACATAGAAAACAATGTTTGGAAATCCTAATGCAATATAGAAAAGGATCCTATATCTGGAACTTCATTAACATAGTAGCTCCTTTAATATAGTCCCAGTTAACCTGGATCATGTGCAATGGAAAGGAAATTAAAATCTGGCAAGATAACATAATGGGAAATAAGCTGTGGTTTCGTTGACTTCTGCTGCACTAAAATAAGTTGTGATTTCGTTGACTTCTGCTGCACTAAGCTGTGGTTTGGTTGACTTCTGATTCATAGATATTTTCCTCACTGTTTACACTAATTCCAGCTTTGAATAGCCCTAGGTCACATTGCTGAAAAGTCCTTTAGTCTGATGTTTGTGTGAGGACAACTGATGGAAACTGTAGCACCCGTATGCCACTCTTCCTGTAGAAAAGAAAACATACCATATTAGTTAATGAACGGAATTATATAGATAGTAGAAAAGGCAACAGCACAAGATAACAAACACATTAGCATTTAACTTAAATGTGTTACAAAGATAGAAAACATTATATAGTATTGTATATGGAAACATAAAGAAAAACTATGTTGCAAATGAACTTGACGCAATGATTCTGGTAGGACTAGTCTACACACATACCGCACCAAAAGTTTGCAACAACTTGTTCTCCCTAATGTGTATATGTCTTGTGAAGAAGAGTTAAGACAATTGAGTCCGAAATTTGAACTCTCTTGGTTATAGCTATCCTGCAAATGCTCATTCAATTGCCAAATGCTATCACCTTGTTTTGTTTTGTCTCAATCAATGATAGAAATAGATCCTTAAGGATGATGTTGTTCAAATCCTAGAAACCAGAAAGCAGTTGAATGTTGTTATGGAAAAAACTATGGGAAATATGGAGAACAAGTTCATATTCATGGTTGGATCAAGGATTTTCAATATTGAAATCTGTCATGGTGCATAGAATAATGCTCACATGAATTTCACTATATCCTAGTGAACTTGTTTTGATCAAAAGCCCTAAATGCTAAGTGTTTTAAAAAACACAATCATTGCCTTTAAAATTCTAGAACAAAAGCACAAACTGGCTTATATGAAGTATTCGGACACTGAATAGAATCCACCTTGGTATTTAAACTTGACCTTACTATATAGTGAACACATAGACAAACACTGATCACGGGAAGTTGTACCTAGTTGTATCAGCGATTTGACTAGGTCACATTTTTTTTTCATGTCAAGATAGATGCAAATAATGCGTTCTGGGAATTCTAGTATATGGGTCAACTGGATAAATTTTTTAAATGCTTCAAGTTCCACTATGTAGTGGTCGAATACTAAATCCTTTATGCAGAACTAATCATTCAAATCTGACCAAGTACAAAATCACAATCCATCTTCAAGAACTTATACCAATTTTGGCGAAGTTCATGCCATGCTTCTATGCCCAAGTTCATTCCAGACATTTTATCAGGTTTAATTGCTAATTTGACATGAAGAGTGTAATTAGGTAACAAAGCAACATGAAAAATCCAAATTATCATCTCTGCCTACAATTATTTGGCATCAGAATTTAAGTTTGGGCAATTTCCTATCCACAGCTTCTAAGAATTTTAGACCTTTACTTCCCTCCAAGGAAAGAGCATGAAAATCCACATATTTAACTGTACTAGGTGTCAAGTGGTACTTGCATCTACGCAAATTGTCTGATCCTTTACCTTGCATCATAGCAACAACATTAGCTGCTACTGCAACTGATCGCAAAGTAGACACAACAACCTCACCTTCATGGCCCTAGACATTCTAGAAAACAACTCCAAGCTCATTTTTCAAATAGACCAAATTAATCTCAAATGAATTCCTACTTCATAATAGTAATTTTAGCAACAGTTCTGCACTAGAACTATCAACCAAATAATTTACAATATAAAATATAATCATACATCATGTCAAGCTTTCCAAACAAAATTTAAAAGTGTCAATAAGATGCAAAAAATAATTTCATAAATTCTTGAAAATTGTTATACTGGAAACACACCTGAAAGATCAGTGAAAATAGGTTCAAGGCAGGGTGGGTAGTGGCCACTATGACAAAGTTCCTGGAAAAAATGCTTCCCACATTGCAACTTTTTCCCATAGGACATTTCACATAAATGTGGATCCCAATCACCTGAATGAGTATTTGAGCCACCTCGATTTGCAAGAGGACATCCTCTTTCACTACACCTCTGTCTACCACAATTTTTCTTTTGTCCACAAGACTTTTCACACATGAATTCAGTATTTTCCTCTACGGATACCATTGTCTTCCAGCAAGGGACTGTCTGAGATGATGATCCACATTGATTAACAGAAACCAAGCAAGGAGCACATCTACCATGGTGAAAAGTATTTATGCACAAATGTTTACCATAGGGAAGAAGCTTCTCACATACCTATGAGCAGGTTGGCACACTATCCATACAACTCTTCCTCTGACTTTGCAGCTTCGATTTACCACAGGGGCAATATTTGACCTTCCCAGCTGATAGTTCATAATCTGTACATTCTCCAGGATGGCATCTCTTGTAGCACTTATGATTTTGACAAGAAAGCATCTTCATGCACAGGTTCTCACATGAAAATACACCATTTTTCCAGTCTAACTCCCCTTGGATCTCCATATCGCCACAAAGTATCATCTCCTTGTAATTGTTTTTTTCCCACATGGGCAAGGTTGGGTTGGGGACATTGCCGAGCAAGATGGGAAAGGAACTGGATGACATTGGAGAGTACATGTATGTGGGAAACTAGGTGTTTTCTTTTCCTTTTCAAGTGGCTTCCGACATGGTCCTCCACATGGATGTGGAATGAGATAAAATTCCACCTTTAGTTCTTGCACCTTCCCACAAAAACAATAGTAACGAAGATCATCCGGGGATGAAAGATACACAGACTTACAACCAGGGGATCTCCAGTTGGAACCCTTACATTATCCAGCAGACAAATCTATAGAGGATGGAGCTCCTGCCAATTTCCTTCAACAGTTTAGGTGAAAAATAGCATAACAGCTGCCACAAGACCATAACACGACCGAAAAACTTGAAAGAGGATAGATGACCAGGATTCACTCTAGATGTTGCAAGAGGAAGGAATAAGATTCTCAGATATTCGAGTAACCATATAGTTTCAAACCATACATGACAAAAACAAAAGTGGTATTCCAATACCTGCCATAACCAAATAATTTGATCTCCAGAATCTCAGTCATAAGGAAGCTATGTTCAAGTAACCAAAAATGATCGTTCAAGTAACCAAAAATTATTGTTCATGTAACCAAAAATGATCATCATGTCATTGGTCATTTCTTACTATCGCAAAAAATGGTGATAATTGATTTAAAACTAGAGTAGATCGATCTCAACCTTCGGACCGGAACATTAATGGCTCCTAGTTTTCTGTGGGCTGCAAAGTCAAAATGAAAAGTTAATATGTATATATATGTATACAAGTTTGGGGACAAACTATAATCCTGTAAACACCCTGTAAGGAGGGTTCCATGGACAAACTAAGCTCCTTCATTTTTGATAAATTGAATAGAGAAATTGTCTAGAGAACTTATAAGAAATTGAATTTGTCCACACAAACAGTCATGGAGTTAACTCCCAAAACACCAATAATCACAACCATGGCTCAAGCACCTGCTCATAGCCTTAGCAAATGACGCAATTTCCATGGCTACTGAGTTTAATGCACAATAGTTAAATTACCATCTAGACAAGGCACATAGCAAGATTGGGATTTTGGAAGACCAAATTCTAGAGGCCCAAAGTTAGAGAGTAGAATTGTGACATGAATATGATGCACTACATTGACTACAATTGACTGCATCATTAGAACATGTTCATCATCATTGATGTGCACTTCCACATATATCTTATCAAACTACATAGCTTCATGAATGCTTAGTTAAGGGAAGGATTCTTTTGCAAGATACTTATGCATCCTCCACCATGCTCCTCTTATATGTTTGTCTGCCAGTATGGTGTTGGTTATGATCCTCATATATCTATTGTGTAGGAGATGCAAATTTAATTTCTTCTTTGGTTGTCACAGCCCCCATTGGTCTATAAAATGTAAAATAGGATGGATCATTTGATATAGCAGGAGTAGGGTCAGGAAATGCATAGCCTATCATTTTGTTGGGATCTACATCCCCCTTAATTATCCTCTTAACCAATTTAAATGTATCTTTGTTTGACAGCTTCTGAATATCGAATTTCTCAATACCGAACTCTACTCAATGTGCCTTTATTCCTAAATATATGGCCTATGTGTAGTTATATTGGGGGGCATCATGATAATTATATGCATCTACTAGGGCCACCATTCCTTCATTGAATTCTTCATCTGATTCTAGTTCTAGTATCTGGGTGAAGGAAGAAATCATTTTTTGATTCCAAGAGGATAATTTCTTCCAAATACAAGGACAGGGGGGGATTTATTCCCTACCTCGATTGTATTTGAGTCTAGAAAACATATTATCTATGTAAGGTATATTCATCCTCATGTACTCGACTGCTTGAGCATCAATGGATATCACTTCATCTATTGAGAAAATGACTATCATTTGGGTGATAGATAGCCTTGATATATAGAACAAGGTATTTTGACCATCATTGGTGGTGACTCTCGAGGTGGTTGGGTTAAAATTTTGAGCACATAATTGAAAAAATTTGGGAGATGGAAAAATATCAGGAACCAAGTTTTGAGCTATCCCATATGGCCATAATTTGTTGGTTAGTCTTGGAGAGAACAAATTTCGTAGGGAAGCGCCTATCGGAGCTGATGGGACTCATGATGAATGTTTTAGATGGAGGACCATTGATAATTATAGGAATATAAGATGATAGGAAATTACTTGAATGATGAAAAATATCTTAAGAGAAAGTACGCTTGACAGGATAAAAAATTGAAAATATTTTCAAAGGCAGGAAGGAAGTTTAGAAAGACTTACCCGATCAATTGATGAGTATATCTTAATAGGTTCTGGTGGATGATGATTGTCGTCAATTTATGCTTTTGAATAATTGCAAATCCCTTTATTATATTTGAATGAGCAATGGAAACAACAACTAGTATCAGTATTTTTCCTAAGAGAAATGTTTCGAAGTTCCTTACACATCCAGGAAAAATATAATTTATCCATTATACTCAGGAATAAATTCCTCTTTAATTGACGATTAAGGAGGTACTAGTGAATGCCTTATATCAGGGTATGAAGATGATACCTATAAATAGTGTATCATTATTTTAATTGGAGAGGTCCTATCACTGGGTCAATCTTGGTCGGAAAAGTACAAGAATCAAAGAATTGTTGTAATATCTAAAGTGGTATTTGATATTTTGTGGTGAATCTTCGAAGAATCAGATTGGAGGAAGAGCTACTTGCCAACACAAATGGCCCATATCTATTGTTTATCAAGTGGGTAATGATAATGACCATTTGCAGAGGTGTATTTTTGAATTTATTATATGGCTCATACCATCACAAATGACTCAAATATAATGCATCCATGGGACCCGATCAATATATGACATTCGCACATGGGGTTAGAGTAGGAAACCCTAACCATAAGTAAATGGACTGAGCTTGCATCTCATTCCATTATATCACATGATCTCAATATGGAGTGAATTCACAATCCCTTAACTATGATTGTAGAATCCCTTATGAGTATGATTTGTATGAGCCCTACTTTTTTTGAGATACAGGGATGACCTTCAACTAGGGAATCATGAAAAGACATAGTGGCACCAACATCTTAGGTATTTTTAATGATTTCTTTCTATTGTTTTGGGTCCCCAATGTGCCCAGGAATGCATTTTGAGGCTATTTTCAAGCCCATACCTATGTAATAGTGCCCAAAAACTCTACTACAACCATTTATTTAATTGCTTCACTATAGCAACACATAATTTTTGATCAATCTAAAGAAGGCCCAAGATCTGAACTTTGGTATTCAAGTAAGATATTTGCAAATAAGAGGACAATGGAAGTTCTACCTAGGGCCTTGCAAAAAAAGCATTATCATTAGTTTCTCTTATATGTTGTCAAATGCCCTTTGAACATCAGAATTTTGCATTCTTGGAGAGGAGGGTTAAAAAAGTTGTTGTTGACTTGCTAAAATATTTTATGAATCATTTTCAATATCCTATATGTGTTAATAATTATTTAGCATCCTTATAATTTTGTGGTGTTGGAAGGCGTTGAATTATAGTCACTATAGATGGATCTACCACAATGCCATTATAATAGATGTGTTGTCCCGCGACTATGCCTTCACTCATTAGCATGAAATACTTCTAATTCCTTAAGGATAAGGTAATTTGTTTTTTCATTTTTGAGTTCTCTGGAATATACATACACCCTCTAATTTATTCCCATTTTTGGAACAATGACTAAAGCTGACACACGCTCACTATAAAAAAAAGGATAGTTGAAATCCATGGAGTATGTTGAGTCTATTCTCTATTCAATATGTGTTATGTCATATTACTCTTTATACAAGGAAATAGATATTAAATTAACAGCTCCAATCAAAGGATAATATAAAAGGGATCCATTTCAACTTCTAATAATCTTAGCTTTTAGCATACCTTGCATCCTTGACTAAAACGTAGATACAATGGGCCTTAGAGCAAAGAAAAGCACCCCATACCTTGTCGGTAGAACCCCCATACATATATTTTGATTCATTACGCTACCAAACTTTTATTGCTAGATTTGACCTAGATACATACGAGAATCATATTGAAAGGATCTTCTTCTTACTCTTCCTCATTAATAAATATTTTACACACTATACCTAGTCTTACCACTACTGAGTCTTTTCACTCCTAGAAGGACATTGATTCATTATAATCGAACAAGCTTTAGTGTGTACGAAGGAACAATTATAGTCTCCAAATATGAAATTCCATATCAACAAATAAAAGGACCTTCAAGTTGTATTGATACCTAACTAATGAAAACTTTAACAAAGGTCAGATTTGAGAAATTGCTTAGAACATGTCCACTTAGTTATGAAAAATTAGTTGGCAGGCTTGAGATAAATGTTTAACTGCTGACCCATCATTATATTGGTTGGGCATCCCTTCCTTTTCATACATATAAAATCAATGAAAATGTACCACAAGCTAGGGTTTTTTCTTTCCAAGGCTGACCATTAGAACTTTTATACAACAAGTTGTCTATATTTTTCTACTGTATAACCTAAGAGAAACTAAGTGATCTTGATGCTCATGTACTATCCTCACCAAGCTAACAATATGTATGTTGTTTTACTTTCCAGGATCCACGTAATCGACATGCATGCCCAGGTTTGGCCATTTTCTGAGTTTATGGCTACAAATCCCTCATCCTTATCAAAATATGCAGTAGAGTCCCTTTCTCTTGTATTTATAGATTCATCATCATTAACAAGATCTGTAGATGGATCCCTTAACTTCAAAACACTTTTAGGATTGAACCCCATAAGATTCAGTAGGCTGCTTTGGTAATTTCATGTGTCTATGAGGTCAATATTCATAGGATGGGTGCAACTTTTGATCATACTCTCTTCTTTTGATACACCATTATTTCCTTATAGATACAACTAAATTATTGATTACTTTGCAAGTTTCTATGAGATATGAAAATGCATGTATCTATGTCTGATGTTTATGTGTCCTTTGAAAAATAAGTATGGAACCATAGTCATAAAATATACCCCTTACATCCTTTAATCTTTCACCTACTGTCAATGGCTAAATACCTAGATAATTATTTATTCCATCCAACCTGTGTCACCTGCTCTGTGACGTCAAAACAAAAGTTCAAAATTTCCCTAGAAATTTGGTGGCAACGGAGCTTACTTAAAAAAATTGAATTTCATATATTCCAAGCAAGGATAGCCTTAAAGTACTAGAGTTTTCTTGTATTTTTTAGTAGGGCTAACCTGTGACTTTGTAAGTACTAGAGTTTTCTTGTATCCACAGAACAACCCTAAAGCCTCATTTTGGGCAAGGTATCTGATATCAATCTTAAATTTAGTGTTGTTGGCAGTTAAGTAATGTGTACACCATTCAAATAACACGTCTCTGCATGGATGAAATTGCATACAGACATATACCAGCCATCAAACAAGCAGTTACATTAATTTTGGGCAGTTCTAAGCTTGTTTTGGATAGTTTTATGGATCCTAACAGTAATAAACCTCTTAATTCTCAGTTATGTGCACATTGGGAGCTATTTTGGCTAGTCTTCTAGGCATGAAAAAACCCTAATCTCAGAATCTGGGCATGAACAACCATTTTTAATAGTAAAAAATGCATAGAATACCCAGAATACTATGAATATAAATTGAGTATTATGTATATAACACAGAATACCCATAAAACCAAGAGCTAAACCTTTTGATCTAAAGCTAAGAACCATGATTAGAAGACATGATACAGGAATATCCATACCTGTGTCCCTATGGAAATTGTGAAACTAAAATTTCCTCAACATGCATATTCGTGCCACTAGCCTCTGTTTCTTCCCGGTCAATAAAATATATATCATCAAAGTTGTCATCATTCATGAATTTGGTATACTACATAAATTTGATATAATTTATAGACATTAGATTTGGAGAATAAAAAAAATTAGATTTCATATAATAAATTGAAAAATATTATTGCATACTTACATACCATGCCTCTGTTTTGATTTTGTCCAGCGATGACTCGCTTATGATTATCTCTATAGTACGTTGCATATTGATGAAGCTCTAATAGAGTCATGCTTTTCAAGAGATCATCAGAATAATCATCAAATGGGCCTTCATCCATACTGGTTGAAGATGAAAAAGTATTTATGCCAATATCCACCCTTGCCAATGCACCCCCAACACGCTCTTTTATCTCTTCCCTCACCCCTCTTGCTATTTGGGATGTCATTTCCAACTCGTCTGGAAAAGAAACGACTCTAGGATGTGGCTGTACTAACCGAGGCATAAGACGCCTATACTGAACATCTCGTCATGCATCAGGTCGTTCATATGTACGACCTTTTCCAACACCATAGAAACTGGATCCCATATCTATATAGTCAGGGTCCATGTGAAACCGGAACTTTGTAATCAACATCTTAACAAAATACTCAGGAACCTCATCATTATTTGGGAACTTTTCATATGCACACATGAACCTGGAATAAATATGGGGTGCAATTAGTGGATCATTGAATCTTGCGATCTTTAGACGTTTTTTGTCTTTAGGCCGCAAGTCAAAACATGAAAAGACCATTTCTTTTGTGACAATTTTTTTTATTTCTTCAAACTTGTGGCGACCCATCATTGACAACCACCTCCTATGCATCATGTCATGAAAAATATGGGTTGATGGTACAACCCCAATATATGCCTCGATCAAACTATTCAGATTGTGCAAAACAATCTAGAGACAATGTTGAGAACCAAAAGAGATATTTGAAGTGTCAAGTTCTGCCTGCAATCTCAATGAATGCTCCTTCATCTCTTCCATAGACAACATAGCAATGTTGTCTTCCCGAGGAGTCTCCTCAGGAACATCTCTAGGATGAATGTAAAGAGGATCATATCTTTCATTGCGAGCATACTGATGCACCCGACAACCTCTCCTTGTCTAGGGAGGTGGATTAGGATCAGGAGCAACAAACCCTGTAAGAAGTAAAATGCATGTGAAAGTATTAAAACTATATATATAATTTGTCAATCAAATTATAATCATTTAAATCAAATGTGTTCATTATAAATACCTGATGAAACCTCTGCATTATCATGAACATGGTGCGAAATAGAAATAAAGTCTTCTAAACCATCATTATTGCTAGAATGTCCAGAAGCCCTTGTAGGAAACCAAATATTATCAATCACATGTAAGTTTACATGAAAAATCATGTAATTTTTCACAAATAAAACAGTCATGTCAAACAAAAATTCTAGTCAAAATGTATGTAAACAATCTCTACCTGGCGATGGCATATCTGAAGAATAAGACACTAAGGGTGTCATCTGTGGTTGTCCAACGACCCCTGTAGACCCACCCTCAGACAGATGTCTATCATTTTGAGAGCCACCACCTGTGCACAACAAGATCTTAGAAAGATGTGTAAAACAAATTTTATGTTTATATAGACTTGAGCATGAATTGAATGACAATTGAATTTACCTGACGATGACCTCAAGGAGTGAAGCTACATACTAGCGAAGATTGCTTCACCCTGAAACTGTGAACCTGTTCCTCATAAGAATTCTCCACATATTAAAAAACATGTCAAACAAGAATTCTAGTCAGAATGTATGTAAACAATCTCTACCTGGCAATGGCGTATAAGAAACTAAGCATGTCCTTTGAATTTGTCCACCGACACCAGTAGACCCCTCAGATAGACGTCTATCATTATGAGAGACACCACCTGTACAGAACAAGATCTTAGAAAGATGTGTAAAAGAATATTTATGTTTATATCGACTTGAGCATAAATTGAATAACAATTTCATTTACCTGACGATGACCTCACGTAGTGTTGTTGCATAGAAGTCAAGTTTGCTTCACCCTAAAGCTGTGAAGCTGTGTATGATAAGAATTTTCCACAGATTAATAAATATGTCAAAATGTGTCAAACAAGATAAATATATTTCAGATTAACAATCGAATATACCTGACTGCATCACATGTCTTCATCTAGCACTAGTGGTATATGCCTCTGGACGATCTATGTGTCCTTGTTAAGACAAAATGAGAAATCAGCCAGGTTAATCATAAACTTAGAGATGTAGGCACATGAAATGCAAGATTAGAACCTATTCTAGCCTAAATTAATGCTAGCAAGCACACTTCAAAATGTAATAAGAGCAAATCAAACAACGAGGTAAACTAACACCATGGGATTAGCTTAGAATTGGACCACAAGAACATATCTCCCCTATTAGATCTTTATCTTTGATGTCTTATTCTGGTAGAGGTTGACTAAGCTACTAAAGCAAACTACAAAATGCAAGAAAAGGAAATCTGGAAATGACTTTCAAACAACTAATCTCTTAGAAATCTTCTATAATCAAAAGTGTTATATTGCATATATATAATATGATTTTCTAATGCCAATGGACTTGAGAGGATCAAATGTCTAAACCTATAAGAAATAGATTCTAATACTAGAAATGAAGCGATCAAGACTAAGTATTCTTATGCAAAGAAAAAAGTAGAGATAGTAAAAATCAATTGTCAATTTCTAAGTATACCTAAAGAGGTGCAGAAGAGACAAAATTTAATGACAGAACTAAACATGAGAATGCTTTAACATACAAATCTATGCAAAAGGAATTCTTCAAAATCTATCAGATCTACAATGTTCTAAACCATACAACTAACGAAACTCACTCCCTAGATTTGAAGTTTAAGTGTTTGATTATAATATTAGGATCACATTACAATGTATTTATGTTTCCTAAGGTGGATTATAGCTATGGTTATGTATTGATAGAAGGAATTGATGATGGCAGAAAAATAGAGTATCCCTATAACCAATAAAAGTAAACATAGATATAAAATATGCTACAAATTTAAATGTCATGCTTGAGAGATTTTAATGATCAAAGCTTACCTACACAAGATTCTATATCTACACACTCAAATCTATTCGAACCAAAGATCAATTCTATTGAAACAAGCTTCCTCAAAACTAATTTGGAATTAAGAAACAAAATTACAATTTCATACACATGGAACACAAGGAAAAGAGCGAGATGCTTGTGTTTGCATACAAGTGTAGTGAGTTCAAGTATTGATAGATGTGGAAGCTACGAACTAATGCAAATTTGAATGCATAGAATATGACCTGTGACTAAACTACGTATAGGAATGGTTGCACAAATGGTAGATATATGAGAGATTATATGTAATACCAGTGCAAACAAGTTATAGTACTACTATAAATAGACTGAATGCAAATATAATCAGAGTATGGATATAAATGGTAAGCACGCCGGTTTAAACAAATGGATCGCTCATACAAATGAGTGAAAACTTATGTGAATAGATAAAATGTAGAAGGAAACAAATCAGATACCAATAAACATAGATTTGCAACACCATTAAATTAGTGAACATGATCTAACTAAGAATTTATACATGCTTTTAAAAGGAATAACGATTTGAGTTAGTATGATTTCAAACCATAACATGATTTGAAAATTTGACTCACCCAAGCAATAATAGGTATAAATGCAAGGAAATATGAGAAGTTGGGTCTTTATCAAGCATCAAAAAGGTCTGCAAAAAGGTCTAAATCTGTTGGAAGGTCTAAAAGTGCTCGAATATCATATTTAGGAATTTTGTTTACTAGTTTAGGTACCAATATGTACCTACATGATTTTTTGTACCAGTTCATGTACCAAGAGTAGAGGCTTCCTGGACATATAATACTTCATGATGAATTGCCTAGTTCATTGATCCAATGTTAATAAATATTTAGATTTGACTAAATTTTTGAAAATTATGGAAGTCTGGAAAGTTTGAAAATGATGAAGGCCCTTATTGTCAATGGAGTGTATAGGTTGCAACTAAATACTGATTCCAAGAGTGCTTCAGGTACCAGCATAAGACATTGATCAAGATGGAGGAACTAAACTATAGTGGAAATCCTTATTAGCCATGAACATAAAGCTAAAGATCTGTTAATAATCTGTTGTGTTTGAGTCCATGAGTACCAAAAGACTGCTATTGGTTATTAGGTCTGATCACATGCAAAGAAAGTCATAAGATAATACTCATATAGAGAAATATAAACTAATAAAAAAACATAGTGCATTCGATGACATATCCATTTGAAATCTTTTCCATGCTCTTTTGATAATATCAACAAGGATGCATAGAAATTTACAAATTATGGAACAGTTTTTAGAAATCAAATTATGAAACCTTTCCCTTAAGTCTTATGACGACACTAAATCGTGGAAACACGATGTTCCGCAGAGAATCAACTTAGGATTGATCGATCCATCTACATTTCGAAGGTTTTGTTCAACACTTACAAGTTCATATCATCATGTATCATTAGCTATGATAAAGCATAGAAGGATGCGATGACACTTACAAAATGAAAAGACGTAACATTGTCTTCATTAATATTCTTTTGAGGAAAAAGCATTTCTGAAGAGGAAGGAAATGCTATAAACATAAATAAGTGTTAAAAATAAGTATAATAAATCTATGAGGACAAGTCGTCCTGCTATTTTCTCAACATCGAAATCTAGTATCTCTCTAGGTCATAAATCTTTTCCATTTTTTCAGTGGAGGATATCAATATGGGTTATGAAATATTTGGGTTTCACTCTTAATCAAATGGTTACAAAAAGGTAGACTAAAACTAGTTATTAGGCTGCATGGAAATCTAAATCCATCTATGGTTCAATCGTTAGCTTTTGAGAGCTGGTAGACTTATGTTGGTGAAATATGTTCTCAAATCTCTTCTTGTTTATTGGCACATCTTAGCAAGTATCCCAAAGGTATTCCTATCCAAAAGTCAATGTATATGTAGTCAATTTCTTTGGAGAGGAAAGGATACCCATGGCATTCGTTGTATAGGATAGAAATATATCTCTAAACAGAAGGAAGAAGGGGATTAGGGACTTAAATACATCCCCATATTTAGTAGATCCTTGGCTACAAAATTTGTGTGGAGGTTAATCTCCAAGGGTGGTCTCCGGTAGAACATTATGGAATTTAAATACTATAGCCCGGGAGATACAATGACCTGGATTTGAAGCGAGCCGAAAACCCACAAAGGAGGCTACATGCATTGAAAGGTGATCACCTCTAGATTCCTGATTATTGGCCATCACCTTGCATGGAAGGTGGGAAATGGTAACCGAATTTGACCTCCTTTTCCAAATCCATGATAAAGCTCTCACTTCGATTTGGCGTCAAGGTTGGGAAAATTTGCAAATGATCGGAATTCCTAATGAACTTGTACTTGAATGGGAGAATTTTCTTCTAAGTCTATTGCATCATGGACACATCAAAATTTGTGATGAGTCATATTAGTTAAGGTGGTTGGGAAACAATGATGGAGGCCTGTAAACAATGAAGTAGGGCTATCAAATTAAGGAACGTTGAACTAAAATCATGGTTTAAGTGTATCTGGAAGGTACACTCTCCTCTCAAATGTAGAATTTTGGTCTAGTTGTTACTTACAAACAAAGTGGTCATATATGAAAATCTCCCGAAGAGGTTATTTTAGGGGCTGAGCTAGTTTTATATATGCAAAACATCTGAGGAAAACTCTCCCCACCTTTTCATTCACTTCCCATACACTAGGAAAGTTTGGAAGGACTTAGAAATAGGCTTAACCTTGAATGATAAATTTTATACAGGAATGGGGCTTAAGTTGGTTTCAATAGCACCCTTAAACTAATTTGACTTGATATGCTCATAAGATCATATAGAACAAGCACCAAAAAAAATACGTCGAGCATCACAAGAAGAATTCGGCCTTTAACCCTAAGGGCGAATTGATCGAAATGAGATTAGTTCCTTGAATGGGAGAATGGGGTCACAAATAAATGCTTGAGGGTTTGATATGATGCCTTAGAGGGCCAGTGAAGGGAAAATGGCCTCTACACGAGTGAATATGATTTGTATAAAACATTTCGATGGTTCCAAATTGTTACCTTAAGGTAGATTGATCAAATCGATTTGAAAATTACTAAGGAAAGATATGGAAAATGTCTTAAATATAAACCCCATTAGATATTCAACTTGCTAGCCACACGAACCATAAAATCAATGAAACAAAGCAAATGAAGAGATGAAGTTAAAGTGTATTGGCTATGGATTTAAGATGATGCCCTAGAGAAAGAGATGACAACCAAAGAAAAAATTGACCCCTTTACAAGAGATTCAACCCTCAAACTTTTAATATTAAATCGTTTCTTTCCAAACTAGTTCCCAACGAATGGTAGACAAATTTGAAATTGAATTTGGTTGGGTTTTAGAGAGATGCCTGTGGAAAAACAAGATGAAAACCCAATAAATTCAGCCTCTCTATAAGATATTTGACCCCTAAGACTTACAACGAAACTATTTTTTGGCCAAATAAATAATTAAAATGGGTCAAATAGAATTAATGCTTTGGGAATGAAATTCGGTCACCCAGGGCATCTAAAATATGCAGAATTAATACTGTTATTTAAGATTCTAAATTTTTTTTCACCATTCCAGCAAATTCGTGTCTAAAATTGGTTACAAACCTGTTCAAATAAGGGGTTCGAGCTGGCGGTGGCGGTCCTCCATGATACACAAGATACCTACGTTTTTATGAGAATGCTGGTGTAGAGGTAGCTAAATTAACCCTAAATTAACCCTTTCCTTTTTAAAGTGTAGCCTTGAGCTTAGTTTGAAAAAGAGAAAAGTCTAGAGCCTACCCGTGAGCGGTCGTTTGATGGTATGGTCGTCGGGTCGACTGGTTCGAACTGGAGGTGGCGGTCCTCTTCTCGTGGCCATTCACTTCGTTGTCGTGGGTGGTCTTCCCTTCCCTTCGTTGTTTCAGCACAGTGTGGGTTTTGAACGACAACAGACAATAACATCGTTGAAAAATGACAATCCGTGTGGTGGGGAAATATTTTTTCATTCATATAGTTAGACATTTCTCGACTGAGATGTTAAAAGGAATATAAACTCTCGATCGAGAAACCTATCATAGAGTTCAATATAAAAAATATGGTTATACTCTCGAATGAGAAACTACAAATTCTCGAGCGAACAATTCTCTTACTATGGAACAACTCTGAGATGAGAGAAATCTAACCATGGTTAATGTCTCGCCCGAGAAGTATTACAACTCTCGCCCGAGAAAATATGTTGACCTTTTTCTTGGGTGATAAACTGCAAAATTATAACAAAAAAAAAAGTGGATTGTCACAGAATTGTTTCCTAGCTTCATGTTTTCACCCCAAAATTAACATTTCATTGTGAAATTGAAAAGCATAATGATCATTTATATTATAATGATGAACTTTTGTAGTTGTATCCAAACTTCACACTAATCAAATTATCGCTTGCATTGTTGTTTTAAATATAGATGGACAACACATCATATTGATGAGACCAATGGTTGTATGTGTGGTGTTCTAAATGAACAAACTTATATGTGCCACAACCTCCTAGTTTTGTTCAACGTGGATAGGAAACCCTTGTTTGTAGGTTAAATAAATCAATAACTCGTGTTGAGAAAACTCCAATTGTTTGCTATGAAAGATATTGATCATCATTTTATTTGTTGATGACCTTATCATAATGAGAAACATTGTCTCTTGATTCACTCTTCAAAATAATGTTTGAAATAGAATAATGACATTAAATACAGTGTTCCTATGTCTTATTATCTTGTTATCCAATTTTGGTAAATGGGAAAGAAGTTTCTTCCGTGTAAACCTAAATATGCTTTGGACGTAGTTAAAGAGTTCATGACAAGGAGTGCAAACTTACTTCTATGCCTTTTGATTCAATAATAAGCTAGCTTCCCAATGTCATTTTTAGAGAGTTGATGCTACTTATATGACCATCAATTTGGAGTATTTCCTAATTAAATCATTATCATTTTAACTATTTATTATGTTATTATCTTGGTTTCCTAATTCATGCAAGCTGAGAGCTAGTTTCTCTTTTCAAATCAACTATCTGAATTGTGTACTAAATTAAAGGAAGATGTGCATTGTTGATTCGTATATTATCAATTGTCATGGGGTTTTGGTTGGATGCACACAATTCAAGTACAAATGAGGGAGCATTGTTGGTAAGAAAATGTTTAGAATATTATTGTTCTTGATATATTGGGTTTACTAAAAAGTAATCCATTCAATCATCTAGCAATGATATGATCAAATTTCTATGATGTTCAATGCACCAAATACATTGGGAAGCTACTTGGATCATTATGGCACTTGATATGCTAGGTTTAATACGAAAACAATCCATTCAATAATCTAATAATGATATGATGAAAGATTTATCTCTTTGGATGCACAAAATACACTATAATGCATCGTCACTATATACAACATGACAATTTTCAATTAAAGTACTAATTACTAAAAATTAGATAATCAAATTGAAGACATGTTTACATGCGAATATCATCCAGCTGAACATTTAATTTTTTTCCTTTTAGAGAGGCTAATTATATACATCATGATGCCAAACAGTTTCTATTCAAGTCATCCCACTTCCTTTAGTGAATGCTATGTAAGAAATGGTAAAAAATATAATAATGGGAGGATTTAAGGTTCAACTTTGAGAAATGGTAAAAAATATAATAATTCAAGAATTCAAGGTTTGAAAGGAGCGGTTAATATAAAATTGCATGTGTTTTTAGTCATACTTATTTATGACAAGTAAAAAAATCTATGTATAATAATGAAGCTGTTAATGCAAACTTGAAAAAAATTTACAGGGTGGTTTTAATTAAATAATTTATATCAGTCTTAACTTTGGATTTAACACGTATCAAGATGGATAAAATTTATCAATGTGCAAATACATTTTGATGTGTAAAACTTGAGGAAAAGTTTGCACTTTGGAAGATTCAAGCCCTCTTAACACTTGCTAAATATAGAATTTAGATAGATGTGAGCTAGTGCCAACCATGTGTGGAAAAATCAAAAAATTATATGATCATCATTATGTATATCTATATGCTATATAGGTAAATTTGATCATTTCTAAAATTAAGTGTATCTATAATATTGAAAGTGCTATTAAGAAATCCAACTCAAAAGTTACATTTGAATTAATCTCTACCACCTTTCCTATCTTTTCATGCCAATCATATCAGAAAGGAAGCTTGTTTTGAAGACAACTCAAACCTTTGACTCAAGCCATTATAATGAAAGCCGTACCATGTCCCTTTAAATTTCCAATATTAATAGTTTATTTTCTCCAACCTCATAGGTTTGGGTCCTTAATTTGTTCTTAATCCATTGTATAAATCTTGATCCATTCTATATATTTCAACATTATATATATATATATATATATATATATATATATATATAATAATAATAATGTTTTTAATCTACAAATGCTAGCAAGGAATAACACCCCAAAAATAAAGAAATGGACTTGAAATCATCACTAAGAATCCCTTAGTGGGACTAGTTGATTTCAATAAATTAATTTTTTTGTTGTATCCTCTAAAACTATTTCATTTTTGTATCATCGCAGAAAACAACGCACCATATTGTTTTGTGTTATGATATTAATAAATCAATGCAAGTGCTCAATTTCTCTAAATCATTTTCGTTGTATTATCACTAAAATCAATGAACCATATTGTTTCGCATTGTATAATTATTTAAATTGAAGGAACTACTAGGTGAAGCCTCCTTTAATTGATGACTTGTACATGGACAAATATCTTTAGTTTGCATCAAATCATATAACCCTTTCCATTTAACATTTCTCTCACTCACCAACTTACTATGTCTTGGAATTTTTTTCAGAAAATTTCAATGATCCTATTTAGAAAATTCATCTAAAAGCCTTATATTAGAATTCATTCTTTTAGTTGATTACTAAAAACTATTTCTTAGATCCTCTCCCTTAACCCTTTCAAAGATAAAGGAAACCAATTAATGGTGAAACTATTGAAGAAGCAATTGAAACAACAAATGATAAAGATGATAACTTTCATAGTACCATCATTGAACTATGTAACTATGCAATTTTGTTTCATTAATAGACTATTTTTTATTATGAATCTCAGTTATTTTATTTTATTTTATTTTATTATATATATATATCTATCTATCTATATATATATCCCCGCTCCTCCTGAATCTCTAATGATTCGTAATACTTCATTGATTAATAAAATGATACTTCCTTCATAGTCTATGTAGTTGTAATGTTTTATTATTCCTAATTAATAAATTCTTTCAACAAGTTACGGAATTGGAGGATCTACGTCTACGGTTTCTTACCCAATTACGTGGAAACATATTCAAACAAATAGAAACTTCAACCTGGCTCAAGAGTTGCCCTTAAATGAATGGTCCCAATATTTGTTTTCTTACAACCATCCTTGTAGCGCCATTATATATCACTTTCACATCAACCATCGTTGGAGATTCATTGTAGATGAATAGTAGTTATGCTTGTTAATTCATTGGATTATTGTTTTTTTTTTCATAGTGTTTTTATTCTCATTCATAGTATTCATTAGTACAATTATTTAATTTGTAGTTGTTGAACATCTATAGGTCACAAGTTAGTTGCACGAACTTTAGTTATCTATGAATCAACTATTAGTTATTCATGCATCACTTACCAGTTATACATACATAGTTACCAATTATTTTTTATATTCTTTTAAATTTTAATTATAGTGAGAGGTGTTTATATCTTAGAATTTGGGATGCACTATCATCTATGTTTTTCCTAGATTCAAGGAGGATAGGACAAGTGTAGTGTCCAAATTGATTTTATGGTCATCGTTCAAAATTGAATATAAACAATTATAAAAAAAGATAGAAAAAATAATTGGTAGTTGATGCATGAATAACTCATAGCTCATGCATGGATAATAGGTAGTGAGAGATAACCCATTTAAATAAAGAAGGTAAAAGGTAGCTAATCCATAGACAACATGTTATTACAACTAAGCATGGAGAACAAGTAATAGATAATTTGTTCATGGCAGTTAACTTTTGACCTATCGGTTTTCATTGATGACAAGTTAAGTGTATGTGTTAATAATTGTTTATTTAGAATTTGGAACAACTACCATAAAATCAATGTCGATAATACACTTGTATCATCCTTGTGTAATCTAGGAATATAAACACCCATCTTGTAAAAATATAAACACCTACTAAAATTGGAATGATAAGTGTAAATGCATCATTAATGTAGATGTTAGCATCTTCCCAGCAAATTGGAGCCTTCGTGTGAAGTGAATGGCACAGGTAACTATTAGTAATTCCGTGCATGAATTCTCATTACTATGATTATATCCAAGATTGTTGTTGTTCTGTATATACATTAATTTAATTATCAGGACAACCATGTGTCATGGTATTGACAGGGAGATCCACAACCAAAGGAATCTCTCCGTGCATGAGTACTCTGCATAAAGGGGGTTGCACAACGGAAATCATTTGGAATCGCGTAATCGAAACCCGAGCAAATCATTTGAGACATCAGATTCATGGTACTGGGTGACATGCAGGTGGTCAGCAGCTTCACGGGATTGACAGAAGTAAGATTTCCAGATCCCGCCTATAGCCATTGCGGGTGATAGTGGTACATGTGTCATCCTATACATGGACCAGTGGGCTCATATTTCATCAGCCCACGCTCCAAGCTAGGTCCAAATGCCTCGAGACTACAGACAAAACACCGAGTCTCCTGTCTAATAGTTCAACAACGTTACTCCTGGGTCCTACCTGTGCTTGTGGGCAATATGAATTTCTGTTATACCAGTTTATTTGTTCAATTTTCTGTTAAACTCATTTTTAAGGTTATTATTTTGGATCACCTGTGTTAACCATGTTAGTTAGTTACAACATCTGTTTCAAAGAGAGTAGAAATCATGTATTTGTTGGGTTGAAGGAATATTCTAAGGAAAATATACTTAAAAAGTATAACTATGAATTTAAAAAAAAATAAAAAATAAAAAAAAAATATTTTTAATTTAAAACAAAACAAAATTATTTCATTTTAAATTTGAATTTATTATTTATTATTTATTCAACATAGTTTAAAACATATTTCAAAAATGAAATATAACATATTATGATCATAATTAGCACAATCATATTTTTAAAAATGGTTGATATATTTTAATGGGTATATCAACTACTTTTTTAAAAATGTGGTTGTGCTAGTTAACAACCTTGTAGTAAGAAATCTTGAATTATTAATATTATATTATTACTATTATTATAAAAAAATAAAAATAAAAATATTTATAAATGAAAACATAAAAAATAAATATTATAACATATCACAATTACATTGATTTGGGATGGACTGTCATCTATGTTTTTCCTAGATCGCAGGAGGATCGAACAAGAGGATGGAACAAGTGTATTGTCCAGATTGAATTCAAAATTTTAAATAAACAATTAGAAAATGAAAATAAATTAAAGATTGAGCTTTTCTTTAATAGTTGAAGGTTAAAAGGGCCAATTATTTTAAAGGTTAAAAGTGTAAATTATTTAACAATAAAGAGTGAATTCAAGAATAAGCTTAAGCACAAGCTCCCAAATTCATTTTAATTATTTAATAAAAATTAAAAAATAAACTTAACATATATAAAAAAATTTGAATTTTTTTCTAATAATTAAACATAAAAAATATCAGTTATTTCAATTATTTAATAATAAAGAATAAGTTTAAGTTCATATTCAATAATTTAATAATAAAAAATAAGTTCAACAATAAACTTAAGGCTAGTTCGAGAAAATGAATTGTTTTGTCGGAAGCCACCTGCATAATTTTATCGGCACAAACTTAGAGGGTTATACATTGAGGCATGCTTGTGCAAGAATTTTTTGATGGTCCGGATGAATAACTCCAAGAAATCCATTTAACAAATTGAAACTATATATTTTAATTAATTTTATTTTAAAATTAAAATAAAATAAAAAAATTATTTAATTTTTTTTATAAATTCTAATTTTTAGACTTTATTTCTTTTAAAGTTTCACTTAAATTTTTTTTGAACTTTATGCCGTTGAAAGTATAAGGGTGCAGTTAAAAATCAAGTAGGAATTTTTTAAAAATGTTTTAGATTTTCTGTTATAATTTTAATGAATTTGTATGATAAATTTTAAAAAAAAATTGAAGATTTTCGAATTTTCTTATCCACTTTAATAAACCATAAATTAAACAATTGTGTTAATCATAATTAAAACAGTTTGAAACATATCTCAAATATAAAATATAGTATATCATAGTCATATAACTATGATTAAGAATTATCATTAATATTTTAAAACATTTTTATTTTTATAAATATTCCTATCAAACTTCTCTTAAAAAAAATTAAAATATAACATATCATATCATAGTCATATAAATATGGTTAGAAGTTATCATTATTATTATTTTAAAACAACATTATTATTTTTATAAATAACAACATTCTTATTTTTATAAATATTCCTGTCAAACGTCTCTTAAAAAAACTATTTTAAATATTAAATTTAAATCTGTGATATTCAATATTAACATGATTAAAACTTTATTTTTTAATTTGCTTATATTTTTATACACAGATTACATACAAGCTACAGCTAACATTGCAGAAATATTGCTTATTTCTATGCACGTGTTACATACAGGCTACCTAACACACCATATAACAGGCCAGAACATTTCAATGCAGCGAATTTAATGAATCCTTTTTAAATGAGAGAAAAACAAATTCAGAATTTCGAAATTGCAAAGAATTCAGCTACACAGAAAACAATTCGTCTGTTCCATCCAAAGCTTATGGAGGGATATTTCATTGTATCTATATTCGCCACCAATAACTTGGGAATTTCTGTACAGAAAGTGCCAACACTACTAAATCTTGTTACAAAGTTTATAATATTAGATAACATTACATGCATATCACAGGGGTAAAAAATGTATATAGACTCCTATGTGAGGGTGTGTAAAGCGTGTCAGGTTTCCTTTTTATACCCTGGCAATTAATTTCTGTTAATGGTTTAAACTTTATATGGAATCCTTTTGAAGGGCCCTCCTGTCTCGCTTTAAGATGGTCCGTGGAGATGCTTATTGTCGGATTGCATTTGGCTGATTTGATTATGTCTCACCAAATTGTACTCTCCAATGAGTTTCTTGATAAAGAATCTGGACTCTCGCATTATAGTCCGTTAGTTATCTCTCGTTTGCTCGTTTGGGATTTGTAAGACTGTTAATAACGAGTATATGTTATTATGTGGCTACACTTTTACAAAGAACGGAATGGTGTGTACTGACAGTTTAAACAAGAGTATAGCTCTTCTGGGAAGTGATTGTTCACTCAAATAAATAACAATTATTTTGGTAAAGTGATACTTCATTAAATACATTGTTCTTATGTATTATTATCTTGTTATACAAGTTTGGTAAATAGGAGAAAAAAATTACTGTCAACGTAAATGTGCTTTGGATGTAGTTGAAGATTTCACGACAAGGAGTGCAAACCTACTTCTATGCCTTATGAGTACAAACCTACTTCTATGCCTTATGAGTAGCTAATAAGTTAGCTTCCTAATTTGAATTTGAGAGAGTTGATGCTACGTTCTTGTTGGAAATATTAATTACCTTATGAGTAGATAATAAGTTAGCTTCATAATTTGAATTTGAGAGAGTTGATGCTACCTTATTGTTGGAAATATTAATTAAAAGCTGTTGTATATCTAGGTTGCGTCGACTTATTAAGTTATTCACAAGGTCAGTGAGTATGGGAGGATATGCCCAACAGGTAATTTTACCATATTTAAGCAGCCTCATAGTAGTTCAGAAATCAAGTTTTTTAGAAATATATCAGTTGGAGAAATCTAGAAAGCTCAAGCTCGGAGAGAAGAAATCAAGAGTGTTGAGAGCACAAGCTCTCTGTGTTGGATTGAATGATGTGTATGCAGCTCTAGCTGCCCTGTTTTTTTTCGATAATATATTTTCACATACTTTGTTTTATTCCTAAGGGAGTTTCATGTCGCACATATTTTCTATATTCAAGTGCGTGGATATGTTTCTTTTATAAAGAAGCTAAAATATTTTTCCTTCTTGTTTTATGTGAGTCCATATTTACCGTGGGTAAAAGAGTGTGAGAAATTCAAATTGTATTTGTTTTAAGAAGGAGGTGACTTAGAAAAATTAAATAATGGCTTTCATTTCTGGTGCACAAATGCCAAGTCTGTGACAAGAATTATGGATATTGGTCTCTAGCCATGAAGGCTTTCTTTAGGGTTCAAGATGTATGGGAGATAGTTGAAAATGGCTATGCAGAATGAATAAATTAGGCAACATATAATTCTCTTAGACAAGATAAGAATGATGCTTTGAAGGAATAGAGGAAAAATGATAGAAAAGTCATGCTTTACATACATCAATCAATGCACAAGAACAAACTCTGAAGAGTAGCAACGGCCAAGACAGCTAAAGAAGCATGGGATACTCTACATATCAAGGTTCAAACAAGGTAAAGATTGATAAATTACAGATTCTTAGAAGAGAGTTTGAGAATTTGTCAATGAAAGATACAGATTCAATAGAATCCTTTTACACCAAAGTTGTTGGCCTAATAAATTAAATGAAGTCTCATGAAGAAACCATAGATGACATAAATGTTGTAGAAAAATTTATTAGAATTTTCCCTTCTAAATTTGATGCTCTAGTTGTGCCTTTGGAAAAAACTAAAGACTTGAGTTTGCTTACACTTGATGAGGTGCAAGCCTCGCTCATCAATCAAGAATATAGATTTAATAGATCAAATGTGTCATTAGAAAATGCTTCTCCAACTTGGTCATCTATAAGTTATGGTAGAGGAAGGGGAAGATCAAATCCTAGAGGCAGAGGAAGAAGTATTTCAAAAGGTGGATGCAATAGTAGTGCTGCAAATGTTGTTGTTAGAGGTCAAAATAAGAATTCCAGTTAGTCAAGTGGTAAAAGATTTGATAAATGAAGAATACAATGCCATTATTGCAAGGAATATAGGCATTTTGCATATGAATGCAACAAGAAGCAACATGACCAATATAAGGCAGCTCAAAATCAGTCAAGCAACACAAGCACTTCCACCGGCACTATGTTTATGGCATGTAATAGGATTGCTCAAACAATTCCCACAATCTCTCGAGTTAAGTGTAATGTTGCTCAATAAATTCCTTGCGACATATGGTATTTATATTTTGTATGCAATAATCATATGATAGGGCTGGTGCAAGCTAATGCTGGTGAGTCATGACGCATTAGTTGTAATGGAATTCTGTAAAAATAGAAATCTGAATGTCAAAAAGAAATATTAGAGCTAACTACATAGGTTTTTGGAATATGGTGTAAGAATATGAAATGACAATCAGATTTCCTTCCGGAATATATAACTATTATTTATGGAAATTCAGTATAACTCCCAAAACATGGGGTTCTTCTAAGGTTGGTATGTTTTTTTTTAAAGAAAACATAATGAATATGTTTGCATTGGGCCCCGGGTTTGGTATGCAAATAGTGTAAATTTGTGAAAAAAGTTATATAGAGTTGTAGATAACACGACGATCTAGTGTAGCCCTATTTTTCCATCTTTATTTATGTTAATTTTTTTATTTTTTTTTAAATTAAGGAAGTCAACAAATCCCTAAAATTACTAGGTCGTGCATTCCGACATCATGGTCTTAACATAATCAATTCAAATGTTGTTTTTTTAGGATGTAGGTCTTTGTGTGTACTTGTGCGGGTTCTTTTCTGTTTTCAAAATAGATGAGCCAATCAAAAGTTATAGATGGAAGAAATAACCTACTTTTTGTGTAAGATTGGCGTTAGTCCAATTAAAATTAAATAAAAAATAGAAAAAAATTAATAGATTTAATAAAAAATTACATATTTGGAATCTGCACACAGATTTCTACAAGTGTGTGCAATTTCATTAGCATTGGACAAGTGTAGCATACGCAAAATCATGCTTGAAATACAAGAAGTTATAGAATAATATGTATTTTGTTATAACACAGTCCAAGCCACTTGGTTTGGAAACCCGAATCTAAAACCTAAGCGGCCAAGTCATCCACCACATTGGTGGGAAAGGAATTTCCCACCAAAATTTATAAATTTAAACAACTCGTACGCGTTGTTTTAAATACACGCGTACGCACCTAAATCACGTACGTGTTGTTTAATGCGTACACACTAATAATGCGTGCGTGCATTTGTTTACTAATCTAAAAATAAACCAAGGATAAAGCACACTGGGTCCGAAGGATACTATGGTTGTGTTGGAAAAAACAAAAACCTCAGCAAAACAAGAGAAAACCAATTTGTGAGATTCTTTAACTCTATGCACTAGGTTTTGTAGGGCGATGCGCCCTACAGGTGTATACCAGAGAGTTGGAAGCTCAGTGACGCAGTCTGCATGCATGGGGAATGAGTCTGTGATGCACGTTGTATACAGGAAAAAGGTGATAGTGATGAAAGATGCTTAAATGTAAAGGGCGTCAGAGTTATAGTGACACAGGTATAAAGCTTCCCAGGTGCGTCGAGCTCAATAAAAGATTGAAAAAATAAAAAAATATCAAAAGAAAAAAGATAAATGGCTAATCTAAAAATCCCAATCATAGTCTGGATCGCCCGATGACTCTGATAAACAAGTCTAATTGAAAAAGAGGCAATTAAGAGGCTTATTGGAAGGAAATCAAGAAATTCAAAATTACAAACGAATCAAAGACTATGGGATACCTATCCCCGATATGGTAACCAATTTTGTTCATGAACAATCTGTTAGTGTGGACACTAACCGATCTCCATAGTCTGAATGGTTCGGATCTAGAACAAAATATGTACACAATACAAATTAATTTCCTAGATTTATCAAATTCCAAAGGATGTGAAGAGATAACTCATGCTATGAATGCAATACTAACTCCTTGCTTGATTTAGCTCTTGATATCCAAATCTCTGGATATCCAGCTGCAAAACAATGTGCCACAATGGAAACAAACAAGTAGTAATAGCATAAAAACGTAAATTAATCTAAATTAGCAGTCAAAGAAGCTAATTCTAAATATCTTACAATAACAAGATGTTTATGGAAAGAATTTGCATTAATGTAATAATAAGAAATACATAGAGAGATGTTACAAGCAAGCTTTGATGATGTAACTCCTTCGAAATGGTCCTAGCCTCAAAGATCCAATATCTTGCCTCTTGATTGTTGAAAGGGAAATAATCCTAGCATAATTTCAGCAGCATTTTAGTGCTCTATCTTCCTCCTCCTTGATCATGGAGAGGGTGTTTGTATTTATAGGCCTAAAAGAATAGGAGAGGATGAGGATTTGAGGGAAAAGCTCAAGGGATCATCCTAAAAGGTAAGGAAAATGGATTCCACCTTTCCTAGGTCATAGAGATAAGGCCCCATGTAACTAACGAATCTAGAAGCTGCTTGAAGCTTCTCCTACTTCTTTTAAACTAACAGCGTCGTATCTTGCACATAGATAACCTGTTTCTTTGAAGTGTGACACGACTTGTGAAAAGGTAACTAGCATCACCGACATGCTCTTCCAGTGTGCAGAGTGCATCACCTATGATTTGACGCAGCTTTCTAATGAGCAGGGTGCATGGGGTGACAACAAAAACTAGAAGGAGCAACAACAATTCTCCTTTCAATCATTTGGCCAAGGTGCTTTAGGAATTAAGGAAAATAGAGGACACACAACCTAGAATGACGATATTTTTGTGTAACACTCATCAATTCATCTCTTGCTTTATTACACAAATCTAAGGAGAAACTGTGAACTTTTGTGGAGGAGCTAGTGTGGAAAGTTCTAGGATCATCTTTTGTTCTTTGGCGAATATTGATGAAATTGGCATAACTTTCTCATAGAGTATCAGAATCACAAAATTCTTGGCTCATTGGAAAGATTATTGTAAGCGCTATGTGATGACATGATATAGAGTTTCTTTTGTTGAAGGGTTTATTTCTTGTTTATTAATATTGGAAAAGGTATGGTTCTTGTACATGGGTCTCTCTTATGATGGTCATTCCTATCATGTAATAGGGTCCATTTTGTTGTCTTGAAAATGGTATGGATCTTGATTATGTGTTAAAGCATTTTCTTTGGTGATTTTTCATAGATATGTTATGGTGATGACCTTGGCATAGATCATGCTGATTACCTTGGAATATCCAAGGGTTTGGAAATGTCTATGATATAGAATATTGAATATGCAAATGAAATATATGGATGATTTGTTTGGGGGAATTATTGAAAGATAGATTTGATACATAATACAAGTTGACATAGAGAGAGTGATAGAGATAATGATACAATGACAGGGACAATCATAGAGGTACAAGTTGACATAGACAATGATACAGGTTTGCAAAGGCATTGATACAAGTATACGTTGACAAAGACAGTGATACAGGTACAAGTTGACAGATGCAATGATAGTGACAAGTTGATTCTCTTATTCATATCAGGGTGACAATATGGGGATAGGATAGGGGGTTGTAGCCTCCTTCCCGTTGGAGCTAGTAAATAAATTGAATGTAATCTTTATATTATATAAGAAAATAATTCTATGTTTTTATACCATTTGGGTTTCCATGTAACTTCTCTTGTGTACTGTGTATGGTTTAGGCGATGATGAATGTTATTCTTAATGGTTAATGTTTACATCTGATATTAAATTTTGAAATTGTAAAAAGTGCCCAATACTAATTCACCCCCCTTCTCAATATTGGTGAATATTCGAACAATTGGTATCAGATCCAGGTTACCTTTAGAACAGTTTAACCACAAGAAGGAAGATCATGAAAACATATGGATCGACAAGAAGGATACTTTTCAAGTGGTATTTTTATATTTGATGGAAATAGTTATGCATTATGGATTATTAGAATGAAAAACTTCTTGTTGTATTTAGGGGTGGATGTATGGATATGTGTTGTTAATGGCTATAAAACTCCAGAAACTCTTCCAATAGATCTTGAGGAAAAGAAATTATGTAGTTGTAAAACGCGTCGCACCATCTCATGAAAGGAGTTTTAGAAACTATTGAAGCTAAGGTGATGCATTGCAGCTCAACTAAATAAAAATGGGACAAACTTCAGAATCTTTATGAAGGAGATGAGAAATTCAATCAAGTAAAGCTCCAATGATATAGAAAAATGTTGAAGAATCTAAAAATAACAAAAAGTGAAAATATTGCAAATTATTTACTCAGAGTAGTTAAATTTGTCAACTACGTCATAGGATTAGGAGAAGAAGTCAAATAATCCATGATCATATACAAAGTGTTGATATCAATTCCCTTGAGATATTATCCCAACATCTATGCCATATAAGAATGCAAGGATTTGACAAAATTAATAATGGATGAACTATTTGGGATCCTCACAACATATGAGATGCGAATAGATGTAGGTGATGAGCATCCAACAGGAAGAGAGGAAGCTTTTAAAGCCTCAAAGAATACAAGGAATCAAGGACAGAGGGTAGAAGAAATATTAGTTGATGAATTCAATGTAGAAGAGGAAAATTTTGTCAAAAATATCAAGAGAGGAATCAGAAAATACAAAGGTAAGCTAGCATTTAAATGTTTCAATTATGGTAGAGTAGGGAATTATTATAATAAATGTCCTTTTGAAGAAAATAAAAGTTTATGCAAGAAAAAAATCCTTTACTCCAAAGAGGATGACAATTCCTCAGATGAAAGTGATGGAGAAGAAATGGATGCAAGGGAAGTTATTTTCATAACTCAAGAAACCCATAATGATGGTCATACAATTTATGAAAGTGACACTGAAGAAGAATGCATTAATAAAAAACTGAACACATTATGGGAAATTGAAGACGATGCAAAAATTGATGATGAGATAAATCTCAAAGAAAAATTGAAGCATGATGAGAAATAAATAATGATGCTAAAAATAAAAGTTGAAAATGTAAAGAAAATGATCATGAGATTGAAGATGGAAAATAGGCAATTGTTAGTTAGGAGGAACAATTATATGAAGGAAAGACGACTGTAAAATATTATGATGAACTCAAAGTTGAATTGGTTCACATAAGAGAGGAGATGATGTTGACAGTTGCAAAGGTGAATGACAACATAATATTTGAAAGGAGTACTAAAAAATTGGATGAAATTCCCAACAAACAAATATCACCTGCTTATAAAACAAGACTTGGTTATACAAACACAAATCACCAAGGGAAAATGATGGAAACAATGCCAATTCTCTAAGAAGAAAAAATAGAAAACCAAAAGGAATTGAAGAAGAACAAGAATTTGACACTTCTAGTTGGAACAAAATGCCTAGCTTTAGTAAATTTGAGACACCAACAAGGTCCTTTTCTAATAGGTATGAAAATGTTTCTCTTGGTCATTGTTATGCTTGTTGAAACATTGGACATGAAACAATTCATTGTAAAGTCTATATAATAAATAACTATATGAGAAGCATAAATAATTATGGGTATCCAAAAGACAATTATGTGAAAAGTAGATCTGGAAATGATGATGGGATTGTAACAAAAATTACAATCTATTTTATCCATTGATGGACCAAAACGTTGTGTGCTACAAATGTAATAATCTTCGTCATAATGCACATGAATGCATAAATCTGAAAGAATATTCCCCTGTCATAAGGAAGGAGCAATCAAATTCAATATGGTAAAAGAAAAAGAATTCAAGCAAGGAATCTTGTGCATTGGCTTTTATTTCTTAGGATAAAGAAAATGAGTGATGTACATAAACAGTGGGTGCTCATCACACATGACCAAGGATTAGAAAAAAATCATTAGCTTAAAGAAAGTAAATAGTGGAAGCATTGCGTTTGGAAATGAGTCCTCTATCAAGATACTTGGGACATGTGTATTGTATCTTTGAAGTGAAAATATAAAAGACGCACATGTTTCAACGGTTGAATATTTGAAGCATAACCTCCTCAGTGTTAAAAAAATGTGTGATCAGGGCTACAATCTCACATTTGATTCCCAAATATGTAAAATCAGTGAAGAAGGTTCAAGAATATTGGTTGCAATACCTACAAGAAGACCTAATAACATTTACATCCTAGATCAAGCAAAAGGAAAGAGGATTGAAGCCATGTACAAAATATTTAAGGAGAATAACAAGGAAGAGAAGAATATGAAGATAGAAAAGAAAGGTGAAATGCTACTAAGAAATATCGGAGAAGCATGAGTTCAGGGGGAGCATTACCAAATATAAGAGATATTGTCAGTGGGATTTACCCTTTGCAATTGATGTTAAAGGGGAGGGGGTATCAAGAGGAACATGGTCCTAGGGGGAGTTTGATGGTTTCCATCAATGACAAAGGGGGAGATTGTTGAATAATGTTTCCATTGATTTCAAAGTCCTAGTGTATGTAACTCCAAAGCGGTCACCTTTTGGCATAGCTTTAAGCATGACCCTCACAAGAAGACACCTTGGGTTGTACACATATGTCCAGGAAAAACCATAAATAAGTCCCTAAGGTTACCACTAAGCAATACTGGTGACAAAGGTGAAGAAACACCCAGAATAATGGTTTTGGGTCAACATGACCATGATGTTGGGGTCATATGAACCATTATGAATAAGGCCCTAGAGATCCCCTAAATTTGGTCCAAAACAATATTGGTGTGGAGTAGGAAGAATCCCCCAAATTATTGATGATGGGTCAACATAACCCCAAAAGTAAGGATGGGTCCACACAAAGAGAAAAAACAAAACCGAAATAAATAATTATGTCTCCACTAAGTATAATGAGGAGAATACCCAAATCTCCTTTGATCAAGATATGAATTTATCATGAAGGCATGCTAATGTTCCATGATGAATCTTTTAAGTGGGGATTGACCCATTGAAGTACCCCTTAAAATATGGATATCCTAAATTTAGGGATAAGTGGAATTTATGCCCTAATGCATGCTAAAGGAATATTTTAGGGTATAAATACGAGGAGATACTTCTCATTTTCTCATGAATTCATCTCTCCCTCTCTCTCTATTGCACATCTCTAAGGAGAAATTGTGAACATTTGTGGAGGAGCTAGTGTGGGAAGTTTTGGGATCATCTTTTTTTCTTTGATGAAGATTGATAAAATTGGGATAACTCTCTCATATGATATCATAATCATGAACTTCTTGGCTAGTTGGAAATATTGTTGTAAGGTCTATGTGATGGCATGATCTAGAGTTGATTTTGGTGAAGTTTTTATTTCTTGTTTATTCATCTTAGAAAAGGTATGGTTCTTTTACATGGTTATCCCTTGCGATGGTCTTTCCTCTCATGGATTAACGTCCATCTTGTTGTATTAAAAATTGTATGGATATTGAGTAAGTGTTAAAGTATTTTCTTTGGTGATTTTGCATAGATATTTTATGGTGATTATGGTGATGATATTCGCATAGATGATGGTGATTGCCTTGGAATATAATAGGGTTTGGAAATGTCTATAATTTAAAAGTTTGAATATGCAAATGAAATCTATGGATGATCATTTTTGGTCATTCTTGGAAATATATATTTGAGGCATGATACATGTCGATATAGAGATAGCGATAGAGACAATGATATAATGATAGGGAGAGTGATATAGCTACAAGTTGACAGAGGCAGTCATACATGTTAACAAAGACATTGATACAGGTACAGGTTGACAGAGAGAGTTATATAGGTATGAGTTTACATATACAGTGATAGTGATAGTTTGATTCTCTTATTCATATAGGGTGGAAGGATGTAACACACCTAGAACTTAACATTTTATGTTGTTGAAAAGCATTCTCCTAAAATTTATTGTAAAGATTTATGTTATTGACCAAGGATGGTCAAAGATGACTGCAATTGAATATTTTATTATTTTAATTATAAAAAGGAGAGACACATATACAAAGGGACTGTTGAAGAGTGTTCACTAACCCACTAGGAGGAATGAAAAGTGTAGAATGAAGAAGATACAGATGTTAGAAACAATATTTACTTTCCAACTGATACAGGAGACATCCTCCCTTAAAAAGTGGTCATGTTCCCAAAAGATAGGGAAAACTAAGCATGTGGCTCATTAATTACAAAATTGACCCAAAGACTGGGCAAGCAATATAACCATCGAATGAGTAGGAAGCTCACACACTAGATTTTGTGGATTTGATGCATACTAAAAGGTTAAGCACACAAAAGAATTCGATGAGGGGATATATGAAGTAGAACTATAGTCAAGTGAATGACAAGAACAAAATTTGCAACATAGAATATTCTACACTTTTTCTTCGTCCTGGTGGTTCAGTGAATAGGCTCGGGGGTTCCAGGGCAAGTGATTTAGCTTTGCTGGAAGCAAGTTGGGAGGAACAGTGACCTTTGGAGTGTGTTTTCCCCTACTTTTCCAGGTTCGTTACTATTTTATTTTCTTACAGATAAATTTCTAATTGTTGTTAATGGTTAGCTTATTGGCTATGAGTTTACACGATGATTTATGATAGTAATTAGATTAGGATTTATTTAAATACCCATAATATATGTTAAATCTATGTTATTCGGTTATCATTGTTTTCAGTAAATTATATAGCATATGCAGGTAGATTAATAGTAGTTAAAAACAGACATATACATCTACTCACAATATAGTTGTATATATATAAGCAATATTATCATTGAATTCAAATGATTTACATTCTGAAAACATAACACCTCTCTTCATCATATATTAACCAAATATATATATAATTCCACACCATATCTATATATATTATAAATAATTATATAGTTAACATTTTAGCCTAGAGATCAAAATGAGCACATAATACTTATCCTATATAAGTATGGAATATACTTCCAAACTACCCACAGCTATACCAAGAATAGCATACTTCTTAAAAGTTAGTAAACACGCATGAATTATAACTAAAATCACAGTTAGGGATCGAATTATGTAGAAGGTTATTTACTTGTCCAACATTATACAACTATACCAAACATGAAATACTTTTATAAAGAACATAAAAATTATCAACAAGAATTCAACCATAGATCAAATTTTTGTAGAATGTCGATGCTTTCCCAAATTGGATTGAAACAAATTACAATACAAAACTGACCCAAAAAACTCGATGATTACTAGGGCATGTTGTGGGCATATCAGCTAGGGTATGCTACAAGCATATAGACTGCGAGCTTATATAAACATAATGAAGCTCAATATCGACTACATATAGCCAAGACATCTTTTTTAAACCAGCTCTTGCCAGTGTTGATAAAGCTGGAACCCTAGGTCTAGTTGGTTATCAATGGACACCTTAAACCCAATTCAAAACTAGAGTAGTAATAGCATGTTAAAAACGCAGAAGTAACATTAAGCCAATCTAGCATACAACTCATTCATACACCGAAGTACAAATTTTTATACCAAATAGAGTATTATATTTTATAATCAAGACTTTGCCCATATTAAAGAAAAAAATTTCATCAACATAGCAAACAGAACCATACATACAATCATCGGAAAAGT